>SJYQ01000617.1:873259-1059180 GCA_006410935.1 Redunca redunca | reverse complement strand
TGCCCACCCCCAGGCCCTGCAAGGCTCCCTTGGAGCTGAGAAAGCCTTTGCACCGTCTAATTTCCATTTGGGCTGTGTCACCCTGAGTCCATAACAGAGGAGCATCACCCTTGATCCTGAGTCCACAGAAGTCATCTTTAGAGCCCACCTGCTTTCTTCAGCTGCCAGTGGCCTTGCGTGACTGGAGGTCCCGTTTGCCATCCCAAACTGCTCTCCAAACTCTCTTAGCCACTCCCTGCCCCATTCAGGACAGAGATGAAAATGCACATTTGGCCTGGCTGTAAGACTGCCTCTGAATTCCACAGGACTTTCCCCAAAGTCAGGAAATTAAATTCTGCCACGCAATTAAAGTGTTCCTCAGAGCACCCTGGAGAATGACAAGGAAGTAGGGCATTTTACCTGAAATTGATTTACAGAATTTCGCCAGCATGCGAATGAGGCGACTCAGTTTTACCTGCTGAGTTTAAAAAAATTTTTGATGCGGTTATGGGCCATGGAGGGGCAAAAATTCTGAGCGAGTTTACTTAATTTTAGTAAACCCCCTGGAACGTCATCCATCTGCTAAGCCAAGTAGGATAGAGTCTATTAGACTAAAGGAATCTGAGGAAATCGATATAGTAAAATTTATATAGGCGTAATAATAGCATTTTCTGTGCGGTCTGGTGTTGCTGGGGAGGGTCCTCCAGTTTTCTAGGCAGTTGGGAAAACTAGGCTCCTGCCTGCTGGGGCTTCCTGGTCAGCACAGTCAATAATATTATTATGGGTCCCGTGTCCAAACTGTCCACACCACAGGGCTCTAGGAAAGCAGAAAGTCTGGGTGACCCTGTCGCTTAACAGCAAGCCTTACGGGAGTCAGACAGTGTCCCTCCAGGCAGGCAATTAGAGCTCCCAAGGAGAGGTCTTTGCCAGCTGCAGAATTCTCCCTTAGATGGTTTTCCCCAGGGAGCCTGAACTTCCTCAGATTCTCATCCCAGAGGCTGAATAAAGTGGCTCCGATTCCTCCTGGATCTTGTGTAGCCCTGCAGCCTCCAAATAAGCCTTGTTGCCTTTTTTCACTGGGGAGAGGTCACACATCAGATCCTGAGTGGGCAGCTCTTCCTAATAACTTCCTCAAGACTCCCATTCCATACCAGAGGCCCCCTGTGGTTTACTCAAATTGAGCCTGAAGCAAATATTTTTAATGAAAAATTGTGTAAGGTGTCTTTATGGCTTTGTGACCCACGGATCTGCCTCGTGACTATTTGCCTAAAGGTTCTGGTCGGTCATCCCTGTAGGGGTGTGTATCAAGTGAGATCAAGAACAGCATCTTTTAATTTGAAAGTCATGACTGTTGTCAATGACTCAGAAACATCTGAAACCTCTCTCCTCTTCTTGCTCAACTTGCCCAGCTTCCTAGGGCATGGGAGAAACAGGTGACCAAGTCTCTTAGTCCATCTTTTGTCAACTTGAGGATTGTCAACTGTCAACTTTCAATTCCATTTAACAAACATTTGGAAACCAGGCACTGGGCACACGAATGTTCAGACTGACCGCCTTGTTTAGCAGAGGAGATGCACTATTAGCAAATAACCCTCTTAGAAGTTCACAGGGATTCAGATGCTTATACATGGAGAAGTCACGAATACACTGAAAGGGAGGAGCTGACTTGATCTGCAAGACTAGGGAAAACTGCAAGGTTGCATTTCTCCAGGGTCTTCAGGATTTTTTGGGGCCTCAGGCAAGAAGCAGCCCAGGCAGGAGCAGCGGCATGCACAAAGGTGGAAAGTCTGAGAACATATGACATGTAGGAGGAGGAGTGAGGAGGAGCAGACAGGGTCCCAGGGCAGGGCTCCTGGGATGAAACCCCTGAAAGTGTGGCCAGGGAGACTGGCTGCATCTAGGCTGGCCTGTGTGTCCAGAAAGGAGCTCAGTAATGATCAGAAGGATGGGCGTCCTGTGATTTCCCTTGACGTTCTACAAGAACATCACTTCTCTTCTTCAAGGAAAGTTGTATTCCATTGTGTTAGCAAAGGCCAAGTATCCAGAAGGCTGTCAGTGGGACAGAGAATGGCAAGTGTCAGGGGCAACACACCTTGGAGGAGAGAGAAGTGTTGGAAGGAAGAGCAGATCCAAACCCAACCAGTCCAAGGCCCCTCGCATGTCCAGATACAAGGGGAAGGACTGCAAAGATTCTTTTGCTGTAAGGTCAGTATTTAAAGCATAGCAATATATGTTTTATAGTTGCAGTCACATCAATGATGATGACTTTCCCTCACTGTAGTTAAGGTACCTTTCTTTGTACACTAGCGTATGGGTCCCCAACATCCAGCATCTAAAGCTTGATGATCTGAGGTGGAGCTGATGCAATAATAATAGAAATAAAGTGCACAATAAATGTAATAATGCTAGAACCATCCCCAAACCATCCCTGCCCCTCACTGGTTGATGGGTGGAAAAATGATCTTCCATGAAACTGGCCCCTGGTACCAAAGAAGTTGGGGACCTCTGCACTAACCGAGTCCTTGGAGCTGGGATTCTTAACTCTTTCATCATGATGACTGAATCAGAGAGGGTGAGGATGCTGCCAAGGATAAATGAGAATCACAGGAAGGGGTCCACAGCCCCTTGGGTCCACAAGACCACCCACCACCAGCATCTGCCTCTCACTGGTACCCAAGAGCCTGTGGGCAGAGGACACCCAATGTTTTAGATGTCTCCAGGCCAACTTAGGCTAGATGGTATCACCCCTTGGAGCCTAGCATAAGATTTATATTCCTGTTGAGAGCCGTCTGTGATAATTTAGAGTCTGACATTGGTGAGAAATCTAATTGGCTTCTGCTGGAGTTGGGCTCAGTGGAGAAGGACTCCCGGAGATGCTGGAGCTGGATGTTTTTCTTTCGGGAGATCTTCATTTCATGTTATTTGAGAAAAAAATTTATTGATTTAAAATTAGGGCAGTTTAATTTGGTGGCATGTTTTCTTTATGTCTCAATTATATATTCATGTCTTTGTGGTAAACTCAGCTGGTGGGGGGATTAAGAATTCAAAATAGAGGATTTTCACTTGGCAAATAGTGTTTTCTACTCTGATTAATTGGGAGTCTGCACAGTGAACCCGGCGTTGGCTCCGAAGGGGATGGAATGGCTTAGCAGAAAGAAGTAAATTTTAGGATTTAGGAGTCCTGGATTCTAGTCTGAATCTTGACATAAGTACCTGGAAAAATGACCTACTTCTTTCATCTATTTCAGATTAGACACACTTTATAGAAATGTCTTGATGTATCACCCAGTCTTAATTTGGAGAAAGGTACGGGAGAGAAGGAAGCTGAACACTGCTAGATAATAACGTCCTCCGTGTGCGTAGTCGTTTATCAGCCATAAAGGCTTCCAGGCTCTTCCTTCCCTTTGTCTTGTATTGGCTCTTTTAGACAGTCCTGGTTCTCTGTACCAAGAATGCATACGTGCCCTCTTGCAGATTTGGGTCCCCTTCTTGGAGGTCATCTGGGGTGCACCCTCCTCTCCCCATCCTGGTCCCCCCATGGCACTCTGTGTGCCTGGTTTTCTGACCTCTGACCTGCTGATCTCCCTCCACTCTCCTGCCATCATCCCCTTCTCTTACAATTCCTGGGCCTGGTTTGTGGGGGTCATAGGGTATCACAGTGCCTGGACAGTGCCTGGACATCAACAGGGGGCATTTGTGCTCACGCTGATCCTCCCTTTAAGCACCCAAGCTGGCCATGACTTTTCTCACTGCTTTGAGATAAGGGATCAGAAAATATCACTGTTGTCTTCCCCCTTTCACTTGTGCATAAACTACCACATGTCGAGTAGTGATGTACAGTTTGGAATAGATACAAAGATGAATGAGGCCACTCCCTGTGATCAGGAGGTATAATGGGGTTGGAACAGCAATTAGGGTTTAGAAGAGGAGCTATTGGGACAGAGCCAGTCACGGGGATCGAGGACTAGGACAGAGACGCTCTTGTGAGCTGCGGAGCCAGCCTGGGGAAGGCCAACCAAATAGAAGGTCTTTCGAAATGAATGGTCTGACATTTTAGCTCTTGGCTGTTAAAATGACAGTAAAACAGCTCGTCTGCTCTCCATCACCCACCATTTCTCCACTCAAACCCAAGTGCCCTTCTCAAGCCTGTATTTGATGGTACCTCAAGGCAATGGCACCCCACTCCAGTACTCTTGCCTGGAAAATCCCATGGACGGAGGAGCCTGGTAGGCTGCAGTCCATGGGGTCACTAGGAGTCAGACACAATTGAGCGAATTCACTTTCACATTTCACTTTCATGCATTGGAGAAGGAAATGGCAACCCACTCCAGTGTTCTTGCCTGGAGAATCCCAGGGACAGGGGAGCCTGGTGCGCTGTTGTCTATGGGGTCGCACAGAGTCAGACACGACTGAAGCAACTTAGCAGCAGCAGTAGCAAGGACTTTGGGGCTTCCCAAGTGGTACCAGTGGCAAAGAATCCCCTGCCAATGCAGAAGACATATAGACATGGTTTAGATTCCTGGGTCAGGAACATGTGCTGGAGAAGGAAATGGCAACCCACTCCAGTATTCTTGCCTGGAGAATCTCATGAACAGAGGGGCCTGGTGGGCTATACTCCATGGGGTCGAAAAGAGTCAGACACGACTGGGCATCTGAGTATATATATGGACATCCTTTAGACATGAAACCAAATGCCATGTCCTGAAGGAGCTTTCTCAAACCCCCTGTCTTAGGTTAGCCCCTACCCTTCCTCTCCCTGGAGGTAGAATCATGAAACTCTGTTTCTCGCTGCAGTTGTAATTCGACATTAGTTTTGTGATTAGCTGAATTATGTATGTTTTCCAAGAAGCATGTCTGCTTTTGCATTCTATCCCCAGGGCTTGGAACTTAATAGGGGCTCCTAGGCTCTTTGTTGGATAATGAATGGACCCATAAAGCTTCTTTTTTTAATCATTAAGCAAATTGATTTGTTGTATGTTGAGACTGTCTGCGACCAGTTAAATAATCCCCACCCAAAAATATCAGGTCCTAATTTTTGGATCATTGAGTGTTACCTTATATGATGATATCTTTGTAGTTTAAGTGATTAAGGTTTGGTGTGGAGAGATTAGCCTGGATTAACCAGCTGGACACTGAATATAATCACATGTATCGTTAGAAGAGGGAGGCAAGAGATTGTACACAGACACACAGAGGAGGAAGCCATGTGAAGATGGAGCAGGGACTCAAGGTTGCTGTCCCTGGTAACCAGGGTGATGTGGGCATGAACCAGGGAGTGTCAGCTGTCTCCAGACTCTGGAAGAGACCAGGGACAGATTCTCCCCCTAGAGCAGCCAGAAGCCATGTGGCCCGGCAGGCATCTTGGTTTCAGCCCAGTGAGACTCACTTTGGACTTCTGGTCTCCAGGACTGTGGGAGAGTACATCTCTGTTGTTGTAAGCCACTGAGCCTTTGGTAACCTGTTAACAGCAGCCACAGGAAGCTAATACACTGGACTTTAACACTGCGAGTTCCCGGTGGCTGAGAGTCAGCAAAGTTTGGTATTTCAGATCTGCCAAAAGTGCAAGTTTGGCCAATGGAAGAGTTGAAGAAAGGGCTATCTTTGGGGCAGGCTGTTTCCATTATTTTTTAAAGTAAGAAGCTCTTTGGCAATCCACCCTTATAATGTAGACATATGTACGATATCAGCTCCTTGTCCTTGAGGGTGCCTGCAGGAGGTGACAGAGTAATCCAGATGCCAAAATGGAGACTATGCTTTGTGAACATAACTGCCCCCAAGGTGCTGGGGTTGGGGAAACACATGTAGGTTTAGTGGGAGGAGGCTGGTGACATTGCCCAGCCCTGGGCTATGAGATGTGGTTTGGGAATGTGGAGTTGGAGCTGAGATAAAGTTGCTCAGTGTTCTCTCATTAACTGGCTGGGATTGGGGTGGGGGGTGGTCATTACTCTTTGGACTTGATCTCTGTCTCACGGGTACCTTAAACTGAAAAGGTACAACGCTGACCTCTTGCATTCTAGCCGTCTTTGCAGATGGGCCCTCACCCCGCCCCCAAGCGTTTTCCTTCTGTGTCTCCCCATGTGTGGCCTTGAGCACGTGTGAGTTGTTGATGATGCCCCTGTGTTGGCCACAGTGAGGCCCTGTTTGGAAGATGGGCGGGATTGAGGTAGAGGTTAAATGCGCACTCTCTCTGGGACGGTCGTTCCCTCCCTCTGCCATCTCCTGGCTGTCTCTCCGAGACTGTTTTCATTCAATCCTGCCAGCAGTTTCTTTTTCATTGCCGCCTGCACTTTCTGTGGTCTTCTGCCTCTTGCAGTTTTTCATCCTTTTTCCTTTCTTTCCAACTTGCTCAGGTTTGCTCTCCTTGTCGCTCTGTTTCCTGATCACCACCTTGAACTTGTGGCCACACTGTCTTCACTTTGGCCTCCTGGTCTCTGTCCTGTGCCGTCGTCTTGTGCTCATGGGCTCTTTGCTCTCATTATTTGTCTGGATCCCCTCTCCCTGCTGTGTTTTCTTTCTGTCTCTCTCCCTTCTCCCCTGCTTTTCATCTGGCATCCCTCAGTGCTATCCATGGTCTCTTCCCTCTTGTCCACAGACCCATGCTCCCCAGCCTGCCCCCTGCCCCGCAGTTTCTGCCCTCCAGCCTGTCCACTAGGACACTTTCTCCTGTGATCAGCATCTGTGATTTCCTTCCAGTACCAACAGCTCACATGGCTGTGATGCAGAGAATAAGTAATCAAGTGTGCTTTTTATTTCTTTATTTTCATTTCACCTAATAAGCACATCTTGAAATGGAGCTGTGTGTCACTCACACTATATCACTTCCCCTGGGGAGTCCTCATTCATTCTCCCTTGGAATTCTCTCCCTGCACAGCCCAGGGAGGGAAGATGGTACACTGAAGGTTTCTTTGTTGAGCTTCAAACATGGTGTGTCTGTGTCCTTTATCCCTAGTGCTATTGTATGTGTTGGGGAAGGGGTGCATCTGTTTATGAGCCAGAAGGAACTCACAGTTGATCGTGATGTAATGGACTTATGTTAGGCCAGATTGAATGTGAAGAACCATAGAGGGAAGGAGGGCTGCGCCCTGGGGCTGGGGTCTCTGGGGTGACTTTGGAAGAAGGACCGTTCTGAAAGACTGTTCCTTAATTCCACTTGCCTTTCCACTGATCCACTCAAGAGAGTGAAGAGTGAAAGTACCAGTTGTCTGAAACATTATGGCTACTCCACTGGTTGCCCAGACCCTTCTCTGCAGAGAGGCACTGCCTGTCATGAGGCTGGGCCTGGCTGCACGGAAGAGCAGCAGGACAGAGGGACTTCCTGGAGTGGGACGGTGGCCACAGGGCAAGCTTCTGAGCTGAGTTCCAAGGTCTTCCCGGCCCCCACTATGCCCAGAGGCTCTAGACTGGGGTGCCTTACTGGGGTACAGTGTGCTCACAGCTGTACAGAGAGCTCAAGCTTTCATCATGCAGTGATCATGATACTTACAGCTGTTCCTTACTGAAAGTTTACTACGTGGCAGCCAGGAAGTGGGTAAAGCACTTTACATATCTCATCTCATTTAATGCCCAAAACAACCTTGTGTGCAACCGGTGAGGAAATAGAAGTTTACTCGCCTAGGTCTAAGGTCCCCCACATTGGGAAACAGCAGAGCCAGGTCTGAGCTCTGGCGTCCTGACCACTACACACCTAACCACAGGCATTGCCCTCCCTCTCATGAGCAAAGACTCAGGTTGATCTGACTCAGAGGAATGGCTGCCAGGTGGGAATGTGCCCTATGAGCGTGGACCATAATCTCAAACCATTTCAGAGCTGGAAACACCTTGAAGGCCACCTAGCCAGTGATCCTCTGTGCTGTTGTACATCATTTTTACTTAAAGCATTATCCAACAACACACCAGTCCTGAAGGTCTCCTCCCTGACTAGGGTTTCTGACTCAGTTTACTGGAGATACGGTCATGGCATACTTATATTTTAAAACACCCTGGGTCCTTATATATTTCAGCTACATTGAGAACCACTGTTCTAATAGTACAAATTGTTCTTGTTCAGTCACTCAGTCATGTCCAACTCTTTGTGACCCCATGGACTGCAGCACACCAGGCTTCTCTGTTCTTCACTGTCTCCCGGAGTTTGCTAAAACTCACGTCCATGAGTTGGTGATGCCATCCAACCATCTCATTCTCTGACACCTCCTTCTCTTCCTGCCCTCAATCTTTTCCAACCTCATGGTATTTTGAGTCAGCTCTTCCCATCAGGTGTCCAAAGTATTGGACCTTCAGCTTCAGCATCAGTCCTTCCAGTGAATATTCAGGATTAACTTCCTTTAGGATTGACTGGTTGGATCTCCTTGCAGTTCAAGAGACTCTCAAGAGTCTTCTCCAACACCACAGTTCAAAAGCATCAATTCTTCAGCGCTCAGCCTGCTTTATGGTCCAGCTCTCACATCCATACGTGACTACTGGAAAAACCATAGCTTTGACTTTGCAGACCTTTGTCAGCCAAGTGATGCCTCTGCTTTTTAACCTGCTGTCTAAGTTTGTTTTCTTTCCTATAGAACCCCTAATTCAGTCACCTGATCCTATAGGTACCCCATGTTCATATTGGCCCATCCTTACTGTCACTGTCTTGGTTCAGGATTGTATCTCATTTTACCTAATCAGTTACCTAATCAGGGTACTATACATGTCCTCCACTATGCATCCTCTGTGCAGCAGTCACAGCAGTAATCTCCTAGGAAGTAGTGTGCATGCATGTTCAGTCGTGTAGACTCTTTGCAACCCCGTGGATGATAGCCTGCTAGGCTCCTTTATCCGTGGGATTCTCTAGGCAAGAATACTGGAGTGGGTTGCCATTTCCTCCTCCAGGATATCTTCCCAACCCAGGGAAATGAACCCAGGTCTCCTGCATTACAGACAGATTCTCTACCACTGAGCCACCTGGGAAGCCCACAAGCGATAATAATAGAAAACATTTATTGGGTTTTTACTAGATCATGGGTACCAGGCTTAGTACTTAACAAAATGTCATTAAATCTCACTGCAGGTACTTCCCTGGTGGTTCAGCAATTAACACTCCTGGCTTCCATTGCAGGGGGTGCAGGTTTGATCTCTGGTAAGAGAACTAAGGTCCCCTATGCTGCATAGCATGGCCTAAATATATATATATATATACACACACACATACATATATATATATATATACATACATATATATACATATAATATATATACATATATATATACACACACATATATATATACACATATATACATATATATATATATGTATGTATGTATGTATGATCTGTCTGTCTATTATCTATCTGTCTTTCTATCTATCTCACAACAATCCTGGGTGGTAAGTAAGAATATGGTACCTACACTTTGCAGATGAGGACACTGAAGCTTAAAGGCATTAAAATCTTGCTAGAGATCCTAAAGCTTCCACATGGAAAATGGGGCTTGAACCCTTACCTGCTGTTGAAAGGGTGGTTGCCCAGGGTGGTTTACCCCCTTGTCGGCAGGCTGAACTTTTGAGGTACTTTCTCAAAATCATCCTCTTGCTAAATGCTGCTACCTGCAGAGAAGAGTCCTTTTTTCTTTTATTTTTGGGAGTTTCCCTGTTTTCTCCATAATGTTGATTTCATTGCATTTTCATAATATTTCATGCTTTAATTTAATTTATTTAGTGCTGTTGTACAGTGCCCTGGGCATCTCAGGAGAAGCAAGAATTTTATAAATAAAATTATTATTATAGCTGCTCTGATAGCAGCCCCTGAGCTAGTTGGTTGATGTATTGATTACTCCCTGTGTTGAAAACTTTCCCCTAAAGCCCTTTATGGCCCAAGTCCTCCCTGTCTTTTGCTGCTCTCTCCTGTTTGTTGGCATCTAGACCTAGATTTTCTTCTAGAGCTCCCTGCCACGGTTGATCAGAGAACCCCTCAGCCAGTGTTCCCTGTAATGTATTCCGGAAAGCACGACCTAGTTTTTTCTTTTTTTTAACCTTTTAGAAGCACTGAAGTACCAAGTCCCATTTGCTAGACCTATAATGTCAGTTTTGCAGTGATTCAACCCTCTTGGCCCACCATGCTAAATAAGACCTTGTTAGTTATTGGACTGCAGCAGGAATCTCTTCCAGGATCCTCTCAGGCTAGATAGGAATTAATCATGACACTCATTTGGAACCCAGAATTTCAGAACTCTAAATTTGAAGAGATAGGCACATATGATATGTGTCAGTCTCAAAAGGAAGAGAAGCCCAAACCAGAGGAAGAAGGTGAGAGTCTGTGTTATTGACTATCATTTTTAGCATTAAGGCTTCTTTCTGGCACTACCTGCTGCCTCACAGTCTCAGAGGCCTTTATCAGCAAGACGTGTGGGAGGACCATTGTCTTGTATTTATAAAATACCTGTGACATGAGGAGGAATTCACAGGATAAACTCGTGGCTGTGCTGGGGTTTCTCCCTGGACATCTCTCCAACCACACCAATGGATTAGTCCTGCCCTCTCTCAACTCCTTACATGGCACGTTCCTCTTCCCATTATTTTCAATGCATTTTGCTCATTTATTCATTCAAAAATTTGTAATGGGAACTTCCCTAGTGGTTCAGTGGTTAAGAGTCTGCCTTCCAATGCAGGGGACATGCATTTGATCCCTGGCCGGGGATCTAAGATCCCAACACCTGCTGAACGGAAGCTAAGCCCATGTGTCCCAACTAAGATGTGACACAGCCAAACATAATTCATTCATTAATTTAAAATTTAAAAAAATTCTTAAAAAAATTCACCGAGCAAAATTCCCACAAACAGGAGAGAGCAGCAAAAGGCAGGGAGAACTGGGGCCTCAAAGGGCTTTAGGTGAAAGTACATCCCACCTCTGTGGTCAGGGTGTATTAAGACAAGGATGAGCAAGATCAACCTCGGTAGTCACTTTCTCTGGTTTTTGGTTCCCACCTCCTTTCCTCGTTTCATCTTGACTTGTCTCCATCTCAAGCCAATATTTTCCTCCTAATTTACAGTTGCCTCTAGATTTCTGAAGAAGTTTCCTAATTAACCGAGAGCAATACACTGCACTGTCTCTACTCTGTTTTTAGAGAATGAACGTGAGTAGCCAATCTGTCCATTGCAAATGAGTTCATTCCTATGCAGGCAGCGGCTGGCACGCACCTTGCCTGAGGCTCCTGATGTTATGAGCAACATATTGGCTTTCGATGTCTATACTTCTTCCCAGCTACACTGAGAGCCCTAGATGAATGGAAGACACAGTAACGCGAAAGAATTTATTGCACTACACATGGCGGCCATGCATGGTTTCAGTAGCAGGCAACATGGTGGGTTTGTTCGGGGGGGATGTGTACTGCCTTCTCTCCTCACCACACAAAGGTTGTTGGCTATCCAACAGCTATATTTCCTTCTAGCCAAATAAGAATATGAAACGAGCTATGACCCAGATGTCTAGGTCCATGAGACATAGATAGGATGAAGCCTGTTTCTCCCCCAAAGGGAAGAATAATTTCCAATGAAAAATGACTGACCACTTGCTACAAAGGAGGCAGCCTAGAGACCTGTCTAGTTTGATTAAACTTTCCTATGGCTCAGAAATGCCTCCCAGTCCTTAGTAAGCAGAGAGTACCCAAGGAACTTTGCATTTCTCAGCCCAGCCTTCTCAAGATGCAGGAATCACTCAGTAGCAGTTTGTAGCCCTACTAAGTGCAAGTCACTGGTTCACAACACCGCTTATGCTGAGCAAGGACGTTCTACCCCATTCTTCACAGTACCATGAGTTTGGCTGGAGTGATTTGTCTTTTGTCCCTTCTCTGGAGTTCATCTAAAGAGGTACAAATCTCCCATTTCTCCAAACAGACTGAGTTTAGGAGGCCTTCTCGCCTGGATCAGGAGAGTCCTGGGCTGCTGTCTGTCCCTGCTCCGTTGAGTGTCTCATGTCACTCCCATTGTCATTCTCTGCTAGTCCTTTAATGAAAATGGCCAGCTCGCTCAGAGATAACAGAATAGGAATCAATGGGACCTGTGACTGTCTGCATGCCAGACTCTCTTGTCAACCTCGTCTCCGATCCATTCTGCCAACCCAACCTCCTCTGGGACTGAGACGTCTGAAAACAGTGCAGCAGCCTCATCTCCCGGGCAGTGTTTTTCTCCATCATTTGCTTTATTAAATATTGATTTTCTGTTGCATTATTAAACCTTAAGTCTAGAGCATAAATTCTGGACTGATACTTTAATCTGGCACTCCTTTTTTTTTTTTTTTTGTTGGCTTTTGGAACTGATTTTCAGGCCAGATCTCCTGGGGAATCTTTAAGTCAACCCAAGGCCTGTGAGAAATCTGCCTGAAAGAAGGGGGAAGAGCCCAGGCTTGAGAGTAGCCCACCTCCTGGGGCAGGACAAAAAAGACTGAGCTTATGTAAGGCAGACCCTTACTTGGTGCAGACCCAGAAGCCGGGCCCTGCTGGGATGCACGTGCTTGTACCAGGAAGGCCTTTTGGAGTCACACCACCAGAACCAAGGAGCAGGCAAATGGTGTACTGAACTGATTTTAGAATCAGACATCACAGATGTCTCCTCAGACATTATCTGATCCATTATCCATCCACCTCCTTTTGTTTTAGTCTCTATTATTCATAGGATGTGAGTCATCAATTCTAATCACACAGTCCTTTGGCTTTTTACTTATTTTGAACCTCTGGTTCATTCTTATTTCATCTTCCTCTCGCTCCTTCCTGAGGGCCAGTGGCTGAGTGGTCAACGACATCAGTCCATTGTAGGATGGAGCCATCACACATGTTATAAAACTCTTTCTGAGGGATGTAGACATCTCCAGACAGCTGTGTTAGCTAGGGTGATCTCCAAGTTCCATCCTGGAACATCCATTGGCCGGGGCCTGGAGATTAGAAGCAGGAGGAGCACCTTGCCTTTGTCTTCAGCCCTGACAAACAAATACGAGAAAACTAGGAGTAAATATTGCTGGAGTCTCCCTGGCAGGAATAGAGCATGGCAGTGTCTCTCTGGAGTTTTGCAGAGAGCTGTGACCATCTCCTGCCCAGACTTCAGCTCATCCCATCTCTTTCTCTGTTGTTGTTCAGTCCCTAAGTCATCTCTTTTGCAAGCCCATGGGCTGCAGCATGCCAGGCTTCCTCATCCTTCACCATCTCCCAGAGCTTGCTGAAACTTATGTCCATGAGTCAGTGATGCCATCCAACCATCTCATCCTCTGTCATCCCCTTCTCTTCCTTCCGTCAGTCTTTCTCAGAATCAGGGTCTTTTCCAATGAGTCAGCTCTTAGCATCAGGTGGCCAAAGTATTGGAGCTTCAGCTTCAGCATCAGTCCTTCCAATGAATATTCAGGATTGATTTCCTCGAAACTGTGCCTCCCTCTAAAATCTGTCTTTTCTCCTCAAATTGCATAGAGTAAGTTGATTTCTTTACAATAATGAAAAATGTTTGACTTTGAATCAAGAGATATCAAGTTTGAATCTTACTACTGTGTAAATTTCCACAAGTTATAGATCAAAGTGGCTGAATATTAGCAGTTGCGTATGTTTCAATCTAACACTTAATCTCTCTGAGTTCCGGATTTCTCTTTTATAATGGCCTGAGTACAACCACTCATCAGTTTATCGTGATGTGGATAATATGAGGAAGCATTGAATTTTTCTTTTTTACAATTCAGTTTGACAAATATTAAATATTTGTGTTTTGAGGCACTATGTTGAGTGCTAAGAGTAGGACAGTCAGCCATATGTGGTCCTGACCTCATGCTGGAAATGACAATATTTGGCAATGCCTGTCCTTTAAGTGTCCTCTTCTCCCCTAATCAGATTGTTCAAGCATTGCATGGATCTCTCCTTGTACTGACCTCGTTATATCCTAATTATTTATTCACCCAAAAAATGTAGCTCTTTGGGGCTCAAGAGTCATTTGCCAAAATGTCACATATTGTCCTCAGTAAATGTGGCTTGTTGAATGAATCTCTAATTCCTCATCATTCATTCTGTGATAGATTCTAGTGTCTTTAGGAATTCCCTCATGATGCAGTGGTAAAGAATCTGCCTGCCAATGCTGGAGACACGAGAGACCAGGGTTTGATCTCTGGGTCAGGAAGATCCCCTGAAGAAGGAAATGGCAGCCTACCTTAATATTCTTGCCCGGGACATCCCTTGGACAGAGGAGCCTGGTGGGCTACAGTCCATAGCGTCGCAAGGAGTCCAACATGGCTGAAGTAACTTAGCATCCAGCACGTGCACATGTGTCTAGTCAGGGTTCTGCTGTTGCACTATTGATATGCATAAAGTGTAAGCAATTGGCAGCTTTCATACAGAGATGCTTTGTAACATCTGCATGTTAAAAACCAAGGGTGGGGACTTCCCTGGTGGTCCAGTGGCTAAGGCTCTGTGTTCCCAATGCAGCGGCCCCGGTTTCATCCCTGATCAGGGAACTAGATCCCACGTTGAGTTCACATGCCGAAGGTGAAGATCCCACATGCCACCGCTAAGACCTGGCACAGCCAAATACATAAATAAACATTAAAAAGAAAACATGGGCACTTTGCATGAACCGTGTCTGCTTACTCCTGGTTCTTCTCATTTGTTTGACTCCCTTTCTGAGCCCTGTGCTGAGACACAGTCAGCAAGTGTGTTCAGAGAGCACAAGGCTTCTGCATAGAAAACGACTTGGGGAAATTCATTCAGTGACTAGAAATCATCCTAAGCTGGTGATACAAAAATGATTTGGCCTTATAGAGGAACGAGACCATTAAAATCTACTTAAATGCCAATAACGCATGGAGTCACAAAGAGTGGGACACAACTTAGTGACTGAACAACAGCCACAGTATTGGAGACGTCAGTCAACGCCCAAGTCTCCATAGCACGCACAAGATGTGTGTTCCCCACCTGTGCATCACGGAAGGCTCCGGGTCACATAGGAATATTGCAAATGGGTTGGGGGTCCAAGGGCTTTGGGCTATTTCTGCCTCAAATTATTTTGATTTTTCCATTCAGTGTTGTCAGAAACTCAGGAACTGATCATTTGTGCTGGAAACAGCACAACTTCTGCCCTTTGTTTCGATCGCTTTGGCCATGTTTGATTGGCGAATTTGATTGCTGGCTGTAGAAAATTGCATTTGTGTCAAGAGCATTCTGAAGAGATCAATGTAGGAGGAAACCAGGCAAGATCAATTGTAATACCAAAAGGCTAGTATAAAAAGTCATGCAACTCACGTGCGTCCTGTAGCTCTCTGTGTCTAAACGTCTCCCAGGTCATCTAGAGGAGAGGGGCATAACTCCATGTCCATGCACCTGACCTTACATAGAACATGTGCAAAGAGTGAGACAACCTGTAATCCTACAAAGAATTATGATAATTGCTCCACGTGTTTTCCAGCTACTGTGTCATCTCCTTTAGTTGAATCTTCAATAGAAGTATATGAAAGTGACAGCTGCTCAGTTGTGTCTGATCCTTTTGCCCCCACGGACTGTAGCCCTCCAGGCTCCTCTGTCCATGGAATCCTCCAGGCAAGAATACCGGAGTGGGTTGCCATCCCCTTTTCCAGAGGATCTTCCTGATGTAGGATCAAACCCAGGTCTCCCACATTGCTGGCAGATTCTTTACCATCTGAGCCACCAGGGAAGCCCCTGCAATAGAAGCTTTGAGTGAAATCTCTCTATCATTGCCATTTTATGACCAAGGAATCAGAACTCTAGAGGTTAAGGAATTTGTTTTATGACTGTTCACGTGTGCCTAGGAGGTGGGGATGGGCATGTCTGTCTGACTACTCCAAATTCTATCCTTTTAACTATCTTTGTGTGTTTTCGTTGTGTTTGTAAACCATGGCATTTTACACCAGTGAGAACCTGCATTGTGGTTGCTGCTGTTTTAGTGATGCCACCGGATGTGTGTAGTGGGCTAGCCATTTCCTCGTCTCCATGAGAGGACTCTGGGAACCTTGGAGGAGGTTTTGCAACTCTTAAGACATGTGTAATAGTTGTATGCATGTGACTTTATAAAGCGGTTTCCATGCCCACTATTACCAGCAGCTTATGAAGTAGGGCAAGTGCTATCAATTCCATTTTCTAAGTGCTGACTAATAAAATGCACAATGTGAGAATTTTGAGTTAAGTTTTATTGGGGGCAAAATGAGGACTCTAGCTTAGGAGGCAGCATTTCAGATAGCGCTGAGAAATTGAAACTGCTCCAAAGAGGTAGGAGGGAGAGTTGGCATATGTGATTTTGGTGAAGGGGGAGTGCATGTAATCAAGCACATATTTTTTGCAGAAGCTTTCTTCAGGTCATGAGGCACACTCATCACTATGAAGGATTTTAATGCTTTTCTAGATATGAAGAGACACAAGAATTGGGCTCCTGAAAATATCTAACTATCTGAAGCCCTATTCTACCAGTTCTTCCCTAAGCACAGAGTACCTCATTTCTGCTCTCCACCCTGAGCTCCTTCCAGGGGTTGTTCAAAGTCAGCAACTACCGCAGCACCTGATTTAATCCTTGTAGAGGTAGATGGCAAGTGCCCATGGCAAGCACCAATTTGTATTTGACATAAGCGAAGAAAGTGAGTCTCAATGAATGTGACTGGTGCCCGGAAACTAAAGAGAGAAGCCCTCTGGCTACAGAGCTGCTGGTCTTTCCACTCCCTGCCCTTCTCTAAGGTAACACATTTACTTTAAGAGTAGCACAGCTTAAATGGGATGAGCCTTTTTCTTAAATGTTGGACTGTCTCCATTCCTTCTCTCTTAAAAACATGAAACAGCAACAACAGTCACCAAAACATTCCAGAACGCTTTGGTCAAAGAGTATGTCTTGTTCGATGATGGCTTTTACACGGTTTGGCCCTACCTACACTTGACCCAGCATGCATGCATGCCAAGTCTCTTTGGTCATCTCCGACTCTGTGAACCTATGTATTGTGGCCCCGTCAGGCTTCTCTGTCCACGGGGTTCTTCAGGCAAGAATACTGGACTGGATTGTTGTGCCCTCCTCCAGGGGATCTTCCCAACCCAGAGATTGAAGCTGAGTTTCTTATGTCTTCTGCATTGGCAGGTGGGTTCTTTACTATTAGCACCACCTGGGAAGCCCACATTTGACCCTACCTAGCTCTTAATACTCCAGTACTCTTGCCTGGAAAATCCCATGGACGGAGGAGCCTGGTAGGCTGCAGTCCATGGGGTCGCTAGGAGTCGGACACGACTGTGTGAATTCACTTTTACTTTTCACTTTCATGCATTGGGGAAGGAAATGGCAACCTACTCTAGTATTTTTGCCTGGAGAATCCCAGGGACAGGGAGCCTGATGGGCTGCTGTCTATGGGGTCGCACAGAGTTGGACACGACTGAAGCGACTTAGCAGCAGCAGCAGCAGGTCTTAATAGATTGCCTTGAACAGAGAGAGATGTGAGATAGAGGCTTCCACTGGCTACTAGACTACCAACTCCTTGATTCAGATACTTAACCATTTAGTCTCATCATGCTTTATTGCCAAAAAAATGTTTATTTATGGCCGCCTGCTTTCTAGACCCTCAGCTGGGCACTGAACAGATGGCTGACCCTGAATAAGTCATTGAACTTCTCTAGGCTTTGATCTTGTGGTCTGTTAAGTAGAGGTAATAGTGGTCCATTCCCTAAGTCAGATAGAATAAAATTGCATCATGGATGTGAACTGATGATACAAAGTAGTCAATCCTGTATTTATATATTACATTGAGCTCTCAAAAATGTTTGGAGATGGGTTGGCAAATGAAGAATGTGCTTTTCTACACCCGCTAAGTGGTAACGGAAAACAATGCTGGAAAAATGACATCATGAACTCGGGTGTGTTGGATGAAGCTGAGCAGGACGGTGGTCGCTGTGTCCCTCTTTTCCCCTCTGGGTGGAAGGGGCTGCCTTCGCAGGATTTATCCACTCATCTCTGCTTTGAAACTGCTTGCTCAGAACGGTGTGATCTCTATGGCATTTTCTCTTTTCTCTTTCTGACAGTGACTCTTTGAAATATTATTTTTGCTTCCTCGACGGCAAGGCTATATAATTGATGGCCTGTCTGGGTTGCTGGAGCCCCACATTTAAACCATGCTCGCCTTGGCTCCTCCGCCTGTGAGTTCATTACTTTTTGAAAAGCCTCACGTCTGTTTGTGTTCAGATGATTGTTACTCTGGAGAGGGAGGTGACTGTCAGGCAGGAGGAGGAACACGGAGCAGAATTCATGATAATCAAATCGTCTCTTGTCCTTAGATGGATATTTCTGGGTAACAGGACTTCACATTTATCTGATGTGGCTGTTATGAACTAGGGGACTAAGGACCTGCACTTTGCCCACAGCATGCCAGAGGGCCTCTGTCACTTTCAGTCTTGGGATGTGGGAGGCTGCGGCTTTGCAAATAAAGTGGGTAATGAAAGTGTCCAGCTCAGGTACTCGAGGATGATTTAGTGCAGAATATATACATGTAAGATTTTTAATTAAAGGTGTGGGATACCCTTGGTTCTCAGTGATCGGGAAGGTGGAGGGCACATTTCCTCCTCCCCTCAGCCCGGGATTTGCTCTCCTCTCTGCAGGAATCGCCATGTCCCTCAGCCCTGCTCTTTCAGCCCACTGGTTCCCCCACATACATCCAGACCCTGCCTCATGCTGTCCTGCTTTGTAAGCAATAGGGCCTCAAATCTGGTAAAGTCAATCAAGTTTGTAGAAATTTAGAATATCCCACAACCTAGTCTTTATGGCAGATGAAGAGTAATGTCTTCAGTTTGCCAGAGATGGAGATTCAGAGACTGACTATTGGGAGTGGTTGTGAGAGGTAGAACCGAGAACTTTTAATTCTCTGAAACTTCCTTCTCAGCAGCCTGAAACAAACAAACAAGCCCATTCTCTAAGACTGAAATTAACTGCTTCTTGGAGAATCCATCTTTTGAGAGTCCCCTTCTGTACCCATCCCATTTCAAGCAAGCAGCTGGGCTCTGTCCTTCAACTTTCAAAGATATTTGTTCCTATTATGACTTCAGCGTCCCTTACACTGTTCCAGGATTATTCATCTCCTGGGTGCTTCCTTTGCTCTCATTTCACTCCTAACAGGAGTTAGGCAGTTTTCTTGTTTATTTCTGTATAATCACTTTTCAGTGTGGTCCTGACATATGCTTGACAGTAAAGAAAGGTTCATTGTATGAATCCATGGAAGGACTTCATTGATCAAAGCACATCCACATCATCTCTGCAGTTACACGCCACTGTGTGCAGAAGCGAGTCTATGTGCTGTGCAGAAGGCATGTTCATTCATCTGTCCTCAGGAAGCTCACATGGCTTCTCAGCCAGGGAGAGAGGGAGCAGGTTCTGCATCTTAGGTGGGCCTTTTGCACAAGGGTAGGGCTTCCTCAGTGGCTCAGATGGTAAAAAGTCTGTCTGCAATGCAGGAGACCCAGGTTCGATCTTTGGGTTGGGAAGACCCCCTGGAGAAGGGAATGACAACCCACTCCAGTATTCTTGCCTGAAGAATCCCATGGACAGAGGTGTCTGGTGGGCTGCAGTCCATGAGGTTGCAAAGAGCTGGACACAACTGGGCAACTAACACATGCAGGTGATAAAAAGAAAGCATTTGTAAAAGATGGGTTTTGAGCATTTTGGCCAGTTATAGAGATAGAATCATCTTTCAAAGATAAAAAAGAACACACATGTAGAAAAATTAGTTTCAGGAAGAGTTTTCATCTCTGTAGGAGATTAAGTGCTTTTAAGTTGAAGGCAGTTTCTTTCCCTTTTGTAAGATCATGAGTAGAAGACACTCATGTCTCGTCATTTGAAGGGTGTACAACTAGATTATATAAGTAACAAAAGATATCATGCGTACAGTGATGTTTAACAAATAAATGTTTGAAAGATTTTTCTCTATAAATGTCAAAAGACTTTCCAAATAAGACTCCAAGGGGTAGACTTCCTCACACATTAGGCTTGGCGTGTGGTATTATATCGATATACACCTTAGTATTTTGGGGGTGAGGAAGGATTTAGGCTCTCTGAATCCTAGTCAAGTATATGAGTCTAAAGTCTATTGTTTCCTTGTTGCTCAGCCTTCTCCTTGATGCATTCCTCGCTAGATTGTGTGGGTTATAACAGCCTAAAGCTCAGAAAAGTGGAGATGATTATCAGAATTTGAAATGCTGTGACATTTTGCTGCCAAGAAGTAATTGATTTATTAGAGACATTACAATACATGCACAATTCAACTTAAGAGATTCCTTTGAACTTGTTCAGTATTAAGTCCTGTGGGAGACTAATTTCTTTCAGAACCACGGAGAGAAACCCCCTTTCATTCTGATTCCACTGGCCTTGGAGAAGTAAATTCCAATCCAATGGCCACCGTATGACTCAATTTCATAGCTTTAGCAATTCCAGCTGGTGAGTACCAGAATGTTAATGCATTATTGTGACCTATGTTGCCACACAGTGGAGTGAGGGACAGGATAGGATGACTTATACCATTATCCTTATTATCATTTTGTTGCTAAACATAAGGATGATACCATACAGCAAGTCAGATAAAATACAGAACATTTCAGAAGACATTTGAATTTTTCCTAACAAGCAACTTCTTAGTAATGCTGTACTTCAAAACTCTATGCAAGGAGCTATAATTGAGTTCAGTGGTTCCACACCTGAGCAATGAACCAAGCAGACTAACAAAATGCTTAGAGCTAATGAAAATCTTGTTGTTAAAAGCAGTGAAGCCCCAGTGGGCCATGGGGTAAAATACTGGGAAGATTAGGCTCTCTGCATTAATGGTTGTGAACTAATATACTTATCCTAACCAGCTAAACCCCTAGTCAGTTCCCAGTTGCTGTGGGTAACTGTTCAAAAAGTTTTTAAAAATAGAGACACAGTCTTACTCTAGGATACTGTTTCTTCTTTATTCAGTATTTACTGATTATAAATGTTTCAGAGCAACTTTATTACTTCTCATGCACATGACAGAATAAATGAAAACTAATAATGGAATAATTCAGAACCTTGGCTGAGTAACTCACATTAGACTGGAGTATAGAAGACATATCCATGTTGGCGGGGTAGTGGGATGAGTTGGGAGATTGAAATTGACATATATACGCTACTGATACTAGGTATAAGATAGATAACTAAAGAGAACCTACTTTATAGCACAGAGAGCTTCATTCAATGCTCTATGGTAATCTAAATAGGAAGGAAATCAGAAAACAGGGAATACACATATTCATATAGCTGAATCACTTTGCTTTATAGAAGAAACTAACATAACTTTGTAAAGCAACTATACTCCAATTAAAATAAATAAAATTTCTGGTTAGAGCATTAAAAAAGAACACATATCCATACTGATGCTGGAATTTAAAATATTTATAGAACACAAGATGATATCAGTTCAGTTCAGTTCAGTCGCTCAGTCGTGTCCGACTCTGCGACCCCATGAATCACACCACGCCAGGCCTCCCTGTCCATCACCAACTCCCGGAGTTCACTCAGACTCACGTCCATCGAGTCATTGATGCCATCCAGCCATCTCATCCTCTGTCGTCCCCTTCTCCTCCTGCCCCCAATCCCTCCCAGCATCAGAGTCTTTTCCAATGAGTCAACTATTTGCATGAGGTGGCCAAAGTATTGGAGTTTCAGCTTTAGCATCATTCCCTCCAAAGAAATCCCAGGGCTGATCTCCTTCAGAATGGACTGGTTGGATCTCCTTGCAGTCCAAGGGACTCTCAAGAGTCTTCTCCAACACCAGAGTTCAAACGCATCAATTCTTTGGTGCTCAGCTTTCTTCACAGTCCAACTCTCACATCCATACATGACCACAGGAAAAACCATAGCCTTGACTAGATACACCTTTGTTGGCAAAGTAATGTCTCTACTTTTGAATATGCTATCTAGGTTGGTCATAACTTTTCTTCCAAGGAGTAATCATCTTTTAATTTCATGGCTGCAGTCCCCTATGTCTCAGGTAAAATGCACTTCATGTCATCAGTAGGGAAACCATCTTCTTATAGCTAAGGAGATTTGGATCATCAGAACAGTGTCACTTGCCTGAGGTCTCAGGAATAAACATGTGGATTATGCTTAGGACTTGTTTGGGGAAAAAAAAAAACAACAAAGAGGGCAAACTTTAATATGATGTACATTGTGGGGGTTTTATTATTATTATCTGGAAAAGCTGCAATGTGTCCTTCTTACTTAACAAAGCATTCATACAACTGAACATCATTCCCTTTCGCCCTTTATCCAAAAGAAATTTAAAGCTTATAATCAGAATGTATGCTGGCATTTATGATTGCCTTTTGAGGTATGTATTCTACTTTCCTTGGACCTTACTCTGTGTTTACCTTGCTCTTTAATTTTGTGTGTTCATTGTAAGATACCTCAAATTTATTGTGGAGATTATGGAATATAAATAATTATGAATAACTTGGTAAAAATACATATATATACATAATGTAGCATGTATAAACATATGTATAACACAAATTATGTATAATCTAATGTTGTTTTAATTATGCCCTGGGCCACTGATGACTTGTGCTTTTTATACATATGGATCATTTGTTTATTTTAAAACTTCAGTGTGAAGGAGGATTGCTCATCATTTGTCCATCAAGAAAACATGATGAGGAAGAAGGATATTAAAAATTAAATCAAAGTAATAAGAATTTCATTAGTGTAGATGTCAGCCATCTAAGAGAGGCAAGATTTTTATTGAGAACAGAAATGTTTTTTAAATATTATGGGAAAATTCGAGTTATTAGAATTTAACATTTAACTTGTCAGTTGGATTAATGGATTCAAAGCAAAGAAAAACTTGGGTGTTTCAGTTATTCAATTCAAACAATTACATTAATTAAGGAAGCTGAATTCACTTTTTATTCCCGATTTTATTTATTTTGCCATTCATTTATTGAGTACCTGCCATGTTCCAGGCGCTCTGTATTGTCTGAGTATGATGAGAAAAAGAGAACTGCTTTTCTCGTAGAGTTTTCAGGAGGCTCCACCCTTTGTTAACATCGAATGCAACGAATTGTTGTAAGATGCTGGAGAAACAGAAAAGAGGGTCAAAATTGACCTGGTTCAAGGTGGAGGAGTCAGGGGAGGCTTCTAGATTGGGTCTAGATGTAAAGGGCTGACTGGAGTTAGCTGTGTGAAGATTGAGACTCTGCCAATCCAAGGAACCAGAATGGATGCACAAGAGAAAATTCTGGGGAGAGGCGACTGGCACAAAGATGCTAACACAATTTATTGATGTCAGTGTTTGAAAGATTGGGGTGGGTAGGCAAAGACTGAGTGTGTTTGACTGTGTGATGCCCATGAGTGTGTGTGAGAGAGAGTGCCTGATTGCTTGACTGGGTACCTCACCGTAAGGCATAAGCTTGCTGAAGCTACTCATGCCAGTGCTGAAGGTCCTTGCTTGATACACTTGGCTAAGGATTATACACACTGCTAACCTGAATGAAAAGGGAATACTTTAAAATATTATAAGCCAAGGAAATTTGCATTTCTGAGAAGATAAGGAAGTTATTTTGAAAGACGTTCTGGACAGAACTGGCATCCTCTACTCTAGTCATTTCAGGGGACCAGTGAGAATGGCTTGAATTAAGGTAATTTGCTGCGATGATGGGGAAGGTAGTACAGACTTGAATGCTTTTTTCACCAGTAAAGACCCATAGGATTCAGTGACTCATATGGAGAGTAAGGAAACTGAAGAAGAATGGGGAAAGTCCTTGATTGTGGAATAGTGTAGCATAATGGTTTAGCACTGAGCTGACTGGCTATGTTAAAATCGGACTGTTTGACCATGACATGTGTCTTAACCTCTCTGTGTCTCAATTTTTCACCTGAAATCAGAAGTGGTAATAATATAAATGTTATTTCGCATGCACTTTCAGAAAGTTATTGGAAAATCTGATACTCTTCCTTAAATCTTCTTAAAGGCCCATGAATACTTGTTTAAGAGCTTTTAGAATATATTATAAAAGGGAGACTGATTGGGTTTGGAGAGAAAGGTGATTCATTCAGTATGGAACTTCACATTCACTTTGTATCATGTATTCACAGTCTAATAAATTATTTCCTAACCTGTGAAGATGAAAGAGAATAAGAACATCCTTAAGGAGGATGAAATTATCCAGTAGATGTTGGAGATGATTAGCAAGGGCATTTGGGAGGCAGAGAGAAGTTGACAGTCATGTTAAGTCAAACATGGCTTTTAAAGAAGCTACTAAACAGTGATGGATTATTATTAAAGGCAGAGATTAGCCAAGAAGTGAAGCAGGCAACTTCAAAGGAAGAAGAAAAATGGATGAAAATGTGTTTAAATCTTTAAAGAAAAAGGACAAATGATAGAAATTTTATATAACTGAACAGCTTCCCCTAAACAAGTAGTTCTGATCTGCCCTGGATTCTGGGAATGGAAGCTCTAGGTTTCTCAGGCCAGAGGAGGAAAAAAAAAAATTGTCTCATAATTTTCCATAAAGTGTGTCCTGAGCAGCTGGACACAAACAAAAGGACCTGAGTTCCTAATTTCTTGTAAATCTGACATCTTTATCATCACCAAAGTAGGAGTTCACAGCATCACCTCCATCCCCTGTTCTCCTTTGTTGTTCAATCGCAAAGTCTTGTCTGACTCTTCAAGACCCCATGGACTGTAGCATGCTGGCCTTCCCTGTCCTTAATATCTCCCAGAGATTTGCTCAAACTCATGTCCATTGAGTCGGTGATGCCATCCAACCATCTCATCCTCTATCACCCCCTTCTCCTGCCCTCAGTCTTTCCCAGCATCAGGGTCTTTTCCAATGAGTCAGCTGTTCAGATCAGGTGGCCAAAGTATTGGAGTTTCAGCGTCAGCATCTGTCCTTCCAGTGAACATTCAGGGCTCCTTTCGACTTGGCTACTGAATTGAGTATGGAAAAGCTCTGTTATCAGATGTCTCTCCACCATTTTCTGCTGCTACCAGTACTGGGCAAACATGGGCCCATTTCCTGGAAAGAGTTTCAGAAAACAAGAAGGAGAGGGAGAAGGGAGAAAGAAGAAGAAGGAGCAGGAGAGGGAAGAAGTGATACATTTGGTCCTCCACTGTATGGATATGGTTCATCATCTGATGCTATAAATTAAGACTACTTATGTTATTTGAGGATCTCAAAATAAGTTACTCAAAGTAAGGTAAACTGTTCCTCTAAGGACACCAGTAATTTCTTATCATCAACTCCCAGGGCATCTTTTCAGCATTCTTTCTGCTGAAATTGATGTCTTTGCCACTGCTCTTTTTTGATCTTTTTTTCTCATTTTTCATGAAACAACTCTCTCCTGACATTCACCCAGCTCTGACCCACTCCATCTAAGTCCCCTTTGTTTAATAACCTAAATCCTTCTCATAAATCAAAAATGCCACCTTTCCTCTGGGTTTCAACTTTGAGCTTCTTCCCTTCGAGTTTCCCCAGGTGATGCTATCAACCATGGCATGAGCTGGAGATCCTGACGTGGGCAGACATCAGAGTGTGCCCACCTCTAAATTCCCACATGATTACAAGCTGTCTAGTGAACATCTTAACCTGTATGTCTTGAAGACAACTTGGACTCAACATATTTCAAACTCTTCTTATTATCTTCTGTACCTAGCTGGGTTCTTGGTCTCAGTCAACAGAAATTGACTCAGTTTGACTTAACAGAAGAGAAATTGATTGCAACTATGTTGTAGAACTCAGGAAATTGACAGAGGGCTGATTAAAAAATGGGAAAGAGGTCGATATGCAGGAAAAAAATCACAATACAAGAAGAGTCTTGCCAGGGCATTGCAGCCACCATGGCTAACATAGGGGCTGTTCTTGGCACTACTGTGGTCCTTATGACACCTTTGAGCACCAGGTATCCCAACAAGAATGGCTTCCACACTGTCCCTGCCTCTTTTCATCACTCAATATAGAGGCAGAGTTCTTGAGAAGAGCACCTAGCTTGCAGAGGCGAGGCAATGTGCCCATTCTCCAGCTACTGGAGTGGAAGAGCACAGCTCTTTGGTCTTACCAGATGTCAGACTAGACTCACACTCTCTAGGGGTTCTGGTATTTAGGAAAGAGCTTCAAAGTCCAAGTAATAGCTTGAAAGAATGGGAAATGCCCACTGCATGTTCCATAAGATAAATCAACCCCTCTGGTATTTCTTATCTTAACAAATGACACCAACATGCATTTGGTCAACAAAGCTCAGAATCATCTGCAACTATTTTGTAAAAGAAAAGAAAAGAGTCTCATCATTTATTTAGTGGCTATACCATGAAGCATGGGGGATCTTAGTTCCCCAACCAGGGATTTAACTTGTGCTTCCTTCTATGGAAACATAGAGTCCTAACCACTGGACCACCAGGGAAGACCCAAGTCTGTGTTTCCTTTATGGTATGCAACTACTTTGTTGGTGTTGTTTGTTTAAGTCACTAAGCCTTAAAATTTTATTTACAAAATAGTCCATCACTCATTTCCACTCTACTTTTTCTATTTAGATCAACCTATGTCATTTCTAGAGGACTTTGAATGCTTTCAACCAATGATGGGGTGAATGGTATAAAGGCTGTGGATGCCATGTGTACAAATCATACTTCTGTCAGTCACTAGCTGGGTGACCTTAAGCACTTTCCCTCACCTTGCTCTGTGTTGTATATTGAATTATGTTAATAATAGTACTTGTCACCTAGAATTGCTGCAATGACTGGTTGAGGTAGTCTGGTGAAAGCACTGTGAATGCTTACAAACAATAGTCATGCCCTACAGGTCAGGTGAGGCTGAAAGTGAAGAGTGGTGGTGGTGAGTTGATGATGATGATAATAATGGTGGTAGTAATGGTAGTAACTTCCTCTGACTACTACTGTCGCCAGTATGCAGTCTTTATTGCTATCATCATTATCTTTCCAAAGTAAGAATTTGATTTTGCTATTGTCCTGCTTGGAATCGTTTGGTGGCTCCCATTTCTTATGAGATAAACTCCAAACTCTTCAATAACATATAGAGATTCCTACAAAAGGGGACCCTGAATTATTTTCTACTTCTGTCTTCTGCCACTTGTCATCACTCATGTTATGATAGAGGAACATGGATCAATTCAGCCTCATCATTTTACAGATTTTACTTCTGATGTTCACACACACGCTGTTTCTGCATCCTATATAACCCTCTTTCATGCAAAGATAAGCTCGATAAAGGACAGAAATGGTATGGACCTAACAGAAGCAGAAGATCTTAAGAAGAGGTGGCAAGAATACACAGAAGAACTGTACAAAATAGATCTTCATGACCAAGATAATCATGATGGTGTGATGACTCACCTAGAGCCAGACATCCTGGAATGTGAAGTCAAGTGGGCCTTAGAAAGCATGACTATGAACAAAGCTAGTGGAAGTGATGGAATTCCAGTTGAGCTATTTCAAATCCTGAAAGATGATGCTGTGAGAGTGCTGCACTCAATATGCCAGCAAATTTGGAAAACTCAGCAGTGGCCACAGGACTGGAAAAGGTCAGNCCAGTTGAGCTATTTCAAATCCTGAAAGATGATGCTGTGAGAGTGCTGCACTCAATATGCCAGCAAATTTGGAAAACTCATCAGTGGCCACAGGACTGGAAAAGGTCAGTTTTCATTCCAATCCCAAAGAAAGGCAATTCTAAAGAATGCTCAAACTACTGCACGATTGCACTCATCTCACATGCTAGTAAAGTAATGCTCAAAATTCTCCAAACCAGGCTTCAGCAATACATGAACTGTGAACTTCCAGATGTTCAAGCTGGTTTTAGGAAAGGCAGAGGAACCAGAGATCAAATTGCCAACATCTGCTGGATCATGGAAAAAGCAAGAGAGTCCCAAAAAAACATCTATTTCTGCTTTATTGACTATGCCAAAGCCTTTGACTGTGTGGATCACAATAAACTGTGGAAAATTCTGAAAGAGATGGGAATACAGACCACCTGACCTGCCTCTTGAGAAATCTGTATGCAGGCCAGGAAGCAACAGTTAGAACTGGACATGGAACAACAGACTGGCTCCAAATAGGAAAAGGAGTACGTCAAGGCTGTATATTGTCACCCTGCTTATTTAACTTCTATGCAGAGTACATCATGAGAAATGCTGGGCTGGAAGAAGCACAAGCTGGATTCAAGATAGCCGGGAGAAATATCAATAACCTCAGATATGCAGATGACACCACCCTTATGGCAGAATGTGAAGAACTAAAAAGCCTCTTGATGAAAGTTAAAGAGGAGAGTGAAAAAGTTGGCTTAAAGCTCAACATTCAGAAAATGAAGATCATGGCATCCGGACCCACTGCTTCATGGGAAATAGATGGGGAAACAGTGGAAACAGTGGCAGACTTTATTTTTCTGGGCTCCAAAATCACTGCAGATGGTGACTGCAGCCATGAAATTAAAAGACGCTTACTCCTTGGAAGAAAAGTTATGACCAACCCAGATACCATATTGAAAAGCAGAGGCATTACTTTGCCAGCAAAGATCTGTTTAGTCAAGGCTATGGTTTTTCCAATGGTCATGTATGGATGTGAGAGTTGGACTGTGAAGAAAGCTGAGTGCCGAAGAATTGTTGCCTTTGAACTGTGGTGTTGGAGAAGATTCTTGAGAGACTCTTGGACTGCAAGGAGATCCAACCCGTCCATTCTAGAGGAGATCAGCCCTGGGTGTTCTTTGGAAGGAATGATGCTAAAGCTGAAACTCCAGGACTTTGGCCACCTCATGTGAAGAGTTGACTCACTGGAAAAGACTCTGATGCTGGGAGGGATTGGGGGCAGGAGGAAAAGGGGATGACAGAGGATGAGATGGCTGAATAGCATCACCAACTCGATGGACATGAGCTTGAGTGAATCTGGAAGATGGTGATGAACAGGAAGGCCTGGTGTGCTGTGATTCATGGGATCGCAAAGAGTCGGACATGACTGAGCGACTGAACTGACTGATATAACCCTCTCCTTTGCAGCCCTAGAAGACCAAGTACATGGCAGCTATGCATTCCCCCTCTGCCCTTCTCCCTGTGTGCCCATCACAGTTGGTCCATGCTCATGACATAGTGAACATACAGAGTATTTGTTCCATAGATTGTCAACAAATTCAACAAATTCTCCACCAGCTGCTGGGTCCTTTCCCTGAGTGTTCCTGTCTTATTCATTTCTGCTTCTGTTTTGTGGAACTGACACGCTGTAGGTACTCAGGGAATGGCTATTCAACTCCTGTATTAATGAACACATCTGTGAGGACTCTGTGAAGACCCAGAGGAGCCCAGGAAGAGGTGCTGCAACTTGTTCCCATTGAGTGCACTGTATCCCACCAGCTACACTTGGCAGTGGAGTGGACAAGCAGAGCATTTGAGAACCTTGATTCCTGCAGCTCTCCTTTAATTGTTTCCAGTAGGTGCTTGGCACCATGCACCTTGCTAGATATTAATACTTTAACAGAATATCGGGAAGACACGCTCTCTTTTTCTGAAGGAATTTTTATTTTGGTAGACTCTAGTCTTCTTCTTTAGTAGATTAGCAGACATCATCTGTATGGGACTCTGGAGCCAAGTTTGCAGTCACCATTAAGGGGAAGAGCCAAAGACTGTGCATTTCCTAGTACAATATTCCGAAACTGCTATCACTGCCTTTATAAACACAGGTGCCGTATGAAAAAGCTCTATGTTCCTTGGAAGAACCAGGACAAGTGTGTTTTCTCTGGATTTAAGAAGCTGTAGAAATTTGCTTCTCTTCCTGCCAAAATAAAGTCACACACCCTAATCAGGCTAACTGCCACTCTCTTTATTGTATTTGAAAACAGTAAGTACTATTGGATGAAACTAAATTATCTAATTGGAAGAGAGAAAAAGAGACCAGCTGAGTTTAGAATATAATTCTTATGATTTTTAATTATTGAAAAAGGATAATTTTATACAAATGCGTGGACTTTCTATTCGTTGAATATGCCACACTACCCAGAAAGAATTCCCTGGAAGTATTAAGTTCTGGGGACCAGTGTTGGGAAAATCCTGGTGTAAAATGCTTCCATGGTCTGATTCGAGAATGAAGGATTTTAGCAAGTACTTGGAAATTATAAATCATTCTCTAATTAACAAATGTGCTACAGTGGAGACAGCCCCATCATATCATGGATCTAAAAGAATTGCATGGATTTCCTGTAGTCAGAGCAAACACCCTCAAGTTCTTCATTGCCACAGGGCAGCCATCACTGCTCTAGAATCTGATGCCTCCACTCTTTTATCCTCCTGCGATGGCACCCTTGCCTGTGAACTGCTTAATGAATGTTATGTATGTTAGCACTGCGGAAAATCATTTGATCTCAGCATCTCCTATGCATGCAGTTAAACTAAAATAAGAGAAGGATTCTGTACATCAAATGTTTTATTTTTGACAGCCTCTCTGGAAAGGACTGAGTGTTGGGATAACCATGGTTTTTTCTGCCTCATATCCTGTGTCCACTCACCAAAAGGGGGAAATGCCACAAAAATGTTTGTCTACTTCCTAGGGATGGAGAAGAAGGATTTGTCCCTCCTGTCTACTTTCCTCTCTTGGAGGAGAAAGAGTGATACTGAGTTGACCTCTAAATCATTGACCAGTTCCAAAGTAGAATTCTCTCCCCTTGTTCTCTTTGGACCCTCCTTTTTATGTGTGTCGAAGGCACTTACAGAGCCTGGGTTCCTACAGTAACAAGCAGGTGGGTCTCTGTTACCTCTAAGACTTTCTAACAACTACTGGCAAGGTAGACCAGATGGCTCGAGAAGAGCTGCTCTTTTTTTTTGTACACATAGGAGGAAACAGGAAGTTCCTTTGCCTGCAGGCATGCTGCACTCTGGATCCTCCTGTCCTAGCAGGAAAGCTGGTGTAGCCCTTGATCCCACCTGAAGTTTGATCTTGACTGAGAGTACCTGAAAGGAAAGCCCAGAGAAGAACAAGCTCCCTAAAACATCAATGCTGCATTTTTAAAATTTAGAGTATTTGTAATTCTACTGTATGAATTCAATGAACCATTAACTACATATATAGTTTTTTGGCTAAAAAAAAAAATCAGTTATAGATACTGGGTCTTCAGGAAGTTAACACAGTGTTATTAATGTATTGTGTCACTGTGAACCTACACTGTACACCATCACATCATCCGGTCACGCGTTGCAATTTAGGAGGTGACATTCCTATGAAACTGTGTACCTAGCCTTCTGCTTTCTGCTCATTTCTTGGTGTTAATTTCTGTTGATTTGAATTTTTACTGAAGTCTGCCTCAGCACAGCGGGTTCTTCTGCTGAAACTGTTTATACATTGTGACAGTCTTATGATGGCATCTGATCTGTTATTCTCCCAGTTCCTCTAAAAAAAATCTTGCGTCTGTATTCATTTCTATAGAAATAGAAGAATTTCTTGACAAAAACAGAAAACAAAACAAAAAAACTCTTATGTGCTGAATGTCGGAAGACATTGCATGCTTGAACATCGTGTACCCTCTCTGTTGCTCCCTGCTCACTCCTTCCTAGCACGTGTGCCTTAATGCAAATATGTACACAGAAGTGTATATGTGTCCACGCACATGCGGACCTATCAACCAACCTACCAACATGCATGCATGCACGCATTTTCTGCAGGAGACGTTGAAGATTTTGCTTTTCTCTTTAATGTTCACTTTTCACTTTTCTTCCTCAAGAGAGGAGATTTTCATCCATCAGAGCATCTCTCTGAAATTAGCCTTGCGTTTATAATGCATGTAAAGATTTTTTCCAGCACTGGTCTAATGAAAAATGATACCCCAAATTAGTGATTGCTGCCTTCCAATTATCCCATTGCTCATGATTCTGTTACACCACAAATAGTTATCTTCTTCCCTCCCCAGTAACAGCATAAATGGGCTGTTGTAATCTACTCCAAAACAAATGACCAGGCCTGGCTAATTTTGCTGTATATATAGTTTTAAAAGTGTCAGTTATTAAAAGAAGACTACCTGGTTAGTGTGTGTGGTCCCAGTCATCCAAGGAGCCTCTACATCTCTGGTGTGGAAGAGGGTTGGAATTTTGTTTTCCAAGAGCATGGCTTCTCTGGGAGCTGGGAGAGAGCCCAAGAGAGGGCAGGAAGGGGTTGGGGGGCTCAGGAGCATTCATCACGTTCACATTATATTGCGGCTTGAATTTTCCAGCGCTGACCCTGCTTTGTGCTCAGGCAAATTGTGGGTTGTGGCACTTACAAGCAAACAGCTGCACTGGACTTGATTCCTCCTAGTCACACATGATGGCCACACTTGGCTATTAATCTCTTTTCCACCCTAGAAATAAAGAGAAGAGGAAGAAGGAAGCCAAATCTAAGTGGTTGTGCCTTAGATGTTAAGAGGATGGTTAAAGTCAGTCAACCCCAGGCTATGGGGAAACCCGCTAGATTCCCAATGTCCTGGAGAAAGAAACAAAGAGACCCTGCAGCAGCCCTGGTCAGCATGCTAGACCCTGGGCCTGTTCCCAAGCTCTCTTCTCACACTGAGGTTCTCAGCGTGTCCTGCCCATGGGGAGTACACATCACAGGAAGGGCGGGCGGGACGGAACAGGTTGGACTGCAGAGGAGCCGGAGATGCAGGAATCAGCCAATCGGCGGCAGATGCACCAATATGTCAGTTTGCCTGTTTCCATCAGCCCAGGCCTCTCCTTGGAAACCCCATCAAGTCTCAGGCGACTCAGGCAGGTTTCTGTCTTTGGTTCAGCTTTGGTGTCATGGCTGCATGAGGAACCCACGTGACAACAGCAGGGGGGACCCTGCTCCTCATCCAGGTGCTCACTGCGTGGGCTGCCCACTGCGTGGGCTGCCCACTTCCGCTCCCTCACCCCACCCTGACCTTTGGGTCATAGCATCACAGCCCTGCCTCATATTTTTTTCTTTATTGATATGAAAACCTTTTCACTTAAATTGCCTAGTTTGGGTCTTAACAAAAACTCTATAAGGCAAGACAGCTTTGATAGTTTCTAGTTTGTAAATAAAGACAATAATCTTCAAGATATCAATCCTTGGGCCCCAGGTGCACCGGTGCTGGGAGTCCTGTGGTTCTACCCCAGCGATTCTGCCCTGGTTCCAGTGCTGCTGTCTCGGGTACCCTGGCCAGGGCTCCTCGTGACCTTACGTGGGAGGGTCTAAGAGCTGGTGTGACTGGCCGTGGACTGCATGCGTCATCCTCTCAGAGAGGCGTGGTGGTGGCTGGTATGTGGACAAAGCTTCTTGCTTGGTCCTATATCCGGGGAAGCACCATGTGTCCCTGAAGGCCACTGTCCACATCCACCAGTCTAACCTTCCCCACCGTGTGCAGGATGGGAACGGAGCTGGTCAACCTCTGGCCTCTCCACCTTCACCAGGAAAACATCTCTGGAGACCTTCTCAGAGTCTTGCTTCTCTTTTCTTCATTCTCAGTAGGAAGGAAATTGCTCAGATGGTGTAATTTTTTTTTTTTTTAAGGCTCTGCTGCCCCGGAAAAAAACAGATAATAAGTCTGCAAGTATGTTCCATGCGCTGTGACTGCTCTCTTGCGTCCCCCACTTACTTCATGTTTTTCTTAGCTGTTCTGTTTTAGTTTGTACCAACATAGTCTCCCCCCCACCTCACGTATCTCTTCAGGGTGAAATGCCTGCTCAGTAAGCTTTGGAAAGACAGTATATTTTAGGCAGCCTGATAAAAGGCTCTAATCGCCCCAGATTAATGCATTCATTCCTAGCCAATTGAAGGATTCATTCCAGTGCTCAGGCAGAGGCTCCTCTGACGGACTTGCCCTGGGTAATGAGCCATTCAGCAGCTGCTACCCCGCACTGCTGGGAACCTGCAGAGGGGGCCTCGAGAGGGAGCCAGGCAGTCGTAGGTGAACTGTAACAGAGAGCGGATGTCTGGGTACCTCTGAGCCTGGAAGGAAGTCGTGGGAGCAGGAAGGTGCTGGTAGCCATGATCACTGCCTCTGCAGTGAGAAGTGAGAAGCATCTGGTGGGGATTTGCCAAGGAATGTGGCCACTCAGATGGCACACGAGCTGCTAAAGGCTGGGAGGTGAGGTTCACGGTGGACAAAGGATGTCTGGGTTTTGAAAGCAAAGCCCAATCATGCAACCAGAGAAGAGTATATGCTGGAGGAGCTTCCAAACAACTGTGCTCTGTGCTCCTAACTCACCTGTCTACACGGACATTTCCAAAGAGGGAATGAGAGACATCGAGCCAGAGAAAAAGTTAGGAGACTTCCTAGGGGTTGGCTGGCCTGGAGTCTCTAAGAGTGGGCATGTGTTGCGTGAGGGGGAGTTTCCCCTGCCAGGACATTTGATGATGTCTGGAGACAGCTGTGGTTGTCCAGAATGTCAGGTGGAGAAAGAGAGATGATACTGGCATCTAGTGGGTGAAGCCCAAGGATGCTGGTAAACATCCTGCAAAGGACAAAATAGTCCCCAACACAACAGAGGAGCATCCGCTCCCAAAATCAGGAGTGCCAAGGCTGGGAACCGGCTAGCCCAAACCTGCCCTATTGCCAGGAAGACAGATGAAGCAGGGCAAAAGGGATGGGCTCAGGGTTACGCAGATGGAGGATGGAGGAGTTGGGAGGGCGGCAGCCTGCATTCTTTCCCTCTCACTGCCATGATGCCCCCAGAACCAGGAGGCCTGCTTTCCAGTTCTGCACCACACTGATAAGTAGTCTTAGAATCAAAGTCATTTCCTCCCCTCCTGGACCACAGAGCACCTTTCCAGCCCCTGTCTTCAGTAAGGAAAATTCCATCGCCTGCCTTTATGAGTACACGTCGGTGCCTACCCACTTTGGTCCAGGCAGATCTCTTCTGGGAGATTAGCTTATTATCTTTGTTATGCATTTTAGAAGCGGATGGTACTGCTGATAAAAATAGGAATTGCCAGAGGAGCTAGCACCAGACGTTATGAGATGCTGACGCGCTGAGTTGTTGCAAACGGTTCCCCATGAGGGTGGAAAGGAGACCCCTTGCGTGCACATAACTATATCTCACAATTATTAAATATTGATTCATCTCAGCAGGGGCCTGAGCCTAATTCCACGTGGAGGCCAGTGCATTAACTGCTGTTGATCTCATCTGGACCCCCTGGCGTCACACCCTTGACTGTCTCTGCTGACCCTTGTTCCCGGACTGACAGTATAGAGGGGAACCAATGCCTTAGCCCCCATTTTGACAAGAGAAATGAGTATATATGAGTTTATATTGGGCGTCTAAGGTTCCTGGGGTGTGAGCACTAGAGCTTCATAAACAAAGAAAAGAAATCAGCCTGTAACAGTCATTACAGAGACTTAGATCAGTATCAGTGTCCGGAGCAATCGTAAACATTTCCTGGGGCCTGTGTGTGATGGTGGGGGGAAGAGTGGTCAGGGGAACAGAAGGAGAGAAGGGCCAAAGATAAGAACAAATATTCAAGTCCAGAGTGTGTGCTTAATGGAACTGAGATTTATTTTTCTGTGTGTCTTTTTAAGCCTCTAGATAGATACAAAAAATACAGCCAGCCAGGAAAGAAATAGCCCAGATGTAATTTAAAAGCTGACTTTTTAAACCAATACTTCAGCTTAGAGACACCTGTCCTAGTCCCTTGAAGATGCCCAGCTCAGGGGAGGAGTATTCAAGTTACTGATTTATCTTCAGGCGCACAGACCTATTTTTAATGTATTGCCCAGTGGCAGGCTTTTGTTTAGCTTTTCTGTGCGATTGTACACACCCTTCTCTGTGGAAGGAGAACAGCCCCGTAGGCCATTATTTCCTCAGATGTCCTGACACCTCAGAAGACACAGAGCCTGGCCATCCATGTCAACACTTTCTCTGGCTTCATAAAAGGCAGAAAATTCCAAAATAGGAGATACAGCGCCCTGCCCTCTGACGTACAACTGAGAGGTGTGTGTGCATACCCAGGACATGTGTGTAGCTTTGGGAGTGCATGTGGCAGTAACAGTATGTCCATGGAAACTTTTACTGCAAATATGTCTTTTACTACCAGGGAGCCATAGCAAAGATAAACCTGATTCAGTTCAGACATACATGTCACACACATGTCAGACACAACACGTGTGATACACATCACACATGTCACATACATGTGTACGAACATTTCTCAGTTTGTGGATTAGAGGGCAGGGCGGCTGTATCTCCTATTTTGGACTTTGCTGCCTGTTACGAAGCCAGAGAAAGGACTGATGCAAATGGCAAGGCTCTGTGTCTTCTGAGACATGAGGACATCAGAGGAAACAATGGCTTGTGGGGCTCTTCTCCTTCCACAGAGAAGGGTGTAAAAGAGCCGCACAGAAAAGCTAAACAAAACCTGCCAGCGATCATTGGTTGTCTGCAAGGACCCTTGCTCCTTGTTGGGGCATGCACAAGTGAAGCCTAGAAAAAAAATAACACAAATATGCTAGAGCTGTCCTTGTGGGTCATGTGCTCAAGTGAGGGTGTGCTGTCCATATACCAACAATGCAAAATAGGATATGTTTTATGGGAGTGATTTCTGAAAATGTTATTTTATTCAGATATTCAGTTCAGTTCAGTCACTCAGTTGTGTCTGACTCTTTGTGACCCCATGAATTGCAGCACGCCAGGCCTCCCTGTCCATCACCAACTCCCGGAGTTCACTCAGACTCACGTCCATCGAGTCGGTGATGCCATCCAGCCATCTCATCCTCGGTCGTCCCCTTCTCCTCCTGCCCCCAATCTCTCCCAGCATCAGGGTCCTTTCCAATGAGTCAACTCTTCGCATGAGGTGGCCAAAGCGCTGGAGTTTCAGGTAGTTGGTGTTTAATGTGTTAATTACTGCGGTGCAGCCCAGTGACTTAGTTTCACATATGTTATTTTCTATTATGGTTTATCGCAGGATAAAGGAACATATAGTTCCCTGTGCTATACAGTAAGACTTAGTTGTGTATCCATTCTCTGTAAAATAGTTTTCATCTACTAATTTCGAGCTCCCAGTCCATCCCTCCCCCGTCCCCTCCTCCTTGGCAACCACAAGTGTGTTCTCTGTGAGTCTGTTTCTGTTTCACAGATAAGTTCATCTGAGTCATATTTTAGATTCCATATGTAAGTGTTGTTCTATGATATTTGTCTTTTCTTTCTGACTTACTTCACTTAGTTTGATAATCTCTAGGTCCATCCATGTTGTTGCAAATGACATTCCTTCCTCATTTTTTATGACTGTATGACTAATACACTATTGTATGTATGTATATATATAATTCTGCATCTTCTTTATCCATGCATCTGTTGAAGGACCGTTAAGTTGTTTCCATGTCTTGGCTATTGTGATTAGTGCTGCTGTGAACCCTGGGGTGCATTTATCTTTTTCATATATAGTGGCTCAAACTATAAAGAGTCTGCCTGCAGTGTAGGGGACCCGGGTTCTGTCTCTGGGTGGGGAATGTCCCCTGGAGAAGGGAATGGCAGCCCACTCCAGTATTACTGCCTGGTGAATTCCAGGGACAGAGGAGCCTGGCAGGCTACAGTCCTTGGGGTCACAAAGAGTCGTACAGGACTGAGCAGCTTCCACTTTACTCGTCTGTCCAGATAGATGCTCAGGATCTATCCTGAGGTGGCTGGATCATACGGCAGCTCTGTTCTTAGTTTTATGAGGCACCTCCATATTGTTTTCCATAGTGGCTGCACCGACTTACAGTCCCACCAACAGTGTAGGAGGCTTCCATGTGGGGTGTTTTGAATGAAGGACAGTGAGAGCTGAGGAAGGGGGAAGTTGATTGTGACCAGGAAAGGTTGTGTATTCAGCATGCATGTACCAAGCCCCTACTGTGTGTTGGGCACTGTCCTGGGTGACAGAGATACAGAGGGCATGAACAAAGTTTAGGGTTTAATGAGAAGAGATAAATAACAATAAACAATTAAATGGCGAGTTTCAGAGAATGAATATGAACCGTAAAATAACTAAAGCAGATAACTGGGATGCAGCTGGAAGCTCTTTGAGATATTGTGCTCAAGAAGAACGCAGAATATGTTACAACAGGAATGAGAACTGAGTGACAGACAGGTATCCACATGGAGATCAGGGGACAGAACAGTTTAGGGAGGGGACAGAAGCTGCAGTGGTCGTGCTAAGGTCAAAATTCCCCAGGGGGCAGCTCTGTCCAGTGATGTGAACTCCGAGTGTCATTCTAAGGGCAGGCAGGTGCCATGAGAGGTTTCTCAGCACGGGGTGATCTGACTTATGTTGTTGTGGTTTTTAATTGGTCCACCTGTGATGCAGAAAATGGAATATCCATTTTAGTCGAAAAAAGAAGAGAAGAGAAGGTATCGATGCAGAATGAGGGTTATTTTTGAGACAAAGTCTATGGAACTTAATAAGTGGATGTAGAGTTTGAAGCAAAGAGGGACATGATGGACAATTGTTACATCTTTGACCCTACAGGGAGACAATGATGGTGTCACGAACTAGGATGGGACAATTAGGTGAGGAATCTAGACCTCTCTTTCAGACATAGCAAGTGAACTTGTCTATTGAACAACTAAAGATCAGGCCACCTTGCTGTCACTTATTTAGCATACACTGTATACTTGATATTATTCTAGGCTCTTAAGTGTATGACCCCATTGAATCCCCAGGATAACCTGATGGGAAGAAGAAAGTGAGGCTCTTTGATGAGCACAAATAGCCAAGTGCTATTCAAACACTCGTCTCTTGCAGCTCTTATGGGTGAGGGCAGAGGCTGGCAAGGAGACCATACAATGGTATGTCCAAGTGGTCAGGCGCCCTCCTCTCTGCACCAGGAGAGGAGAGCTCTCCTCCAAGTGGTGCCAGGGAGCCGATGGCCTCCTGTCAAGTTTCACTGAGATCCTGACGGGCCCACTTCCACCTGCTGTGAGCTGATGAGGGAGAGAGAGAGTTATTGTTGAATTCCCAGCTTGCCCTTTTTGATATAAAGTTCACTTGTGGTATTTTTTTTAACTCAGGTTGCTAATGCATCTTGTTCTCCGGAGTGTGAGGGACCCAGCTTCCCTCATAGCCTTTAATTAGTTTCTGGATGATAACATCTTCACCAAGAAGCAACTGGTGGCGTCCCCCCCGTCTCAGGGGGAGGTAAAAGAATCTAATAAAGACATTCAGTGTTTCTAGGTGATGTGTTTGACAAGCTTTGTATTAACAAGAAGTCTTGTTAGAACTTTTTTTCTTTCCCACCACGCTCCCTCCTTGGCCCCGGATCCCTGGTATTTCACAGGAGAATTCACAGAACTGAGAACTTGTAGCTTCAAACAGACCAGTGCACATCTCCACCTCTTGTCCTAGAGGGGAAGAGGCTTCACCTTGATCTGTTCGCAGACCGTAACCTTTATGAGGGATTTAGTGGCAATAAAGCCTCGGAACAAAAATTCAGCTTAAAACCAACTGACAGGTTACTTTGTACAGCAGTGGGGCCACTTCCTGGGCCTCTGGATTCAAGGCCAGACAACGAGATGTTCCTTCCATTCACCTTAATTATTCCCAAAGATGCTGGTCACAGGGAGGGAGGTATAACTCACAGTTTCGTTTTGATGTCTGCAGCATCAGTACTTGGATGGAGAGAGGCAGAAACTCCCCTCCGAGTTCCTCTGAACTTAACCTTGCAGGTGCTTGAGGGAAGGAGAGAAGTCTGCGGGAAAATTTGGGCCATCCGGCAGTCCAGGCGGGGTGGGGAGGACTCTGCGTCCACTTTTGCACTGCTGTCAGCACAATTCCCCACTGCACATGGTTTTATAGCTTGTGTTTGCGTGTGTAACTACCAGTGCTTTTAGGCAATTAGAATTAAAATGCTGATGACGCCATGAAAGCAGCTGAGAATGGAAGCAATCTTGGCACCACTGGCAGTCAGCAGATTGACAGCCTGGAGATGCTGGGTTCCGCAGAGTTGAGTGCAGGGCCCCTGGGAGGCAGGGCCTCCGTCCCTGCCCTGCCGCTTTGCCCCTTGGCCCCCGTCTGACCCAGATGAGGCAGTCTGGGAGTAAGGGATGACTGGAGCCTGCTCTCCTGGGAAGCTCTCAGGGCAAGAGGGGAGTCCGAGCAAAAAGAACCATTTCCAGGAATCTGGGAGATCATGGTGACACGCACAGACACATCTGCATAATGTTTTCTCTAAGGATGGCCAAGGGTGAAGTTCACCATGGGGTCTGGTGGACGGCCGCGCCAAGGGTTGTAGAAAGACTGTTCTCTCTGCAAGGTGGGTTTCTGAGCAGAAGCGAGAACATTTAGAACATCCAGGGGCAGAGTGAGTGAACATCTTCCTGAATGGGGAGAAATAGAATCCCTGCTAAAAATGCAGTGGGAGCATTGGAGCTGAGGACGTAAATCTGTAGTAAGTAAAGGGTCCCTGCATCTAAGGCCAAGGCTTTGACTTTGCCAGCTGCCAAGGCAGAAAAAGAATCTGCTTGAAGAGGCCTGGGGGCAAGGCCTCCGAGGACGTGGCGAGGCTGTGGCTGCTGGGACCAGCAGGATGAGACGACTCGTGGTGCACCTCCCCAGCCCCTGTGTCCGCGTGGTGTGGAGGAAGCTGGCTCTAGGTGTGCTGTCTGGGTTGGCTTTTACAGCAGACCCTAGTGCTGCTTATCAGGAGTGGATTGGACTCTGTATTATGTTGATTGATCACAGTAGCATTCATCTGTGGTATAATTAGCAATTCACTAAGTGCTTTCAGTTATGGGACGTATTTCATCTGATCCCAAAGCCCTGTAGGCAGAGCTTAGGTCTCAGATCTGCCACTTCCTGGCTCACTGGCTTTGAGCGAGTTAGTAGCTATTTACAGCCTCAGCATTTTATGTTAAATAGGAAAATACATGGGTTCAGTTCAATTCAGTCGCTCAGTCATATCTGACTTTGCGACCCCATGAACTGCAGCACGCCAGGCCTCCCTGTCCATCACCAACTCCTGGAGTCCACCCAAACCCATGTCCATTGAGTCGGTGATGCTATCCAGCCATGTCATCCTCTGTTGTCCCCTTCTCCTCTTGCCCTCAATCTTTCCCAGCATTAGGGTCTTTTCAAATGAGTCAACTCTTCACATCAGGTGGCCAAAGTATTGGAGTTTCAGCTTGAGCATCAGTCCTTCCAATGAACACCCAGGACTGATCTCCTTTAGGATGGACTGGTTGGATCTCCTTGCAGTCCAAGGGACTCTCACGAGTCTTCTCCAACACCACAGTTCAAAAGCATCAATTCTTTAGCACTCAGCTTTCTTCACAGTCCAACTCTAACATCCATAGATGACCACTGGAAAAACCATAGCCTTGACTAGATGGACCTTTGTTGGCAAAGTAATGTCTCTGCTTTTTCATATGCTGTCTAGGTTGGTCATAACTTTCCATCCAAGGAGTAAGTGTCTTTTAATTTCATGACTGCAGTCACCATCTACAGTGATTTTGGAGCCCAGAAAAATAAAGGCAGCCACTGTTTCCCCATCTATTTTCCGTGAAGTGATGAGGCCGGATGCCATGATCTTAGTTTTCTGAATGTTGAGCTTTAAGCCAACTTTTTCACTCTCCTCTTTCACTTTCATCAAGAGGCTCTTTAGTTCTTCTTCACTTTCTGCCATAAGGGTGGTGTCATCTGCATATCTGAGATTATTGACATTTCTCCCAGCAATCTTGATTCCAGCTTGTGCTTCATCCAGCTCAGCGTTTCTCATGATGTACTCTGCATAGAAGTTAAATAAGCAGGGTGACAATATACAGCCGTGCCATACTCCTTTTCCTCCTTGGAACCAATCTGTTGTTTCGTGTCCCATTATTTATCAATTGTACAGAAAATATTGGAGTCCTCTTTCCAATTTTCCTCATGAAATCATGTATGTGAATCAGGTTCTTGATGCCATTTTGTTGTACCCTCATTTTCATTTTTGGGTACCTCAGTGTTTATAAATTTTAGTTGATTTCTCTCTAATAGAGAATCTGTAGTCTGTCTGATTCCCTGTATGAAGACCTTGGGTTAGCTGCATCACCTCTCTGAGCATCAGCGTCTTTACTGTACAATGCAGGGAATGCGTACGGGTTCCCTAGAGGATTTAAGAGGAAGCAGCAAGTGATAAGGAAATTCCAAGATGGCTCAATAGTTAAAAAAAAAAAAAAAAAAATCCACCTGCTAATACAGGAGACTCAGGAGACAGGAATTCAATCCTTGGGTCGGGAAGATTCCCTGGAGGAGGAAATGGCAATCCAGTATTCTTGCCTGGAGAATCCCATGGACAGAGGAGCCTGGCAGGCTACAGTCCAGGGAGGTCGTAGAGAGTCAGACACGACTGAGTGACTGTGTGCACACACACAGCAAATGTTAAGCCCCTGACAAAGCACTTGGCATACAAGGTGTCCTTGCTGTCTCTCCTTCCTTTGTGAACTGGTCCCTAAAGAGCTGAGTGTGGAGCAAGAAGCCAGTCACGTGCCTTCAACCCAAAGCAAGGTGCTTTCACACTAGAACTGGAAAGCACTCGCCCTGTCTGGATATCGTGATGAGCAATGATTCCCTTACATCCGCACTTTAAACAATTGATGAAGAGAGCATTCTTAGCAATTTCTTGGATGTTGCCAAATATAACAGTGCACTGATGGTGGCAGGTAGGTTGCTGTGAAATTCAATTTGCGCTAATATGCCCAGAAGCAGGAAAGCGTGGCGTGGGGCCCGCGGGGTGTTTACCCTCCTCCCCACGTCTCTATCAGGCATGAGAAAACCAGGTCAGGATCAGAGCTCGCAGAAACTTCCCCCTTTCAGTGGATCCTGAAAGGAACACATTCCGAACTTCGGAACCAGTGGCTTATGACTAATCCCAGATAAATCACTAGCTTTTCTCCCCGGGCTTCTTGATTTTCCCCCCGCAAACAAGAAGGGTTTTAATATGGGGAGCGAGAAAGAGTAAGATGTAAGAAATGACAAAATGATTCTGGGTAAGGAAATAACAACCCGTCCGAGGCTGTGTCGTCAAGGAGCTCTCTGTATTTTCAGACTCTAATTTGGGATTCTGAGTATCTAGGATCTAACCTCTCCCTTCTGGCGAGTGGAGAGAGCAAGCGCAGTGCTGTGGCCGGGCTAGGGGAGGCGGAGGGTCCTTTTGCAAACCCCCACCCCACACCCACTGCATCCCATGTCCTCACCTTAAGACCCTGCTGCTGCTAAGTCACTTCAGTCGTGTCCGACTCTGTGCGACCCCATAGACGGCAGCCCACCAGGCTCCCCAGTCCCTGGGATTCTCCAGGCAAGAACACTGGAGTGGGTTGCCATTTCCTTCTCCAATGCATGAAAGTGAAAAGTGAAAGTGAAGTCGCTCAGTCATGTCTGACTCTTAGTGACCCCATGGACTGCAGCCCACCAGGCTCCTCCATCCATGGGATTTTCCAGGCAAGAGGACTGGAGTGGGGTGCCATTGCCTTCTCCACCTTAAGACCCTGCTTACCTCAAAAGCACTAGTAATTCTGAAGAAGGGATGAACACCCACTTGGGGAGTGGTCAAGCCCATCTCAGCCTCTAAACAAAGTGTCCTTCGGCTCCCACACTGCACCTGATGTCTATATTTAGCCTCATCTGGGCCTCTAGAGATACACATTGTTAGTAATATCGATAAATCACATTTGAATAGTACTTTGTGTTGAAAATATAATTTCTCACAGTTTTATCTGATCCACAGAGTGTATGCTTTAAAAAGGCAAGATAGGTATTCATATAATTAAAATAATCTGTGAGTCAAATGATTGACATGAGTTTATACAGCTAGAAACAATCAGCCTGGACTTAATACTCAGGTTTCCGGGGCACTGCTGAGGATTCATTCTATCAAGAGATCCCACAGATCCCACGAATACCTGAAGACATTTCCTATTATACAAATATTTGTCCTGGAAAAAAGGAAGAAGGGAAAAAGAACGAAGAAAAGACAGGCTGACTAATCTTTCCAGTCAAAATAAGCCAAGAGAATGCCCCTCAGTGGACTCAGCAGTGGGTTTGATGGATCATTTCTCTGTCACGATACAGGGACAGCTAGGACCCCTGGTTGCAAGAGGCGGCAGTTACAGCCTGCCTCACATGAACGCTCCCCAGGAGCTGCAGCTCTGGGCTCCAGTGTACAGGGCGAGGCCGATGCAAACGAGAAGGAAGGTTAGGAAGAGCCAGTGATGGATAGGGAAGATAACGACATAGTCGTGCAGACACTGGAGGGTCCAAAAGTCTACTGATGAAACCCCTCACCCACTCTCCTGATAGAGACCGATGCTGTGTAGGAATAACCAAGGGTTGTGTGTGGACAGGTGGTAACAGGGAGCTGCAAAGCCAGGTGCCCGTCATGGGAGGGTGCGTCAGCAAGACCCCAGGCAGGGCACCCACACTCACTGCAGTACCTCTGTGTGCAGAGAATACATCTGGGATCAGACATAAGCTGCAGTCTGTCTCACCCTCTGGATAACCTGGCACACATCACTAACAGCTCACAGAGCCTTAGTTTCTTCATCTGTAAATCGGAATCATAATAGTGCCATCTCATAGCATTCTTGTGAGATAAAGTAAAATAACGGAGTCACACTTCCTATAAAATTTCTAACGCACAACAGAAATTCACAGTCTCAGTGCATATATGAGACGGTCGAATTCTATTTTTGTGTGCCCATCCATGATTCAACATGCATTTCTTATTTTTCTAACCCATCTATCTGCTTATTAAAAAGAAAACAGTTTAAAATTCTGCATTATAAACTCCCTACACTTTACAGGTGAAGATGGACCTTCACCTGTAAAATGTAGGGAAGGAAACGAGGGTGACCCAGGCATCTCCGTTTGCCTGGAACTTTTCTGGTTTCAGCCTTGAAATTCCCGTGTTCTGGGAATCGCCTTGTGTGCTTCGCTCAGTCATGTCCAGTCTTTGCAACCTCATGAACTGTAGCCCACAAGGCTCCTCTGTCCATAAGGATTCTCCAGGAAAGAATACTGATGTGGGTTGCCATGCCCTCCTCCAGGGGATCTTCCCAACCCAGAGATCAAACCCAAGTTTCCTGCATTGTAGGCAGATTCTTTCCTGTCTGAGCCACCAGGGAAGCCCAACTTCCAGGTAAACCAGGATAGTTGGTCAGCTTGGAAATAATATCTACTTATGGGATTAATGCAGGGCTAAGATAAAGTGGGGCTTCCCAGGTGGTGCGCACGGTGAAGAACCCACCTGCCGATGCAGGAAACAGGTTCGATCCCTGGGTGAGGAAGACCCCCTGGAGGAGGAAATGACAACCTTCTCCAGTGTTCTTGTCTAGGAAATCCCATGGACAGAGGAGTGGTGGGCTACAGTTCTTGGAGTTTCAAAGAGTCTAACATGACTTAGCTACCAGAAAACAACAATTTAATAAACAGGAGCCATTGAAATTATTATATACTCTGAAAGCCTTCAAGGGCTATTTAGAGATGTTGAGGAAGTTTAGTTATTTCAGTGTATTTATATTTCCATACAGCCTTGTCAAGCACTCATTCATTCATTCAAAACCTTCATGTTGAACACAAACTGTTCTGGCATCGTGTTGTGTTCAGAATGCTTCGTGAACAAGACAACCAGTTGGGCTTACATTTTCCTTGGGAGAGCAGACCGTATGCAATAATCTGGTGTGGGGTGTTCTACATCAGGAAAGATGATGGAGGAAGGCTTCATGGAGGAGCTAAGATTTAAAGAGCAAGACAGACCTGGCCGGGTGAAGAACCAGAGAATGACCTGAGGTGTTTGGGGAGGAAGGGAAGCCAGTAACTGGACATTCCTACACCAGGTTATGGACACAGGCCTGGGTGTCTCTGGACACCAGGAAAGCCGGGGGTATTCCAGATGGGTCCTTTTAATTCTGTAAAGACACAGGTCCCAAGGCCTTAGCTGTGATGCAACCCTTGCTGTGAGAATAGTCCCGAGCTGCCATGGGCATCTCAGATCTTCACTGCAGAGAGGAGGTGAGGGTCAGGGGGTGGGTGTAAGGAGGGGGGGCATGCCCTCAGCAGCAAAGGCAGCATCGAGCATGCTTAGATCTGCATGTGTCCTCAGGAGCCGGGTCCAAGGCGCTTCTGCACATCCTCAGCCCCATAGGACCGTAAAAGGCTAATAAAACATCTTAATTTGCATTTAATAGGGTATCTACTGTGTGCTAAAAACAGCCAATTGCTATTTATTAATGACATAATTATTAGAACTTAACACCTGGGCAGTGGAGGCTACATAAAGAGTGAGGAAGTTCCCCAGAATACTGTTTTAATAATTATGTTATTTAATTATTTACACATTTGAATTAAAATTCAATAAGAGCCAGATTATACCTTAACATAATACATTAACATGGAATTCGATCCAAAGAGCATGGCTGAGGGGGTTTCCACCTTTCTTTCCAAACCTAACCTGACCATTTCCTAATTGTTCTGGTTCGATAGGGATCGATTTTCTAGATTCAGACCTCAGAAGTCAGCAGAGATGTCACATGCATCTATGTGGAAATAAGCTGATGGCCTCTTTTAAGGGTCCATGGACTCTTTGCAGATCTCAGACTCACCCTAGACCTCGATTGTGTGATCCCAGCTGCCAAGAGGACAGTCCTGCCAGTCTGCTGGTCCCTAGTCATCCCCAGGAGCTTGTCTAATACAGAATCAAACTAATGTTCTGCCCCAAAGAAGTTACTTATGTAATGTAAATGAATGAGCCATCCAGCTGCTGTTGAACACAACGGCCTTCATGTCGGACTCCAGGCTCCTGAATCCTGCACCTAGGAAATCCCCAGACACCATGGCTTGACCTTGGTGTTGCTCTCAAACCCACCCTTTTCTTTCCACCCTTACAGAGCCCAGGCCTTGAAGATCACTTGTAGAAATTGATTTCTCAACTCGAATTTCTGTGTATTTGCTCTCTCTGACACCTTGTTACAAGCTTATTTTGCTTAAAGCATATTAATATGTATATATATTTACTATATACTTATATATAGTATTTCCTCTTTGAAACAGTTTCAAATGCTTGCCATTGCCTATAGGATGGAGTTAAAACCAGGAAGTGGGCTAATCGTTGAGTGGGTTAAGTTTATCTACCATTCATTTTGTGTTGACATGACATACATATTTGCCAAGCACTGTGCATGCATGCTCAGTCTTGTCCAACTCTTTGCGGCCCTGTGGACTGTACTCCACCAGGCTCCAACATCCATGGGATTTCCTAGGCAAGAATACTGGAATGGGTTGCCATTTCCTCCTCCAGGGGATCTTCCTGACCCAGGGCTCGAACCCATGTCTCCTCATGTCTCCTGCATTGCAGGCAATTCTTTCCTGCTGAGCCACCAGGCAAGTCCTCACCTAACACTAAAACTCACTTATTGCATACTTCACATAGCTTGGAACTTTTGTAAGTGCATTTCACAAACTTACCCCCAAGTCCTGAGAAGAACCCTGTGAAGTACATGCATTTGGCTTCATGACATGAAGATGTGAAGCACAGAAAGTTGAGGTGATGAGGCCAAGACTGCCCAGCTTGAGTGCAGTAGATCCAGGATCTGGACCACTGCTCTCCATCGCCTCTGGCGGTGGGTAGACTGCATCCTCACGTGCATCCTGGCTTCCTGCCTTCCCATCTGCACCCGTGCACTTCTGTCCCACCTGAAGCAGCTTCACTTCCTTCACCTTCTTAATTGTATCTCCATTGTCGATCCCAACACTAGATTCTATGGCCCAGGAGAAGCTGTTCCATACCCTCACTGGCCGTGATGCCCCCACACTAACTCATGGAACTTAATGTCTGTACTGTTGGCGTCCAGTCACACACAACCCTGTGATGCACTGGGATGTTTATAGGCAGTTTCCCCCAATAGATTGTAAGTTCATGGAGGGTCCACAAAACATGTGCATTTCTGCGCATCATGTACACACCTAACCCACAGTTACGTGTGCAGTAGGTGTTCACTCAATGCTTTTTTTTTTTCAATGTGGACCAATTTTAAAGTCTTTATTGAGTTTATTACAATATTGCTTCTGTTTTATGTTTTAATTTTTTGGCCAATAAGGCATGTGGGACCTTAACACCCCCGAGCAGGGATCAAACCCACACCCCCTGCATTGGAAGGCAAAATCTTAACCACTAGACCATCAGGGAAGCTTCTTACTCAATGTTTGATGAGTGACTTTTGGCCCTTCCTCCTTCAGTAGCTATTCTTCCATTAACAATGATGCCTGGCCATCAAAAGTCTTAATAATAGGAGTTTTCTAACATCACCTCCTTTGGCTGGAATGCCTTTCCTCCTCAGAACTGATTGATGTTTCCTTATCTCCTGGGACTTGTCTGAGGTGTCTCATATCCAAAGAGGCCTCCATGACATCCATCTCCAGACTGGCTAGGGTGTCTCTCTCTGCATTTTCCCACCACCTTATCGTATACATTAAAGGGATTTGTTTCTGTTCTGGTTTTGGCATCTCTAGACTGTGGACTCCTTGAGGACAAGCACTATGTCTCTTTATTGTCATGCCCTTGGGGCTGAGCACAGCACTGGGATATGGAAGTACTCAGTGAATATTGATGGATGAATGAATGAACCATGTGTGAATGAGTGAATGAAAGCAATGCAATCTTAGTATGTTTCTAACAGCCTGCTTGATTAGCCAAGGTAAGATGCAGGATGTATCCATGGAAACAAAGTAAAATTGTAAGTAGCCCTATCCATTGGCCAAAATCTTCTTATGAACATGTATTGGCCACTATCACAGTGCATCCTTGCCAATTTAGTTTAATTTTACATACTGACAGCATGTTAGAAGTTGCCACCTGGACAATGATACTTGTAATCTCCTTGCATCTTAGGCACTGTGCCAGTTCCGTTCTGATAATTGGAATTGCACCTCTGGTCAGACCACCTCACCTCTCTGCCCTGAATCATCTGCCTTTCAAGTTCGTCTGAGGGCAATCTGCCATCTTCAAGCTCTACTGTGAGGCAGGCTTGAAAGGCCAGCGAGCATTTCACCAACTTCAGCTGCATGAGTTGGATGAGTTCCAGTTGTGAGAGGAGGGAGACAATTCTAGATGATTCTTCCAAGCATGAGGTGTGATGGTCTCATTTGATATACTCACTCTGCTGACAGCTCTGGCCCAAACTGCCTCCTCTTCTACTCGGGGACTGTCCATTGTTCTCCAGTGTATGATTAGCAGATTAGCTATCATGTAAGAAGCCAGGAAAATGAACTCCCAGCAAGCCCTTCCAAAGCAAGAATAATTCATTACCCAGCCTGATTTCCACTTAAAATGTACTTTGAGCACACTTCCAACTACAAACCCTAAATCACCCTGTGTTCACAAAGTCCATCATTTTTTATTTTATTGCGTGGCGTTGGTGTGACATAATCCCTTGCAGAGCATCTCAGAGTGCTTTACAGATCAATAAATTACTTACCTGCAGAGTTGAAGCGATGTCTGCAAGGCCAGCACCGTCATTCTGCAGCAGCCTGTCCTCTGAGAAACAGGCAAGGCTATGCGATTGCCAAGTGGGGCAGAATCAGGGCTAGGGCTTCAAGAATTACATCCCAGTTAAAACTGTGTGTATAAAATGCATCAGATTTAAATGACTTAGAGAGCTTAGGAATTGGGATACTTCAGACGGTCAGCAAATCAAGTGTTCAGTCATTAACTCATCAAGTTTCTTTCCCTTCTGGAAGTTTCAGTTTCGCTTTCATAATGACACAGCCATAAATCAAAATGATATGTCTTAGAAGTTTCAGATCTTAGAGGTTGGGGTTACTCCCCAGCCCTGGCTGCATCCACCTTCACACTGCTTCTACCTGAAGCTCCATGTGGATTTAAGTCTAAAAATGATGAATTGGTGCTAGCTTTATGCAAGGTGCTGTATTGGAGACAGCAGAAAATAAAATGATGAGCAAGGCTCCTGTACAGTGTCTTCCAGTATAATCATGTATAGTCAAGGGAAAAAAATGACACATGTTACATAAGCCAGCTTATTTTAATACTGTGGAGGAAGCTACATGGTCTCCAGGATGGAGAGGCAGTGCCCTTGGGCATGGCCTGGAAGACCTCCTGGAAGGGATGCTGGCTCAGCCAGGCCTTGAACGATTCCAGTCAGTCTAAACAGTTGGAGAAAGGTGCTAGGGGATCAAAACCAGAAGCAAGGGCTTGAGGCTCAGGAAACAAAGTCCAGTGAATGCTTGTTAATGCGCATTCCTGGTTGGGTGGGGCTTAGAGATGGATGGGAAGTCAGTTTTCAGGAGAAGGAGGGAAAATGGCCAAGAACAGCTATCTGCAGACACCCGTATTTCTGGAGGAGAAAATCCAGCATAATCAGGAATGAGTGATGAATAGTTCCAGAAGAGAAAAGACAAGTGCAGAAAGTTCCAACCAGTCTTATTTTTGTGTGAGGGTTGGGCTGGGGATCTTAGCCGCATCTGGGAAGTAAGGGTGATGCTCAGCTTGCCTGGGGTCTCCTGCAGGCCAGGTGACACCGTGTCTTGGGGGATCATGGTTCTGCAAAGACACTTGGAGGTGGCTTAGAGGCGTGCTGATTGAAGGAGGTAAACTCATGTGAAGACCCCTATGAGAATTGGACAGAGAGGCCACGTAAACTTGAAGCACTAGTGTGTCAGAACCAATGCTAGTAGAACTGAAATGACACATGTTATTGGCCTGGTTTTGAGGTTGTTGTAAACTTGTAGCTAGTTGGGGAAGTGGTTCCTTTGAACAACCATTCTAATTCCATCCTATAAATATTTGTTGTATTTTTACTATGAAAATACATAGTAAAAGTGTTTGCGGCTCAGTTGTGTCCAACTCTTTGCAATCCCATGAACTACGGCCTGCCAGGCTCCTTTGTCCATGGAATTCTTCAGGCAAGAACACTGGACTGGGTTGCCATTCCCTTCTTCAGGGTATCTCCTAAACCAGGGATCGAACCTGTGCCTCCTACATTGCAGACAGATTCTTTACCATCTGAGCCACCTTTCCAGGCTCTCTGACATTGCCTTTAAATAGGAGGAAATAGAAGCTGAAGTCAAGGTGAGATGTTTCTCTCAAGTATAAGGTGACCCCTCTAGTTCCTCCTCATTGACTGTAGCCCCTGTGTTTCTGTCCCTGGGTTATTCTACCCACTCCCCTTTGAAGACAACAAATAAATATTGCAGCAAAATTTTAATTTTCCTTCTACCTGTTTCGTCTCCACAGTATCTCCCAAAATTGTGGAGATTTCTTCAGATATCTCCATTAACGAAGGCAACAACATCAGCCTCACCTGCATAGCAACGGGGAGACCGGAGCCCACGGTTACCTGGAGACACATCTCCCCCAAAGGTAAGAGAAGCGGCTTGGGACATTGCGTCATGCGAGGAAGTGGGAGAATCGCTGGCTGTGGCAGGAGGTTATGGTGCTGGTGGCCTGGTCACAAGGATCCCTCATTCTTGGTGGCCTGATAACAACATACTCGTAGCTCCGCAGAGAATATTGGTGTTCTCAATGCAATCTAGGTGTTCTCAATGCAATCTCAAACCTCTAGGATTCCAGAAATCACACTGGAGGATTGATGCAATCCCTGGGAGAGTAATCTCCCTTGTTTCTGGGTGAAGGGGTGGTGAGATGTCCTGGGTGACTTTTCTGTTCACATTGGACGGTAGAGTGCTCAGTTCGGTGTTGGTGGCGTTGTTCAGCTGGCTGTGGTAAGAGAGAGAAAACACAGACACACAATGATGGATGAGAGCTTGGAATGGCCACGTTCCTAAAAGGAACATTTCCAGGTCTGTACTGCTTCGACATTGCCAAGTATCTGGTCTCCAGGCCATAAGTCCTTGTGTGGTTCTGTTGTCATTCTCCTCTGATTAATCCTAGATAACAAATATCACTTAATGTGTGACTAAATTGCAAAACTCACTTTGTCTAAATGTCTAGATGTTTTGTAGACCGGACCAAGTGTTGTTTTGTGCTTGCATAGATTGAACCTGAAACTTTAACAATTTAAAGCGAGATGCCTTTATTAAGGGCTTCCGCAGTGGCTCAGCAGTGAAGAATCTACCTGTAACGCAGGGGAAGCAGGAGACAAGGGTTCGATCCCTGGGTCGGGAAGATCCCCTGAAGGAGGGCATCTCTACCCACTCCAGTATTCTTGCCTGGAGAATCCCACAGACAGAGGAGCCTGGTGGGCTACAGTCCGTCGGGTCACAAAGAGTCAGACGTAACTTAAAGGACTGAGCGTGGGCGTCATATATTGTAAAGCTAGTTTTTATGCAAGGCGCGTTACATGGTTTCATTTGTTCTTAAATGTCGACTGAGTGCTTGGGGATATAGTGATAAGCCAGAACAGGCAAGCCTCCGCTCTCATGAGCTCACATCCTCATGATACAAATAACCAGTGATATTAATAATATTAATAAGTGGCGATAAGGATGGGAAAATAGAACAGGATACGTTGACAGAAGGACAAGAGGTTTGGTCAGGAAAGGTGTTTGACGTGACATTTGAACTGAATAAAAATCCTTAAATTTCATTGCTTGTATCTGGCTAGCCTAAAATACACTCATGTAAGTTCGTATGTATATATGTGTGTGTTTATATGTAGGCATGTGTGTATGTGAGTGCATTGTTGGCTCATGAAGGTTTAAGATGCTAAAGGACAGATACCCACTATTGTAAAATAGGTAAACAAGGGCCTACTGTAAAGCACAGGGAATTATACTTAATATCTTGTAATAACCTATAATGGAAAAGAATCTGAGATATATATATATATATATAAAACTGAATCACTCTGTGGTACATCTGAAACTAATCCACTATTGTACATCAACTATACTTCAATAAAAATGAAGATGCTAAAGTCACCGCAGGAGTGGTCATTTGTTTGGTGTTGCAGTCTGAGTCCCCCCTAAAGCGGACCCTGAGACGGTGATTGGTGAGCTAGAAGTTTATCGGAGGTGGCCCTGGGCTCAGCCCTGTGAAAGGGCAGGGGGTTCAGGCTGGGGGAGAGGTTGACTGTAGGTGCCATGTGTGAGAGCAGGATGCCTGTGGGGTGTTCTGAAGACAGGGCAGGTTGTCCCCTACTGAAGGTATGGGGGTGACCTTTTACGACAGGATTGTAGTTGGTCAGAGAATTTGGGCCAGGCCAGAATTGTGAGCCCAGGCCAGGTATCTCTCTTCCTACTGGAGCTGAGGACTGTCTGGTCCACCCCGGGGCAGGCGTCCTCCATTCCTGAAGAAGGCAGGGCATTGCAGGGTCCACTACACCTGGGATTTAATGCAATCAGTTGAAGAGGACTGCATGGGCCCCAGATAGCAAATTCCCTCTCTCGGGGTGACAAGTCACCCTAAGGACATTTTCACAGAAGAGGTGAGATTTTCAGTATGTTTAGCTGAAACCCTAAGAACTCTCTGTAGCCACTGCACTTGAAGCCACCACTGTGAGCGAGGGAATCAGAGAGATGCTTGCGTTTCTGCCAGTCTCTTAACTGGAACTGACCTTACAGGTGGCATGGCCCACAATCTTGGAGGAGGTTTCACTGTACCTAAGATCGCTAGTGATGAAAAGTGGTCTTGGGGCACATCCCAGAGTGGACAGACTTTCCGGTTCAAGGTGCACGCCATTCATCTCTGAAAATGTCGGGTCCTCGGTGCCGCTGGATGCTGGCACGGTGCGTGCCTTTAGAATCTGCGGAGCATTCATCATCTCAGCATCATGGACTTTGCTTCTATCAGGAGGCACCTCGCCCTCCATCCTGCAAGTCCCCCTCTGTCTCCTGTTTGATGTCTTTTCTCATCCCTGCTCTGGCCCTGCCGCTCTCTGTCCTTTCCTGGGTTCTTTTTCTTCCTTTCCTTTTCTTCCCTCTCTTCCCTTCTCCTCCGTACATACGTCTCTTCTTTTGGTCCTGCCCTTTCATGCTTTCTCTTTATCTCTCTGCTTTCCCGTCTCTCACAGCCTCCTGCACGTTCCCCTTCCATCTCATCTCATCCCACATTGTCATCTCCTTTTCTCTCTCTTCCCTCACAACCACTTTTGTCTCCCCGCTGTGCTGGCACCTTCTCCGTTCTTCCTGCTGAGGTTCGCACCGCTGTGCGTTGGCAACCTTCCCCCAACCCGGCCATCCAGCTGCCTCATTCCCCCAGGAGACTTTACCTGAGCCCCGGCCAGAGGCATCCATTTTCCTGAGGTTTTAGCTGCTATGGAAACAGAAGATGGATCGAGATGGAGAGGAGCAGGATAATCAGAGTCTACCTGTGGATCAGAGTAATTTAGACGCGCAGCTTTTCCCAGATCCCCGGTCAGGATCAGCTACCCAGATTCAAGCTGACGAGAGACATGCCACGTGGTAACTAATCACCTCGGGGCTCACGGGGTGCTGCTTTCTAGGTGACTGATTATTTGGAGATGAGAGCTGTCATTGGGCTGCAGCTGAGACCAAACTGAAGCTGGAGACCCTTAGCGGCTAGAGCTTCATCTCACCCCACTAAGTGTCTGCAAAATGCAGCTTATTTTACATACACGTGGACCAGCTAGGGGTTCCTTGGAAAAAAAGATGCCCTTCGCCTGAGCGAAGGCTCCACAGACAGAGCCTCTGTCATCCCCGGTGCCACTCTGTGTGGGCAGGTCACGCAGTCAAGGTCATTGTTATTATAACTCACATCCCTGAAAGCCCCGAAGGAGGGCGGACCCGGGCCAAACACTGTGGGCAACCTTGACGGCTTCACTGCGTCTTCTCTCCTGAGTGATCTGCTTGTTCTTCACATTTCTGAAAACTCCTAGTATCCTCTATCACAACTCATATGGTGCTTCCTGCAATAAGCTGACATTGTTTATAACATAAGTTCCATGCATAAAAGATTATATTTTGACTTCTGTATACACTGCAGTGAGCTCACCACCAAAAGGCTGGCTTCCATCCACCTCCATACAGTTGACCCCCGGCTCCCATTTCACTACCTGCCCCCACCCCACCTCCCCTCCAGTAACCTTTATTCTGTTCTCCGTATCTATGTGTCTTGGTTTAGTTTGTGTGTGTGTATATATATATATATATATATATATATATATTCCCCCATATAAGTGAGATCATATGATATTTGTCTTTCTCTCTCTCACTTACTTCACTTAACATAAGGTCCCAGCTTTCACTGCCTTTTATGTAGAAACAAAGTAAAGAAGTGTTAACCACCATTGTATAATAGTGGCTTATGTATCCAGATATATAGAAGCTGGGAGTGATCTTATGGTGGGGAGGGTGTGGCAGGGTCTTTCTCAGAAGGTGTCTGCTTGGCACGTTACATCAGAAGGGGAAAGTGCCAGTTGTCCCTTTCCAGAAAAGAGAGAAGGTAGGACTTCTCAGGCCATCTCTTGACATCGCCATGGAATGTGAGAAGTAACATTTCACCCGTTGGTACCGGTTGTATGTCTTACTGGCTCCCTTCATGAACTTAGAATTCATGAGTTCAAGGAGAAGGTGTACCAGCTTTATAGAGATACCTGCCCTCACTGTTCATACCATTTGGAAGGGTCCAGGTGTTGCCTTGGTCTTTTCAAGTCAAAAAGCCCATCTCACTTTCTCCTACAGAAATGCCACCTAGAGCTACGCAAATGTTGCAGTGGCCCCTTGCCGAATCCCCTGTTTTAACCTGCTGCTCCAGGCACTGAAGGACCAGCAGTGGTCCCCAAAGTCCCGCAGACACAGCCCCCCTGCCCCGCCACTTGTGAGTCTGTGTCTTGTCTTCTCTTTGCCTTCTCAAGATGTTCAAGAACGTATCTCAGCACAGCCTCTCCTATCCAAAAGAATACCTTTAATGCTGTCTATTCCTCCGAGTCTTCTAAGTAAACAGATATCCCATCTCTTCCAGTGTGTCCTAAGAGATGCTTTTTAGGACCTCACAATTCCTGGGAAAGTATTCTCAAAGCCCAGTTTTATGTCTCCAGCTTCCGCTGGGCTATCAGAACTTTAGAGAGGAAGCTGAGATTTCTGTATTTTTACCTCCCTGGGAGCCCCTCATGAAGCCCAGTTGAAGGGTGAGACCAGCTACTGTACCTATGGGGTCTGGACTCCCTGATCATCCTAAAAGAAGCAGTCTTCCTGGGTACACCTATCTCAGCCTTTATCCCATCAAATACAACACTGAAAATGACTATGTCACCAAGGCTATTGAGAGGAAACTTCCAACTTGGGTATTGGCTGGGGGCTCAGGAGGGTCCAGCGATCAGTCCCCAGAGATGTCCAGATTCTGGCTCATGAGTTCCTTGAGACCAGGGCCTGTATCTCTCTTTTCTCAGATCTTTCACCTCCTAACTGAATACCCAGCACCCAGAAAGCATCTAAGAAATATGTATTGGTTCCATAAACAGCACTTGTGCTTGCTGGTACCCCCAAGGGCATGACCGTTCTCCTACCTAATTCAAAGATTCCATCTGCATCCTTGAGGGATTCTCCTCCACTTGATATTGTGGTCCAGAGCTGGTGTGTTTCCTGCTGAGACTCTGCCAGTGAGTCTCCAGGAGATTTTCTCTGGTCTTTTTCTCAGGAGATTTTCTCAAGCCTTTCTCAAAGTCCCTCTGGCGGGGCAGCTGCCGTGGCAGCTGGACGTCTCCTTGAAGGAGTGACTCCTTTTCGAGTTCTCTTTTGCAAGGGCTGAGATGACTCCCGAACATCTTTGGAAGTGGATCTTGGGTGGGCTGCCTTCTGCCCTTATCACTGCCTCACTGCAGTCACTCTCGCAATGTCTGTGTTCCTCTGACACGTAATTCACTGGGCCCTTCCAGGCACCTGAGCCCTTTGCACACTCCTCATCATCCCAACCTGCNAGCGTTCCCAAACATGAATCCCCTCCCACCTCCCACCCCATGCCATCCCTCTGGGTCCTCTCCTTGCACCAGTCCCAAGCATCCTGCATTCTGCATCTGACATCAACTGGCGATTCGTTTCTTGCTTGATAGTATACATGTTTCCAGTGGTTTTGTAAATCAATCCTGGGTATTCCCAGAGAGAATGAATTCAGTAGTCCATGAAAATGTACTGTTCCTCATGGGTTAAAAATAATAATAATAATACAAAGAAAGAAATCAGTACAAAAAAACAGAAACAAATATTATTTAAAACTTCTCCCTCCATCCTTCAGTGTATGAAATGAGGTGGAGTAGAGGTGGAATGTTTCTTCTCAGGCCCCACAAAGACCCCAGGGTTGGGGGGCCAGAGTTAGAGCCAGATTCTCCATCCATTGAGCTGCACACTAAGTCCATCTCTTCCACAGCACAGGGTGGATGCTTCTGCAAGCCTTCCATACCCTCACCTGTGGGGGTGGGCAACCTGCCTCCGCTGCCCATTCCCTTCCACCTCCTCCCTGAGCTCTCCTGCTGGACTTGAGGACCCAGGAGGCTGTCAGCTGTCCAGGCCCATCCTTGTTTCTCAGAGCCTTCAAAGGCACCAGCTGGTGAGGACAGGGTGACCCGCGGATGGGAGGGCTTCTCCAATGTTCTGAGCCTTCCCTGACCCGCCCCCCAGGCCCTCCCCTGGCCCCATGCCCACCTGTTTCCCATTTGTCAGCATTGACAGGCCTCCCTCCCCAGCCAAGCAGGACACGGGCGCACTAATTGGCACTGGAAGTATCACAGCTTGAGTTCAACCAAAGCTGGCAGGTGCCGCAACTCTGGTGACAGCTCTGCGGAAGGGTGTCAGGAGTGGAGCTCCAGCATGCCACCGGCTGATGCGGCACCCTGGCACTAATGAGCAGCCTGTCAGCACCCGCATCAGGGGCCCCGCGTGGCACAGGGATCATTAGGACGGCCAACGAGAAAAGAAGTCTCCGGCAAAGAGGCTCCGGGGATGGGAGGGAAGGAGGACAAAGTGGGACTAAAGGCTTCACCTCTCCCACCGATGTTCACCACCCCAAAGGAGGGGGCCAAAAAAAAGATGCAGGAAAGACAAAGATCTTCTTGAAAGGCCTCTATCTATGCCCATCCTGGACAACTCATGGAACCTTGTTCTGGTGGCTGCCCTGAAATTAGCGGTACAAGCGATACATCTTTTCTGCCATAAGCCGGGTGGGGATGCAGGAGGCATGGACCTCAGTGACTGAATCACCTCTCCAGTCACGGCCAAGGTGTGTGAAGCCAGGGATTAGCCTAAGTTCCCGAGAGACAGGGGCCTGAAGGAGAGGCGGCCTGGGGATCTGTGTTCTTTGGCTCCGTGTCAGGGAGGCCCCCTGGCAAGGGGACCTGCTGAGCTGTGAGGGGCCCACCTATCTTCCACTGGAAGGTTGGAATCGGGGCGAGGCAGTGAGCAGAAGGCTTCTTCCCTGAGGTGTTGCTTCCCACAGGTGGGCTGGGGTGATGAGCAGTGTGTCTGCTCTCTCCATCTGCTTCCTGAGGACAGGTGAGAATGGTCCAGCTGGTCCTCTCTTCTGAGACGTGTGCAGTGTCTGGCCCTTGTCTGAGGCTCTGACCACCTGCAGTGACTCCTTGTCCTGGCTGGCGGTGACCTTCCCGAAATGGGTGATTTTGAAGGCAGGTCCAGCTGCGTTTGCGTTCCCTTCGACAGCTCAGTGCCTGGGTCCCCTTCTTTCTTGGGATTTTGTTCCTGCTTCTCGGCAAAGCACCTGGAACTTCCGGGATCTGGTCATAGACCCCAAGGGCCCTCCGGCTCGTGTTGTGGGTCACACTGGGGCTTGAGGTTCACCTCCTCCTAGGACTCACCCTGCTCTCCTTACACATCTCCCTCCAGCTTCTCAATCGAGTCCTACTCTTTTCTTAAGACCAGACTCAAAGGCTACCTGTTTGAGAGCCTCTGGTGACTTTCTTCCAGCAGAGCACCTCGGCCCTTCCGCCCAAGACTCCACAGCACTCTGCACGGTGGTGATGTCCACCATTGCCCCAGGGCTCTGGAGGACTCCCCGACCCCGTGTCCATGGGATCAGGGGGAGCAGCGGCAGGCCTCCTGCGGTTGCTTTACCTCCAGTGCCGAGCGCAGTGCCTGACAGTGGCAGGCACTGTAGGGGATCATGGAAGGGCCAAGTGTCCGGTAGTGCAGATAGAGTATGTTTCTTCCCTTTTTAAAGTTGAGTCTGGTGCATAATTTAAAACAAAATCAGCTTTAGCAAGGAAAGGGTAAGATCCAGGAATGTCATATCTGCATCATTACGTTTCACAAACCAATCAAAGGAGTTTGCATAAGAAATGCCTCTCCACCTGCCCCTCCCCGCCCCAGGAACAGGCTCCCTAGTAGACCCAGGACTGAGCCTCGGACACTTGGTCTGTAGAATAGAGCTAACCAGGCCCTGCCAAGGTCGAAGTGGCTTGACAGTCATGCTTCCCAATGCAGGGTGCCCCACTGACAGCATACAGCAGGCGCCTAACCCTGGTGGCTCCCATCGCTCAGACCAGCTCTTCCTCTTCTCTCCCACCCAGAAGACAAGAACAAAAAGGAGGAAATTAAAATTCCTTCCTCTGAAAAGGTTAAGTCCTTACAAAAGGACTCAAGCTCCGTCAATTGCCAGAAAGGATAGATAGTCAAAGGTGCTTCCTCAGCACCTCCCTCACTCCCATGATTTTCTAATTAACATAGGTGCTTGATTAAAATTCCCAGAGTACCCCAAGTAGCCATCCCAGGAGGGAACACATAATTGCTATTGCAAAAGATATTACAGCGCTCACTGATGGTGGGAGAAAAAAAATAATTGCATCATAATGGAAAGTGGTGGATGTCCTGTCCCAGGGAGCAGGGGTGCATACGGTATTAGGTCCAACCTGTATAGAGAAAGCAGTTCATTATGATAGAGATAAACCAGTGGTCCATCCTCAGGTATGGGGCAAAGCGATCCACAAACTCGTTAAGTAAATGGTTTAAACACAGATAAAGGTAGCAAAGAAGGAAGTGGAGAGAGACATTTATAGATCACTCTTTTAACTCTGTAATTTTCTTTAACTGTAACATTATGGCTACATAGATACATTTAGGGTAAAATTTGCCAATGTCAATAAGGGTTTTGTAAGTTTAATATTTATGATCTGGTTTAAAGCAATATTAGAGCTGTGCAGCTTCCTACTTCAAAGAAGAGGGAAATCATAAAAAGACTAGTGGGGAAATTAATGAGTTCAATGTGCCTCAATTGAGAACATATGAAATCAAGCCTCCGTCTAGAAACCGAGGGCAGGAGTGCACACCACAGACGCTGTTTGTGGTTTTACCCAATTATTTTAAAACCCTTGAAAAATGTTGTAGAATGAGACGTCTGCTGAATGCAGGCACTGCTAACAGCATCCTCCCCCACGCTCTCCCGAGTCTTGGGCTATTTATGCGGGTACTTGGTGACCGTTACCAAGCAGAACTGTTTTGATGAAACGAAAAAGGAAACAAAAAAGCAGAGAGATTGTATTGTCTTCCTCACAGAGGCTACGCCACCCTGGCTCAGTTATTGCAAAGGCCAGTTAAAACGGCAGCCCCTCTAGGCCAGGAGACCCCATCTCTGAGGAGCATACCTGACAGGCAGCTCTTTGGGGGGTACAGAAGGGCCTCTGCAAGGCATCACCCTCCACTACAGCCATGAAACCTCCTCTCCGAGGAATCCCCGTAGACCAGATGAGGGCTTCAGGCATCCCATAGCCAAGACTCACCAGGAGCTGCCAGGAGAGCTTGGAGACAGTTTGCAATCAGATTGTCCTGGCCACGAGGACTTTGCTGTGATGCTTTGACATTACACCTGCTTTTCCATCCTGCATCTTATCTTGACCTGTGATGACTGCTTTTTCCCTAGAGTCTGAATGGAAGGGTCTCTATTATCCAACCACAATCACTAAGACTCCGAGGATATTCAAAATTGGGCTAGCCACACTTCTAAACCTGCAGCAGAGTCATATGAATTCTTCTCAACCGCAGTGTGAGGCAGGTCCTGTGATGAGCTGCTTTACTGATGAGGGGGCTGAGGCTTGGAGCATAGACAAGTAGGCCAGGACACAGGGCTGCAAGTGGCAGAGCTGAAACCCCAGCCATGGCCGCAGTGTCTCCAGAAGCATGTGCTTAACCACTGTGCTTACAGCGCGACCCTCCCAGGGTGGTCCCTGGGCCAGCAGCATGGGCATCACCTGGGTCACACCCCAGACCTCAGATGGGACGAAGAAATCCACATTTTGGTAAATCCCCGGGGAATTGTGATGCATACTTGAGAGCCACTGCTGGCGCTGTTTGCTCCGTGACAGGCACTCTGCTTTACATACCTTAATATCACTTAACTCCTACAGACGCCCTTACAAGTAGGCATCATTTCCATGTTGGCAAGGAAGAAATAGAGAGCTGATAGGAAAACTGGCCCACAGATATTAAAAAGGTGAAGTTCAACTCCAAACCTTTTTGACTCCATGATTCATATTCTTTTTTAAAAATCTTTTTAATTTTTAATTTTTATAATGTTGTGTTGGGTTTCTGCTCTACAGCAACGTGAATCAGCCACAATTATACATATTCCCCCTCCTTCTTGAGCCTCCCTCCCTTCCCCCACCCCACCCCTCTAGTCATCACAGACCGCCAGACGAGGCTCCCTGTGTACACTTCTCACCAGCTATCCACTTTACACAGGACAGCGTTTATATGTTGATGCTATTTTCTCCGTTCGTCATATTCTCTGCCTCCTCCACTGTGTCCACAAATCCGTTGTCTACATCTGCGTCTCCATCCTTTCCTGCAAATAGGTTCATCAGTACTGTTTTTCTAGATTCTATTCGCATGTGTTAAGATACGATGTTTGTTTTTCTCCAAGATTCATTTTCTTTTCCCTGCGTTGCTTCTGACCCATGGCTTCTCCATCTCTGGGACATGACTACTCTCTTTCAGGCCTCCTTTCTGCCCAGAGTCTGTGGTCCTTGGGTTCCCAGGTTTCCACAGTATTCCTACAGGTTCAGCCATACTCTTGTCTAGACCCTGGGCTCCAGGCTGGGCTCCGTGCTGGGCCAGCATGCTCCATCCTCCCCAGGCTCTCAGGCGCCTTCCAGTGGATCTTTGTACCATCACCTCCGAGAGCAGCGGACGCAGCCCCAGCACGCGCTGCGACCACTCAGTTCTCAAGGGAGGCATCATCCTCCCCAGAGCAGCTTGTGTGAGCTTCCGGCTCTCTTCCCTCCCCCGCCCCCTGGACCAGGGAGCATGCATGGCAGTGTGGCAGCTGCTCTCTGACTCGATATATTTCTTCCTCGTGTTAAATACTATCATTCACTCACACAATGGTATGTCTTCTGCTTTGATTGTTATTATTAGGTTGTTTTACACTTTAACGGCTTTAGATATGAAAAGAAATTGCTGGATGCCAGGCTATGTTTTTCATTATCTGATTCCATTCAGTTTCGCTCCGTGTCCTTGTGGCATTTGGCACACTTCATCTTCCTAGGGGTGTAAAATGCCTTTCCTGCTGGAGCCAAGACAGTCAGAGAGCAATCAGCAGAATACCAATTCCCATTCCTCCATATCCAGGGGCCAGCCTCCCTCGGGGCTGGGCTGCACACGCTCTCCAGATGTCCCAAGGTTGCCTGGGTGTTTGGGGTCAGGACTAGGTAGCTCTTCCTCGCCTAAGAGCATCATCCTACCCTTTACTCTAATAGAGGTTGATTCTTCTACATTAACCCTCTCCCCCAGCCCCCCAAACAAATCCCTCTTCTCTTCTCTTAGTAAGAGTTAAAAGGAATGACTTTGGGCTTAATCATTACTTTGACAGATTCTGGACTCCTTGTGTTTAATGTCTGGAGCCCAGGAGGCCTCATGCTCCTTCCTAATTCCCTGCCTCACTGCTTTGCCCTTTACGGGATGGTTCACCAGGGTCACAGTGGTTGACGATATTCGGCCAGACATCTGTGTGATCGAGAAAGACGGATGGCTTCTTCCCTCCATTGATTTATTTTCTCTGTCACCCATCGTCTCCAAAAAGGATTAAAGCAGAGAAGGTGACATGGATTTTTGTGCCCAGAAAATCTTCTGGACAAAACAATCTTGGTTGTTTCTACATTGATTCACCTATTTACTCAATAATTGCTGTTGAACACCTGCTTCTCTGCAGCTGTCTCAGGCTGTGCAGACCCATGGCAGGACAAAGCAGATGGAATCCCTGGTCTCACAGAGCTTATATTCTACTGGGAGAGACAGAAAGTAAATCCAAGGATAAGTGAACCTGAGAGTGTGTGATATGGTAATTACTGTGAAAAAAATTAACCAGGGTAAGAGGCAGAGAGATTGTCAAGCATCAGTTTGGGGTTTGCAGCCTTCCGCAGAGTAGATATGGATGGACTTATTAAGAAGATTCCCTATAGAGGTTAGGGGCGGAGGTATTTGGGACTTTGCTGGCAGGGCTGGCTGTTGAGTCCCAGGCCCTCCATCATGACACATCCAGGCTGCTCCAGAATCGTCATGGAGACCACCCGGCTCTGAAAGACTTGCTCAGTACCCGCTTGCCTCTCAATGGACTCTAAGCTTTAGGAGGGCGGGGAGCCTGCTTCTCTTATTTACCACCATGTCCACCAGTGCACAGCGTGCTGCCCATTTACTCTGACAGTCGCTAAGTATTTGTTGAGTGAGTGAGTGAGTAAAATAAGCATGGGCTTGGACTTCCCTGTGGTCCAGTGGTTAACACTCTGCACTCCCAATGCAGGCGCCTGGGGTTTGATCCCTGGTCCGGGAACTAGAAAATCCTTCATGCTCCAGCTAAGACTTGACACAGCCAAATACATACTTAATTAAAAAACAAAAAAGGTGAACATGGGCTTGCAGTGTGAGTAGTTGTGCAAGCATGCTAGAATGTTATAAGGTTCAAGTCAGAAACGGTGGTCCTTTCATTAATGACTTCAGGTTCCATAGAATGACACGTTTGGGCCCATGAGAGTGGTAGCAAAGGGCTGAGATGAAGGACAGGTCCGTGGGAAAGCAGGATCCAGCTAGCTGGTGGCACGAGTATCTGACAGATCACCAAAGGGAACACTGAAATCAGGCCGGGTAGTGGCCCAGGAGAGTGGCGAGTAGGGCTGTGATCCAGGAGTGAAAGTTCTCAAAGCATCGTGGGGAGTTTGGGACATCAGTCCTTGGCAGCAGGAAGTGGGGAGGCTGTAGATGCAACATTGTTAGAGGCAAGAGCTTGAAGATCAAGTTTTTCAATAAGAACGTAAAAAAGTAAGAACGTAAAAGATTTTCAAGTTACCTTGGGGGGTGAGGGAGACCATCACCCCAACCTCTGATGCTGGAACCAACAACCCAGCAGTTTCTTGAGAGCTCTTCGGGAGGTGCCAACCTCAGGGAATAGCTGGATTTTGGTTAATAAAGGCATTCCAGGGAGTGCTCAGCCCAGAACCTGAGGTCTGGGGCAGCATTTTGCTTAGGAGGTGGGTGTTCCAGAAGCAGAGCCATCAGACATGGAAAGTGGGGAGATGTGAGAGCTGCAGAGCATCGAAGGTGGGGAGGCGATCCCCTCCCTGCGTGACCCCCCACATGAAGTGAGGGGTGCGAGGCTGGTGGGGTTCAGCCCCCATGGTCACCAAGGGAAGGAAGGAAAGCACATTTCACAGGCTTCAGCTGCAGCCTCAATCCTTTTTCTTCCTGAGCCTTCAGGTGGGTGGTGACAGTAGGTAGCTGTTGGCAAGACCAAGCCTTCTGATGATCCAGAGCGAAGATGCTGACCTTCAGGAAGCTTCTGAGAGGTCAAGGCTCATGAGATGGCATAAGTGGAGAATAAATGTGGAACATGGAGATATGCAGGGGACCAAATTGCCGGAACTAGTCATGGGTTTGATGTAGGTATGAAGCTGAGAAAGACCCCCATGTTTCTGATTTGACCTCCTTTACTGCCCATTTCGAGGGACTGGGGATTATCCTTATGGCTGTTCTCTCACGTGGCTTCGTTGTTGTCGTTCAGTCACTAAGTTGTGTCTTTTCAACCCCATGGACTGCAGCACACCATGCCCCTCTGTCCTCCACTGTCTCCCAGAATTTGCTCAGATTTATGTCTGTTGAGTCCGTGATACTGTCTAACCATCTCAGCCTCTGCTGCTGCCTTTTTGCCTTCAGTCTTTCCTCACATCGAGATCTTTTCCAGTGAGTCAGCTCTTCGCATCAGGTGGCCAAAGTATCAGAGCTTCAGCTTCAGCACTAGTCCTTCCAATGAATACTCAGGGTTTGTTTCCTTTAGGATTGACCAGCTTGATCTCCTTGCTGTCCAAGGGACTCTCAAGAATCTTCTCTAGAACCATAATTCAAAAGGATCAGTTCTTCACTGCTCAGCCTTCTTTATGGTCCAACTCTCAATATCCATACATGACTACTAGAAAAACCATAGCTTTGGCTATATGGACCTTTGTTGACAAATGTGACTCATGTGGCTAGGTAGAATATTAGGAACCAGCTGGTGCCTGATATATTTCTGCCTGTTGATTCATGTGGGTTAGTTCCCTTTTCTCCAAGAGTGATCGTTGCAACCCCAGGCTTATTTATTTATTTATTTATTTATTTATCTTTAGAGAATCAGGATTTATTAGATTGAACAGAAATGAAAAAGTACAACAGAGATATGATAAATAGGCAGAAATGAATCATCTTTTATTCATCAAATATTTTTTGAGCACTGAATACATGACAGTGTGTGGCAGTGAACACAGCATTCAGAGCCCCTGCCCCGTGGGACTGCAGTGTGGGAGTAGGGAATATAGTCAGTAATAAATATGTGAGCTGATGTCAGGGAGACAGTACTGTGGAGAAAAAGAAAACAGAGGTAAGCAAAAAATGATAGTGGTGCTCCTTTGGTTAGAGTGTTGAGAGAAAGCTTGAACACACACGATGCTGAAACTTGGCCTCTGTGCACTGATGCGAAATTGAATCTCAGAGACAGGTTGGGATGAAGTAGAGAAGAGCTTTATTGCTCTGCCAGGCAAAGGGAGCCACAGGAGGCTGATGGCCTCCAAACTGGGTGTCCCAACCCTGGGTTGGGGGAAGGGATTTGATGAGGAGTTTGATAGCAGCGCTTCACGAGCAGCCTTGCTGATGAGAATCAAGGTATTTGCAGGACCTGGATTCCTTCAATCCAGAGGTCATCTGGCCTCAGGCAGTCTCAAACTGTGCCCTTCTCTTTGGATTGAAGAATGCTTCATCAAGGAGTTAGCATCTCCCGTTTGTTGTCAGTTTTAGTCCTACAGAACATCTCAGAGATCTGTGTATCCCTGGAGGGGGAACCAGGAGCCTACTCTAAGATGTGCTATTGTTTCTTGACTGCTGTCCTCGCTTGTCTCCATATTCCCCTCCTTTCCCAGACTAGCGGGCTCTTCCCTGGTGGCTCAGACGGTAAAGCATCTGCCTACAATGCGGGAGACCTGGGATCAATCCCTGGGATAAGGAGATCCCCTGGAGAAGGAAATGGAAAACCACTCCAGAACAATTGCCCATGGAAAACCCCATGGACAGAGGAACCTGGTAGGCTACCATCCAAGAGGTTGCAAAGAGTCAGACACAGCTGAGCAACTTCGCTTTCACTTTCTCCAGATAAGCAAGTGTTTGAACCTACCCTTTGGAACTCAAGGAAGACGTGGGGGGCTGAATGAAGCGTATTTTCTGCAAACAAAAGGGACACAGAAAGACTTGCCCCGTAAGAGCCCTACTGGGTCCTAGTGGGTTTCAAGACCTTGGGAGCTGAGTGAAGTGAGGCAGTGAATAGGTCGGAGGAAGAAGGGGTGTTCCAGGCAGAGGGACCTGCAAGTTCTAAGGCCCTGAGCTGCCAGACCTTTGGTGTCTGTGAGGAACAGCCAGAATGTAGATGTAAGGAAGTGACACGGATGCTGTGAAGAGAGCCAAGAGTCAGGTCATGTACTGCCTCGAAAACCAAGTTAAAAACTTTGACATTTGTCCCAACAAGTGTCAAACAGGATCATGAACTGATTGAATAAATGTTGGTAAAGGGTTACATTTACTGTTTGAAAGGAAAGACTGGGGTGAAGGGGCAGGGGTGTAAGTGTGGCAGCTGTGGTACCGGTTAGGATGCTGCTGCTTAAGTCCATGACAAAGTGATGAAGGTTGGGCTCTGCTGGTGCTTTCAAAGATGGGAAAACTTTATCGAGTCTGGGCTGTATTCTGCAAGCTCACAAGGTTTGCTGACTTCTTAGATAGGGTTTGTGAGAATGAGCTAGGAATCAAGTGGTATTCTAAGATTTATGACCTGTACCAGCTGGTGGCTACTTCTATCAATTCCTGCCATCAGAAACTCCAAAAGGAGCAGGCGTGCAGAAGGAAAAGGAGTTTGGTACTTTAGGTATGCACATGGAAATGCCAAGTAGATAGCTGGCTCCGCCAGAGTCAGTTCAGTTCAGTTCAGTCTCTCAGTCGTGTCCGACTCTTTGCAACCCCATGAATTGCAGCACGCCAGGCCTCCCTGTCCATCACCAACTCCCGGAGTTCACTCAAACTCATGTCCATCGAGTCAATGATGCCATCCAGCCATCCCATCCTCTGTNTCCAGCCATCTCATCCTCTGTCATCCCCTTCTCTTCCTGCCCCCAATCCCTCCCAGCATCAGGGTCTTTTCCAATGAGTCAACTCTTTGCATGAGGTGGCCAAAGTATTGGAGTTTCAGTTTCAGCATCAGTCCTTCCAACGAACACCCAGGACTGATCTCCTTTAAGATGGACTGGTCTCAAGATTCTTCTCCAACACCACAGTTCAAAAGCATCAATCCTTCGGCACTCAGCTTTCTTCACAGTCCAACTCTCCCATCCATACATGACCACTAGAAAAACCATAGCCTTGACTAGACGGACCTTTGTTGGCAAAGTAATGTCTCTGCTTTTGAATATGCTAGCTAGGTTGGTCATAACTTTCCTTCCAAGGAGTAAGCGTCTTTTAATTTCATGACTGCAATCACAATCTTCAGTGGGTTTGGAGCCCCCCAAAATAAAGTCTAACACTGTTTCCACTGTTTCCCCATCTATTTCCCGTGAAGTGATAGGACCAGATGCCATGATCTTAGTTTTCTGAATGTTGAGCTTTAAGCCAACTTTTTCACTCTCCTCTTTCATTTTCATCAAGAGGCTCTTTAGGTCCTCTTCACTGCCGTAAGGGTGGTGTCATCTGCATATCTGAGGTTATTGATATTTCTCTCAGCAATCTTGATTCCAGCTTGTGCTTCATCCGGTCCAGCGTTTCTCATGATGTACTCTGCGTATACGTTAAATAAGCAGGGTGACAATATACAGCCTTGACACACTCCTTTTCCTATTTATAACCAGTCTCAGGTGCTGGGAAAATAAATCCAGGCATTATCAGCATGCAGACGGTGTGTCGAGCCACGTGTCTGGCCATCATTACCTATTGGGTGAAGGTGGACTGAAGAGAGAAGTGTGGACAGGGCCCCGGATTCCAACACTGTGGTGTTAGAGAGGAGTATCCAGCAAAGGCAGTTGTGAGGAAGTGGATGGAGAGTGGTGAAGGAAATCTGAAAGTCAGGTGCAGACAATGCCTTGTGGAAGAAGGGAGCAATTAGTATCACATGCATTGCTTAGAAGTCAAGGGAGATGAGGACTGAGAAATGGCAGAATGTACTCACACGAGACATTGGCGAGAGAGGCTCTGCCCAAAGATGGTAGATTAAGATTAGTTGGAAGACTTCCCTGGTGGTCCAGTGGTTAAGAATCCGCTTGCCAGCTCAGGGATGTGGGTTCGATCCTTGGTCTGCTAAGAGTCCATATTCCATAAACTAAGCCCGTGCACCACAATTAGAGAAATCTTCCATGCAGCAACAAAGACCAACACAGTCAACAAATAAATAAAAAGATTAATTGGAAAGGGAGAGAATGGGCTGAAGAAATGGACAAGACTTTTAGAGAAGTTTTGCAACAAGCTTTTGTAGAATATGGGATTGACGGGGAATGTGAAGTCAAAGCGACTTTTCCCCAAAGTGTGGGCTGCATCCTGGTCACCCTTGGCCCCTCCCTAGCTGTACTGCTGGGTAATCGCTAGCCTTCAAGTTCTCAGTCGTTTCTTCTTCAGGTGAAAAAAAGAAACTAGCTATGACCAACCAGTCCATCCTGAAGGAGATCAGCCCTGGGATTTCTTTGGAAGGACTGATGCTAAAGCTGAAACTCCAGTACTTTGGCCACCTCATGCGAAGAGTTGACTCATTGGAAAAGACTCTGATGCTGGGAGGGATTGGGGGCAGGAGGAGAAGGGGATGACTGAGGATGAGATGGCTGGATGGCATCACAGGCTCGATGGACGTGAGTCTGAGTGAACTCTGGGAGTTGGTGAGGGACAGGGAGGCCTGGCGTGCTGCGATTCATGGGGTCACACAGAGTCGGACACGAGTGAGTGACTGAACTGAACTGTCTCTTTTTTATGGAGCGGCTTATACATTTTGTTTCTTTATGAGGCTTTCCAGTGCTCTTGGGAAACTGGAGCCAAAGTCACAATGTTGCTAAAGCAACTGACCATCTCTGACCTTGAGAAGCATCGCGTGGAGGGGAGACCGGCTGGGAGGCCTGGTGAGGGTTCCCTGCTGGTGGTGGTGGTTTAGTCGCTAAGTTGTCTGACCTTGGTGACACCATGGACTATAGCTCACCAGGCTGCTCTGTCCATGGGATTTCCCAGACAAGAATACTGAAATGGCATCTCTGTTGCCATTTCCTACTCCAAGGAATCTTTCCAACCCAGGGGTTGAAAGTGCATCTGCTGTGTCTCCTGCATTGGCAGGCAGATTCTTTACTACTGAGCCACTGGGGAAGCTGGGGTTCCCTGGGGACTGATAGTTAAAGCACTTACTTCTTGGAGTGTGAAGCCTCCCACGAGGAGGGGCCTGGGTATGTAGGATGATTTCTGCTCACCCCCAACCTCTCCACAGGGACCACAGAGAAGTCCTCAGAGTCCTCAATATTCTACCCTCCTTGACCAGACATGAACCTGAAGCAGCATGTCTGAATTCATCTTTTCTTTAAAATCAGAACAGGAACCAAGTTACCCCAGGGAAGTCCACATATGGCAGCCCACATAAGCCCACTTATGACCACAGTCATTAGCCACGTGAAGCCTCCACCACAAAGAAAGCTCCCTGTGGATGGAAGGAGAAGGTCAACTAATACCAGGAAGTGTGGACAAATACAGCCCAAATCCAGTTCTGGAGGGTGATACTGTCTGGAAAAAATACCTGAGCCTTTGCAGCTGTGCACATTGGACATTCTGCAAACACCCCTGCTCTTTGAGTGCGGCTGAGTCCAGGATTCAGGTACAGACTGCGGAGCAGAGGAAACAGACGACCTTAAGTGTTCAGTCTAGAAAAATACTAGAGATAGAGAAGAGCTCACCCACCTGGAAGAAAGCTACCTGTTGCTCTGACAGGTAGCAGCAGCGTCTTCTCCACCTAGTCCTGCCTTACAGGCACATGCCCGAGTCTCCATCCACAGTTTCTCCTCCGGGTCCAGACAGACCCGCTCTCCCTGTCCTCCTTACTCTAGGGACACTCCTTGCCTTTCAGAGGGGAGAGCCTGACTCCGTGGGGCCCACTGTGTAAGATGGAAGGATTGGAGCGGACGAGTTCCATCTCTGTGCTCATCTCTCTCTCTATCTAGAGCCCCATGGCCCTTGAGAATCCAGGGCAATTCAGCGAGTGTGACCGCAGTGTTTCTTTCAACATTATTTTGCTCCCTCTGGCTTTGTTGCCAAGTGTCCGCACTGACCAGCCCCTGTTCGTGCTCCTAAGAGGCCACGTTTCTCCGTGTGTTGATGCGTTTCCTCTCTTTATCAAGGCACTTTCCTAGGCCTCTTGATTTCAGTCACTCAGGTGTTGTCATGGCAATGACATCCTCAGAAGAGTGGTGCTGCTCATGTTGTCATGGTTATAAGGACCTCTTGATGAGAGCCCCACTTCTTTGTCATCATGCGGCCAGCAGCGAGGAACGCCAGGATCTCTTGGCAAGCTTGAATCCTTAGGCTAGAAGCTAGTGGTTCTGTGCCTGAAAATGCAAGGGACAGTAATTAGGAAAATGACAGCAGTATAAAATGGTCAGATTCAATCTGCATGAAAAGGAGACTTAAAGAAGGACCATCCTCACCTCCTTCTCCTCCTCCTCTTCATCATCCTCCTAACAGCTAATATTTTTATGGTAGGTTGGCTGTTTTCCAGGCACTTTTCTAAACGTTTTACCTATGTGAACTTTTGCATTCTCTTGACAGTCTTTTGGTGCAAGTATTATTAATGTTCTCTTGTAGGTGGAGGAACTCAGACCCAGAGCATTCACTTAAGTAACTTGTTCAAAGACACACACGAGGCTAGGAGGTGGCCGAGACTTAACCAGCCACATTGGTTGCAGAGGCTGCACTCAGAACGCATTAATCCACTGCTTGCCATTATTCCTGACAGCAAAAATCAGGATGAATCAGTCCAGCTACTGAAGGAGGAACCAACATTGATCATCTCTTTTCCCCACTGGAATTTGAGTAGTTTATACCAATTTTAATTTTAAAATAGTTTCATGTTTTCCTTTGATTCTCTGATATGCTTGTGAGCTTAATATCACTATTAACTTCTGCAGGGGCTATGCTGGGTCTTCATCGCAGCTCCTGGTCTTCTTCTAGTTGTAGCGCACGGCTTTGTTGCCCCACAGCTGTGGGGTCTTCACTCCCTGACCAGGGATGAACCCATGTCTCCCTCATTGGAAGGCTGATTCCTAACCACTGGACCACCAGGGAAGTCCCTGCTATTAATTTTATTTTACAGATGAGAAAACCCAAGTTTGGAGAATCTATGGTTTCCCAAAGAAACTTGTCTGCTGAATTGTCAGACTATTGGTAAATACATGACTATCAACAGATTCAGAATCAAGGCTTTTGTTCTGCCCCAGTGCTCATCCTACCAAGGGATGTGGCCCAAAGACAGCCTCTGGGGAGAGTTGGCCGCAGTCACCTCTGTTGGTGACAGAAGGGATGAATGGCAGGTCAGCCTGTCACTCAGGTGGACATCTACCCTCTCCCGCCTCCTCCTTCTGTGTGTAAGGACTCCATGGTTTCAGCAACGGCTTCTTCCATCCATCACAGTGCAGGCGTCAGAGGACAGCCTGCCCACCATCCTGACTACTGTCATTGACTTTGCTCCTGTGAGCAAGCAGTGTAATCCCAATAAAAGGTTAATTACAGCTCTGTGTTTATGTTGATTTTCAGAAAATGACAATTAGACACATGTGAGTTACTTAGAAACCAGCCTCTGAGAAGGGACAGCTATCATAGCAGAATGCACAGACCCCTAAGAGTTGGTAGCCCTCATTCAAGTAAAGGGGCTTGGAGGGAGATGTGCTGGGTAGGAGGTGTCTGTGAGGTTCGTAAAGGTGATAAAAATGATAACAACAAAGGCTTATGGTGCTCTTACTACTGTATGTTAGCGTTTTCCCTCTGCTGACTCATTCGATCTTTGGAACAAAGCTGTGAGTTGAGATTCTGCTGTTAATCCATATTTGACAAATGAGGAAATAGGCGCAGAGTTGCTCAATAACCTGCTGAATGTCAGGTAGCTGCTAAAAGGTAGAACTGGGAACCAACCTCCCTTCCGAGTGTGTCTTTAGACGCTGTCACACTGTCTGTCATGGCTCGCGCTGGTTTCCGGGAACTGGGCCTGAGCTCAGAGGCTTGAGAAAATGAATTTTCACCACTCGAGCTCTGAATATACCCCTTTCTGTGCAGAGTTCCCTTGCTCACATTGCCCACCCTCGGAGCCCTGGTCTCTCACCTGGAGAGTGAGCATCCTCATAGGATGGCCATCCTGAGCTTCTTATAAGGATGGCGTGAGTGTCCATGTAGAGGCGCGCCCTTTGCTTGGCCCGGAAACAATGCCCTGTAACCATTTGTCTTGGTAGTGGCGGCATCATGGTGGTGCAGACGTCAGCATTTCCAGGCATAACTCCCCTGTCCTTGGCCTTAGCACCGTATCGTACTTTCAAAGATGAGCAGGCTGCTCAGAACATCGTAGGATGTGTCAGAGGTCATGTGTGGCAGGTGAGGTGTGGATGCCCAGTCCCGTGCCTTTCCACGCACCCCATCTCATGTAGCACAGAGTTGTTCCCACACTATCTTCACACGGCCTTTAGGTAGAAGGGCCACCATTTCCTTTGGACAGCCCTTTCCAGAGCCTCTTCTAATGTCCCTGGTGGCCACTGGAAGCTCCTAGCATATGCCCCTTAAGTGGAGACAGTGAATGCCTGACTGGTAAGAAGGGTCTCCTTACCATCCTTTGTTGCTTCTGCACAAAAAAAGCAAGTTCACAGCAGCATCTGGGTAGCACTAACATATATACACTACCATGTGGAAAATGGATAGCTCGTGGGAAGCTGCTGTATAAACAGGGAGCTCGGCTTGGTGCCCTGTGGCGACCTAGAGAGATGGGATGGGGTGGGAGTCAGGGAGGAGGTGTGAGAGGGAAGGGATACGTGTATGCTTATGGCTGATTCACATTTTTGCATAGCAGGAACCAGCACAACATTGTAAGGCAATTATCCTCCAATTAAAAATAAATGTAAAACACAAGAGTTTTTTCAAATGAAAAAATACAGCAGAAAGTGACTAGAGATTTAACCAAAAGAAATACATTTTTTTTTTAGGTTTTAATAACCGAAAGCACAAATAGAAAATTCCTATTTTACTCTAAAAGGACAATTATCGGGCCTGTAATGAATCATGACTGAGTTGGATGGGATCTGTTCTTGTCATTTCTGTGTAAGTGGTGTTCTAGCTACATGAAGTGTGTGTGTAGCTGTGGGCTGAGAGTCCAGTCTGCAGGAACAGGGGACCTGACAAAGACACCCACCTCCAGCTCTACTTCCAAAAAATGCAGCTTAGAAATGGGGTCCGTGCTGCCCATGGGACTTGGTCACGGCAAGGTGCTCTGTACATGTCCAGGTGCGATGCTTAACCATCCGCTCTGGGGAGGTTTCCACCTGCCTTTTAAGATAAAACTCTCTTCTCTGCCTGGCCAGCTGTTAGGGCAGCCAGCGGGGAAGGTGCAGCTTGTCTGCTGCTTCGTGGGCAGCACAGCCGCCAAGGGAGTTGAAGGCCAAGTGGGAGAGGGCCAAGAGGCTCACAGTGGCGTCTCCGTCAAGATGCAAGTTAGACACAAAAGGAAACTGGAAGCTTCCTGTTAAGCTGTCATCGCCCTCCCCACGCCTCGCCTGAGAGAGTTCTCCAGCTGGGAGCGCGGAGCATCCAGCCCTGGGGAGCTATCCCCATCTTGTGGACTATAAACTTCCCCCTGCGAGGAGGATAAAGGGAGGAGGCACTTGCCAAGTGCACCAGGGGAGAAATGTAAGTGACTCAACATCTGAAGACAGGCCTCACATTGGGGAGCACGCTCGTGCGTGCTCACTTGCTCAGTCAGTCCTGTCTGACTCTGTGCAACCCCATGAACTATAGCCCGCCAGGCTCCTCTATCCATGGGATTCTCCAGGCAAGAACACTGGAGTCAGTTGCCGTTTCTTTTCCAAGGAATTTCCCTGACCTAGGGCTCGAACCCGCATCTCCTGTGTCTCCCGCATTGACAGGGAGGTTCTTTACCACCGAGCCACCTGGGAGGCCCTGGGTGGGGAAGAAGAGGAGGAGACAGTAAAGAGTGTGATGTGAAGCTGGCAGCGGATGATCGTCGGGTCTTCACTGAAGAGTTTCCATGTGAACCAGAGTAACCTTCCAGAGCATTCCAACAGACACCTGTTTTCATGGAAAGCTTGGCTATCTGTGTCCCTACCCAGGAAGGGAAATCCTTCCATGCATAGATGCCCACCTGGCAGCCCAGGGCACACAGGATGAGAGCAGGGGTCAGGGCTGCAGGGACTTGAAAAGGGCAGCTATGGGGACCCTGGATTTGACTCTTTGCTCTGCCAGTTACTAAGTGGGTGACCCTCCTGAAGCCAGTGGACCTCCATGAACCTCTGCCGCCTCTTCTATAAAACAGGATCAGAGCATGGAGTTTAGTAATCCCACATTCTGGGTGCTTGGTCAACAGGAAAACATTGTGTGTGTGGTCCTTTATTAATAACCAGTTCTGCATGAATCATGCATATTCTCTGGAGTGATGCCAGGAAAGTCGTGAGGGCAGGGAGAGGGGAATGTGACCCCGGCACAGGGCAATCTTCTAAGACAAAGATGGCTTTATGTTTTTGCAAGACAAACTGGAAAAGCATATGATGCAACCGCTGTTTGTGACCGTTGTTATAACAACAGCGATTATCCTGTGTTCCCGTTATCTAAGTCGTACATTTATCGATGTGGCATAATTAATTTCAGAGTTCTCCTAAAGCATTTCACAAATGCTACCTAGATTGTTGCCCAAATGAGGAGAGTTGCATCTGGAAATTGTTTGAAAAAAGCAGAACAATGGGCCACAACCTCGTGAAACAGAAATTACGGAAATCAAAAGGGGAATTGTAGGGCAATAGGAAGATGGGGGTTGAGGCTGGTTTTAGGATGCAGCTGGGATCTTCGGCTTCCCCTGGACTCAGGATCTGCAGACCAGGGCTGGTTCTCCGTGTCCTATTTCACTACAGCAGAGATGAGGCTGGTAGGTGGGCTGCACCCCACGTGCTGGCTGCTTTTGAACCTGTGAGCTCAGAAGGAATTTTACATTTTTAAATGGCTGAATTTAAAATGAAAGGATAGGACTAGTTCATGACAAGCGCATGCTATTTGAAATTACAATATTTTATGAGAACATAAAACAAAGTATGATAAGAACCACCACACCCCTTGGCTTATGCTGTCTTTCCTCTTCCAGTGTCAGAGCTGAATAGTGTCCATGAGGTCCGATGTCCTGCAAAGTCTAAAATATTCATTATCTGCTTCTTAGGAAAGAAGTTTGTCAGCATCTGCAATATGTGAAGAGTAACTCTTTTTAAAAAACTTTTGAAAAATAGTTTTACAATGATAGGTTTACAGTGTCATGTTAGTTTCAGATGTACAACAGTGATTCAGATTTACATATATATATATATATTCACATGTGTTATAAATATATAGAAAATCTTTTTTTACATTCTCTTCCCTTATAGGTTTATTATGAGATACTGAGTATAGTTCCTTGTGCTGTATAGTAGGTCCCTGTTGGTTACCTATTTTTTATACACAGTAGCGTGCATCTGCTAATCCCAATCTCCCTTTTTATCCCTGCTTCCCCTTTGGTAACCATAGGTTTCTTTTCTTTGTGAGTCTATTTCTGTTTTGTAAGTAGATTCCTTTGTATCATTTCTTTAGAGTACCCATATAAGTGATATCATATGGTATTTGTCTTCCTCTGTCTAGCTTACTTCTCTTGCTCTGGGCCTCTCCAGGTCCATTCATGTTGATGAAGACTGACTCTTGACAGTTTTAATTGCTGCTATTAAAATTCTTAATTTTATCCCTGAACCTCCCTTGGTTCTCTTTCCCATGCTTCGGTGAACTTGCAATTATGGCTGTTTTCATCCATATTCACAGTGGTCCTTCCAAGGGTGGTCCTTCCAAGGGGGCCCATGCCTTCCTCACGGCCCCCCACTGGCCCACAGATGTCACGCTCCTCCTGACAGTGCTGTCTCACCTTGGTCTTGACCTCTGCTGTCACAAGGCTCCTATTTTCCTGGCCCCGGAGGAGTGCTTCCCTGATTCTCATGCTCTTCTGCCTTCCGCTCCTTTTGCCTTCTTTCAAGCCACCTTTGCCTGGAAGGATCACAGCAATCCAGCCCTCTCCTGGGTCTTTGATCTCATAAGCTTCAAACATGATTGCGCCTCAGTTGTTGATTCTGATTTTCCCCTTGGGGAAGCTGTTCAGATGTTGTTGCTGTTTCTCTTGTTCCTGTGGTAGCAGCTGATCCTGCCTTCACTCCTGGTCTTAGTACTGGGTATCGTCTCCTGGGAGGAGCAGGTTTGCCTTAAATCAGCACCTTCCGACCATGCTTCATGAGTGCAGACACCTTAGCGCCTCTGGTTTCACATCGTATCTGACCACCACTGGTACTGCCCCCTGCCTCCTGTTTTTGTCTAAAATCTGTCTCTCACGCTTTTATTGGTGAAGCAGAGGCGACTGGTCTTATGAGTCCCTGTGATTATACAGATTCTACTCAGTTTATGACTTGCCTTTTGAAATTCTCAGGCATCTGCTAGATGAATAGTCTTTCAGAATCCCATCATTGTGATTTCATAGTTTCAAAAATACTTTCCACATTATTATAATAATAATTTGACCAAAGAGAGAAAAGAATCAATCTGTCCAAGAGATTTCTTTTCTATTGAGATACATGTTGAAATCCTGTCACTCACTTTCAAAGGTGAATCCCAGTCTTTACATCAAAAAAAATGAATGAGTGGTTCTTGCTAACTGTTGAAACTACAGATGTCATATCTATTCTTCCCAACTTTCCTACTTCTCAAAATGTTTAATATATGCTTGCAAAAATTATATTGTCATAAACTTAACCTTGAGAAGTAGGTTTTCAGTCTTCAAAAGTTGGGAAAATAAGATATTGAGTTTAAAAATCTAGGCCTTTGGTGAATGCCCAGCAAATGGGCCTTATCATAGACTAATTCTCACCCTAGGACAAAATCATATTTTTTCATTCATTTCCCTCTTTCCTGTTATTCATAGATTTCCCTATGATCTTAAGACTGTTTTAGCAGACATCAGAGTCACAGTACTCCCCCTCTGTCAATGGGATAAATTCTGGAACAAAGCCTGGACCCTAAAGTCAACCCACAGGGTTTCCTGCAGCTGGGCAGTCATTTCTGCTTCCATCTTCATTAAACATCATTATAGCCATCTTTGGTGATTCTGGAAGATGCTGGAGTCTGATGGTGACATCAGTGGGAAGCAGGGTGTACAACTGAACACCCATCAAGCTGTCACGGTTCTGTGTGTGTGTGTGTGTGTGCGTGCCTGTGGGTGTGCATGTGTGTGTCTGTCTTTATGTCTTATGCATTTCTAGCCTCCACATTGTTCCTCCTCTTGTGTTGTAATCACACTGAATGGAAAAGTAAGGAGGTTTTACAATTAGCTGATGCCTAGAATGTGGTACCTGGGGTAGTACTGAAATAGGAGGGAAACTATCAAGATGAAATTCTTTGTCTTTTCTCCATGTTTGCTTCTTTTTTCCTCTCCCTATGTACCACTAAAGAATCTGATGCCCTGGGAGCATCCCTTGGGCTTTTTGTCAGTTCACTGAGGTAATCTAGCTTGAGACATGTGGAACTCAGAGGCCATCCCCACCAGAAGCATCAGTGGTTAAATAGCTGACAGAGTCAGGTGCGGGATGTTTTTTTCAAGACAGATCCCCAGAATGCTCTATGGGCCTGCTTATTACTTCATCATTGGTGTTATTAAAAGCGAGTACCCTGGGAAGGCTTGCAACTAATTAAATGTTCACCTTGGCATAGACAGGGTATTTGAACAATATGGTGCTGTTGACAAAGACCAGAATTTTAGTGAACCCCTCATCCATCAGCAGGGCTGCCTTTGCTCTCCTGAAGGTGCCTGTTTACAAACCATCACACTTTTTGACTAAAGGAGCATGCATAAGTAGTTTAGTCAAAAAAATTCAATAGCTTTATATAGATAAATGTATAGTTTTATATATATACATACACACACACACACATATATCTATGTATGTATATATATATACACACACATATGTGGGGGTTTCCCAGGTGACTCAGACTGCTAAGGATCTGCCTGCACTGTGGGAGGCCTGGGTTCAATTCCTGGGTCAGGAAGATCCCCTAGAGAAGGGAATGGCTACTCATTCTAGTGTTCTTGCCTGGAGAATTCTATGGACAGGAGACCCTGGCAGGCTACAATCCATGGAGTCACAAAAGAGTTGGACACAACTGAGCGCCTAAACTTAAATAGCAATATTATGCATCTAATTCATGATACTTTGATCCAAATGGCTCTCTACAAATGTAAAAGCCATGCTCGAAGAATGATTTTCTTGGCATTGAAATTGTTAAGAAAACATCTCCAAGAAACTTGTTTGGAGCTTTTATTCTTTGCCAAGCCTGGGCAAAGTGCTCTTCACCTGTGGTCACTTTTAATGTTCATTACAGCCCAGGGAGGTAGGTACCATTATAATCTCCATTTTACAGATAAGAAGCTCTGCTGAAGCTCAGAGAGGTCAGGACCCTTCAAAGTCACACAGTAATAACAGCTGTGGTTATTTTTCATTAACTTGCATGGTATCTATAGAAACTGATTTCACATAGCAAGAAAAAAAACACAATAGAAAGAGAATAGACGTGGATTAGACAGACCTGTGTTTGTGTGCTTAACCTTTCGCAGCCTGTTTCTTCATTTATTAATTGGGAATAATATGGGCACTTCTAACTAGGACTGCATAAGTATCTTGTGTCATTTATAGGCACCAAGGAGCGTTAATTAACAGAGGCAATGATCACTAGTATTATTATGAAGACACATGGGGAAGACTATCTGTACATGTTACCAACTTAGAAATGGAGAGAGCAATGATGAGAATTTGAACTGAAATTGCAGAAAAAAGAAGCCTGGTACTGTGACGGGAAGGCAAAAGGCAGCAGGACTGGTCCTGTGGGCTGTGCTCGTCTTGAGACGTGCCCACAGATTCTCTGAACCCCTCCCATGAGATGGAATCCCAGCCCTTTCTGGATTGTTGCCGGCTTTTCTGACTTCCCTAATGCATGGAAGGAGGTAGAAGCCAGGCTGGTGACATGCAAGGCCAGGTTTCCAAATCTTGTGCTGCCTTTTTGTGGCACACAGGTTGGAGAGCCATCGGCCACCATAAGAGAAACACAGTTACCCTGAAGATGCTGCAGTGGAGGCTGTGTAGACAGACACCAAGGAATGCTAGACTCTCAGGCTTGGCTATTGGAGTCAGTGAACAAACCTTGGAGAGGACCTCAGCCCAGCCCAGCCTCAACCTCATGCAAAACCCTGGCCAGACCTCCCACATGAGCCCAGAAGACTCCAGCATCACGAGAAAAACAATTCAAGCACCTTGGAAATACTGCCTGTTCAGTTATAGACCACAGCGACAAAGCAAATATCTCAATTAAGCAAGTCACAAAGTTTTAGGTGTCCCAATGCATATAAAAGTTATATTTCCACAACACTGTAGTCTAGCAAGTGTGCAGTAGCATTATATCTAAAAGTCAATGTATATACCTTAATTTAAAAGCACTTTATTGCTAAAAAATGCTAACCATCATCCGAGCTATCAGCAAACTACAGTTGTAACATCAAAGATTACCAATCACATAACAAATACAATAATCATGAAAAAGTTTGAAATACTGCAAGAATTACCAAAATTTGACACAGAGACACAAAATGAGCAAACGCCGTTGGAAAAATAGAGCCCGTAGACTTGCTCAATACACAAACTTTCAATTTGTAAAAAAAAATGCAGTATCTGTGAAGCACAATAAAGGAAGTGTGCTGTAAAATGACTTATTCCTATATGACTATTGCTGTTGTATGCCTGTGTCTTGGGGTGGACTTTCCTTAGCAATAAGTTACTGAAATGTGGGCACATTGTATACAAAGAGATTACAAAATTCCTCACTTAGCTCTCGCCTTGTTTTTCTGTTTCTTGCTTTGGTTTCTCCTTCCTGCTGCACTTTTTCCTTCTCTTCAAGCACGTGTGCATTGTGCACGCCATCCCTCTGTGGTGTCTGACTCCTTGCGACCCTTTGGACTGTAGCCTGTCAAGCTCCTCTGTCCATGGGATTTCCCAGGCAAGCATACTGGAGTGGCTTGCCATTTCCCTTCTCCGGGAGATCTTCCTGATCCAAGGATTGTACCCACGTCTCCTGTGTCTCCTGCATTGCAGGCGGATTTTTTACCCGCTGAGCCATCGGGGAAGGTAGACCCAATGATCTTGGTCCCCTGAGGGCCTTTTTGGTGCCTGAAGGTGAGAATCTCGTCTCCAAGTGTTCCTCCCAGATTTCAGTCATTCTTGGTGAGCCTGGTGTTTCCATTTGTTGACAGGGAACTTCCAAAAGCTCTGAGGGTTAATTCAGGCCGCTGTGTGTGTTCTGAGAACTGCCTCACTGCTTTGTCTGCCTTTGGGCCACAGTGCCCATAAAATGGAGGAAATTTTGGAGAAGGTAAAGGTCGTGAGTTTCCCAACCCAGACATTCCTGTCCTCACCCCTCATAAATCCCATTAGACTTGGTAAGACTTAGGCTGAGGGGTCCTCCATCAACACAGTGCCTCTTCCTTAAATCCATGGGCAGAGGCCAGGCCACCTTGCCTGTCCTTCTCTGTAAATCAGAAGCAGGGCGATAGGTAGCTAGGGGATCTCTGTGTCCGCGTGGCCAGAGGAAACCAGGTTGCCGGGAGAGCTTAGGAACACTTGAGCAGAGGAGACTCACTTGGTCCTTCTCTGTCAGCCAGTCCCAGGCCTGGGCTCCAAGTCAATTAACTGAACCGTTTCAACAGGCTTGAATTCTGTCAGCAGCTCAACCATCCCCTTGTTTACTGTTGAAATAATTACTACTTTGCCATAATATTAGCTCTGAGCCGTGACTCCATTACCATTATCACCGGAATATTACCCATTTATTATCTCCCAGCAACCCTGGAAGATGAATACTGGGCTTCGGAGACCCATCGCTGTTGGGCAGGCAGGATCTGGGTGTGCATTGTTTAATGAGGTAAACCGCACTCCGGCCAGCTCTCACTTGGCTGCGGTGCCTCCACTCCATCACTCTTAACCTGTAAATCCGCCACAGTTTTTGATGTGAATCAGCGAGGAGGGGCAGCACCATTTGAGGAGGGAACAGAGCCTGAAGCGGATGAGGGGGGATGGTACAAGTGAGCTCTCTCCTGTTCCTGGGTGTGTTCATAGCTGGCTGGGGAGCCTGAGAGGCATGGTTGCCTCTGATCCTTGGGCACGAATCCTAAGAAGATGCTAAGATGATGTGATGGTTTCGACATAATCAGAACACCTCCCCTCTCCCAGCTCAGGAGTCATGGGTCCACAGAAAGCACTTTCTCCTCACTGTTGGTGTTTAGCTGCTTCTGTTCTGCATCCTTGGCATGGCCACCGCCTCTCAACCCCAGCAGACCAGGAGAAGCAGAAGACAGAGCTGGAAGTCGAGAGTGTCTTTTTGTCTGAGAGTGGGAGAGGCTCCCGGAAACAGCCAGCTCTCCCCGCTTTGCTGAGCACACGGGAGCCCCGCGCGATTGCACAGAGCTCTTTGCCATGCAGAAAACACAGCTGGAGACATTCTGGGGGGCCAGGGAGCTGAGCAGCAGATGAAAGAAGAGTCTGCAGCCCTCCTTTGTCAATGCCATCCCTGCTTCTCAGACTTCTAAGGTGCACCGAAACCACCTGGGGATCTTGTGAAAATGCATCCTCAGGTTCAGTAGGTCAGGTGCAGCTGGAAATTCAGCATTTCTAACCAGCAGGGCTGAGGCTGCTGCGGATCCGCAGATTCACCACAGGGGACGTGAGGCCCACGTGGGAGGGGAGCGGCTCCTGGCTCAGGGGGAGTCATGTCTCAGGAACGCCGGCTCTTGCTCGGCCCAGTTCAGACATGGGCAGATGGTGTCGTGTGGCTTTTGCTCCATCACATGCTGGCGGCTTCCATACAGGCTTGGGGTGAGCAAGGCCTGAAAACTTCTCAGGAGTAATATTCCAGGAGCAAGGGAGAGGAGGAAGCCTGCCAGAAATCAGTGCCTTCAGCTTTTTTCGAGGATATTTTGATGTAGACCATTTTAAAAAGTCTGTATTGAATCGCTTCTGTTTTATATTTTGGTGTTTGGTCCGGGAGGCGTGTGGGATCTCAGTTCCTTGACCAGGAATCAAACCTGCACCCCCTGCAATGGAAGATGAAGTCTTAACCACTGGACCCCCCAGGGAAGTCCCTACTATCAGTTTTTCCGGTGAGAACATTGTATTCCTGAAGTGTCCTAAGATTGCTTTCATAGTATAAATTGTCAAAGAAGCAAAATGACTTGAATATAACTTTGGACTCTTGAACTCTCGATGCAATCCTGTTCTTCAAAGAGAATTATACTTTTTGCCATGTCACTTGTGAGTTTCCCCAAATAACCTCTTTTCTCAGTCTTGAAAACCTTCTCTCCACAGAAGCTAAGTAAACTTCAGACTTCAATGTTTCCACTTATCAACCCCAGGTAATTAGGGTTGAACTTAACAAAATTGCTCCAGAAAGTTCTAGAGTATTTTTTTAAAGAGTGGAGCTAATGTGCTTCTCTAAAACCTGTCTCAGTTTACCTCCTATCTGTCTTGGGATACTGCTGAATTCTACTGAGAGAGAAAAGGAGAGGGAGAGGAAGAAATCTTTGTGATTTAGTAAGTAATTTCAGGAGCAACGGGAACTGGCAGACAGGATAAATTTGGAATATATCTTACTGTGTACCAAAGCTTTTCATTGTATTCATCAGAAAACTTATTATTTTTATCTCAAGATATACATTGGAAGTATAATATCAGGGTTTGCACGTGTGTGTGTTTCATTCTTTATAAGACTAGAATAACAATAATAATTTTCCTTTTAAATGTAATTAAAATGAAAGAAAAAGAGCAGATAATTTTCTATTGTCTCCAAAACTGTTCCAGCAGTGGTTGGATAACATGTGTATGGTTTGAGAGCATAATTCCTTCCTTGGTTCATTTGCCCACCCGTTCACTCATCCAAACATCCATACACTTGTCCATCCAGCCATTGAAATAATTATTTAGCTGCAGTCCATGGGGTCGCTAAGAGTCGGACACAACTGAGCGACTTCACTTTCACTTTTCACTTTCATACATTGGAGAAGGAAATGGCAACCCACTCCAATGTTCTTGCCTTGAGAATCCCAGGGATGGGGGAGCCTGGTGGGCTGCTGTCTATGGGGTCACACAGAGTCAGACACAACTGAAGCGACCTAGCAGCAGTAGCAGCAGCAGCGGGTTCCCCTAACCGACTCTAGTATTCTTGCCTGGAGAATCTCATGGACAGAAGAACCTGGCAGGCTATAGTCCATGGGATGCAAAGTTGGACACAACTGAAGTGACTCAGCATGCACGCAGTTCCCCCTAAAGCTGGGAAAAAATAGAGTGGAAAAATAAAAATAAATGAGACATGATCACTGTCCTCAGGGGTTTCACAGTTTAGCATGAGAAGCAGATACATAAAATGTTGGTTGGGATACCATTTGCTTCCAATCATATCTCCTTCCCCCAGTCTTGAAATCAGTTTGCTTTATTGAGATTGCCTATTCTCTTTTTAGTGAAACATAGACAAATGTTTATGTAGAATCCAGAAGAATGATACTTAAATAGTGATTATCACAACCTTATTGAGAGTGGGGTTTCCAACACAGTTGTATCATTAGCTCTTTGTCTTGACTTCCCCAGCCTCAGAACTAGGCTAAGTGTCTTGACAATTCCATCGCAAGAGCATTCTTTTAGACTCCAGTGGAGGGTTGCCTCATTCCAAACCTGGCTGGGGCCTTCAGCTCACCTTTGTAGAGCAGCTGTCCCTGTTCACTATGTGTTTGAGAGAAAATGCCATCCCGCTGAGAACGCTTGGCCACTGGCCATATTCAACCGGGGGAGACGCTGCTGAAGAAAAGCTGTTCAAAAGAACTTGAGAGACAGTGGATGACATCTGACAGAGCAAAATCCAAACTCTGAGAGATCTATCATTGTAAAAGACACTTTGGCCGGCATACCAAGCTGGTGGCCTGAGCAATTAATTAAGGATGCTGGGGAAGCGGAGACCCTAAATGTTTCTGTTAGATGTGCTAAGGCACTGGCCTTATCAAAAATCCAATTATAAATCAAGTGCGTATATTCATATACATTTTTGTTGTTGTTGTTCAGTTGGTAAGTCCAACTCTTCATGACTCCAAGAACTGCAACACATCTGGCTTCCCTGTCCTTTGCTATCTTCCATGCATGCTAAGGCATTTCAGTTATGTCTGGCTCTTTGTGACCCTGTAGACCATAGCTCACCAGGCTCCTCTGTCCATGGGATTCTCCAAGCAAGAGTACTGGAGTGGGTTGTCATGCCCTCCTCCAGGGGATCTTTTCAACCCAGGGATTGAATCCAAGTCTCTTGATCTCCTGCCTTGGCAGACGGGTTCTTTACCACTAGAGCCTCCTGGGAAGCCCGCTGTCTCCCAGTTTGCTCAAATTCATGTCCATAGAGTTGGTGATGCTATCTAACCATCTCATCCTCTGCCACCCTCTTCTTTTGCCTTCAATTTATATAAGTAAATGTACATTATGTACATATACATAATAATGTGTATATATTATATACAGATACACTATATGCATGTATACATATAAAATTATGTTTTTCTTTTTGATACATGTATGTGTATCTTACCTGGTTGCTGATCAATCATGTGGTTAGTGTTTTGATACAGATTTAACCATATTTATTGAGCAGCTAACACATGCTAGACACAGTACTATGTAATTAAGTTTAATCTTATTTACTCTTCATCCCCTCCTAGCAGTATAATTTGGTAGTGTCTAGTTACATGAGCCAAATTAACTAAGGGGCTGTTTTTGGCTGTTGATCGAGCAGGGACATGAAGTCAGAGTGATTCAAACTGGTAAATCTAGTGTCCTTGTAGTTGCCTCTGTTCTGAAGCCTTCACCTCTTACGATGACCTATCTCATTTTTCTCTGTTAAATGAAGCAAATGATGAGTCGTCTCTATTCTCAATACTCGAAGTATCTGTGGCATAGATAAACATTTGAGGGGGCCTGACTTAAAAGAGATCATGAAAAGCAGCATTCTTTGGTTCATATTTGTCTGTAAGTCTCCTATCCATCAGCATGCCCTCCTGTCCTATGCTCTGATTTCAAGTACATCCATCAAGCCCAATTGCCCATAAACAGCAGAAAGGCTCTGTTACGAAGCCGTGTTTGGGAGGGAAGATGTAAACTACCCTTTGTTGTGATGGTCTCAGTGTGTGTGCTCTGTTCTCTCACTTAGAGGCAAATTGCTGTGGGTAAAACATGCATTTTGCGCTCAGATGCCATCCCAGTCTTTGTTCAAGCGCCCTCTGCAGAGGCACAGTACAGGGTGGTAGTTTGAAATCATCTCCTTGGTTTCTCTCATCATATTTGTTTGTCTTTCCACTGATGGGCATAATTCAGAAGCCCTCGGTGGGTCTCTCTGTCCTTCAGCCCCACCTCAAACAACCAAGCCTTAAGCATCCTGGGGACCCTCTGGAAGTCACGCCTTCTCTGTTTGCTTCATCAACTTTACTGATCACTCTCAAGGGAGGTGGGAACCACATTAACAATTAAAGTACCTACAAGAAGGCAGCCAGAGCTTCCTTTTGGCTTCCCTGGAAATAGGGGATCATCCTGGGTAAATTCGTTATGCTTTTAAATTTGTAAAGATAAGTGGTAAAATTTAAAAGGGCTTCCCAAGTGGCACAGTGGTAACGAATCTCCCTGCCAATGAATGAGACATGGGTTTGATCCCTAGGTCAGGAAGATGTCCTGGAGAAGGAAATGGCAACCCACTCCAGTATTCTTGTTAGGAGAATCCCATGGGCAGAGGTGCTTGGCAAGGCTATACAGTTCATGACATCACAAAGAACTGGGGGACTTGGTGACTAAACAACAACACAATTTTAACAAGCTCTGCTTAGCTAAAAAAAAAATAATAATAATAATAAGATGAGTTGGGCAGTGGGAGAAAGAAAGAATGGCAAAGAAAGAAGAAGGTGTCAGGCATCTCACTTGCCTTTCCTCTACCCTGGTTATCAAAAGAGCAAAGAAACCCCCACCCCACTTTCTCCACCCAGAATCACAGGTCTGAGGTATTCACGTGGCCCAAGTAGGTGCCCTGCTTGAAAGGAAAGCAGGAACAGCCATGGTGTAGCTGAGATTCCTGAGATCACTCCACAAATTAAAACCTTTTATCAGCCTCTAATAGCTGTGCAAACTAATTATATTTTGGCCAAACCTTGCCAAAGACTCCCCCGAGGTATTATTATAAAATTTTGAGCTTGGAAATGCGTCCCCATTCTGTCAACATCAGGATGTTTCAGCTGCAGGAATGGAACTCCGGATCATTTTAGCTTCCACGATGTGCTTTGCATACACATGGCATTTGCAGGCTGGTGGGGTGGGAGGAGAGCGGAGAGGGTACAGCTGTATTTGAAAGCGCACAGGAGTGTGTTGCCTGCCTGCCGTCACATTTCAGACGCAGGGGCTGAGTTTTGAGAAGGATCCATTTTTTTATCTCCCAAATTTTAAGGAGCTGCTGTAGAGAATCTTAGTTCATTCAACATCTCTGTTGAAACAGCTTCTAACTTAGCAGGGAGGTATGTCATCTACCTTCTCAGGGCCCCAGTTCTTCAGATGTAGTCCCCAGAATGACGCTGTTCAAATCTTGGGTTAGGACTCAGAGCAAAGTCTGGAGGGGCAGGGGAAACTTTCTCCAAGAGCTTGATAAGAAGTTGTTAGAGTCTCGGAGGATTTAGGTTTACAGATGATAAAGGTTGAAATGAAGTTTTCAGCTACAAGTGTTCGTTTACCAAACACAAAGGGACAGTGTGACACTGTCAGAGGTACATGGAGGAACTCCTTATGCCTGTGAGGGCTGGCAGGTCCCTTCCCCATGCTTCTGGATAATTCTCTACAGCAAATGTTCCCATCCTCAAGCACGGAGTCCCATGAAACAATCAGCGTCAAAGGTGACTGGAGAAGCCAGCTTCTCTGTTCGAGAGCTGGTGTTCATTTCCCTTGCTGGCCTCATTTAGTCTGAGAGCAGGGAAATGAGTAAGATGACCTTCCAATGTACTTGGGCAACTTAGGACAGTGTGTACTGACCACTGCCAGAACTGACCATCTGCCTAACTTTTTGACCACCCATGGGCCACTGGTGCAGCCAGGGAGCCTGGAGCATGTTGCCAAACACTTGGGGGAGAGTTTTGGGGGGCTGGCACTTCATGCTGCAGCCCCTCCAGCCCTGCAGTGTGGCCCAGAGCCCTGCCAGGCCCAGAGCAGAGGCAGGAGATTGGGGATCAAGGAGGCTGCCAGGGTCTAGACCCTCCCCCACCAAAGGGTCCCGAGTTCCTTTTTGTCTCTGCCATCTGCCATCCCATCTCCAGGGCTCTCAGGATGGGTTCATCAGATTCTTGAATTCTTTCCAGTTGTCTCTAATTACACTGCAGATCCGTAAATCATCCCAGGCTGGGGCTGACAGGGAGTGACACGGGCACCCTGCCACTCGAAGCCAAGGGGCTCCCAGGCCTACCTGCCACAGGGGCCTCCCAGGCAGCCACCAGTCACTGCGTGGGGCAGACCGGAAGGACAACCAGTCACTCAGCCCCCTGTGCCCCGGGGACCTCCCTGTTCCTGGGTCAGCCCTGAATATGGGTTCTTGCCCTAAAGCTGCCTCTGGCAATGCAGTCAGGGCTAGAAGAGTTTAGGCTTTCTGTGTGGAGCGGAGGTGGTGATCCCTCTTGAAGGCAGCTGAGCAGAAAGGCGACGTTCTTTCATCTGGAATTTTACCAGGTTGGGACAGTGCTTCTCAGATTTCACTAAATACTGCGATAGATTGATTCCTTGGTTCTCAGCTGGGTTTAGAAATCTGCATTTTAAACACACACCCCAAGTGCCTCATGGGCGGTGACCCAGCACCCCACCTGAAGGACCGCTGGGCATCGGGTTCCACCCTCCCTCTCTCTGGCGGTGGGGCTAAACAATGCGCTGCGTCTGTGGGGTGCTGATGTTCTCATTGCAACCTCGCCATTCCAGGAAGGACTCAGATCCCTCTGATGAGAGCCACACTCAGCCTCTCTGGCACGAGCGCCTCAGGCCCAGCCCAGGTGTCACGTCGCTCCGAGATCTGCAGACTGCAATGCTTAGGCCCTGGAGGGAGCCTGGCACCCCCGGCCCCTGGCTTCCAGGGCACAGATTGCTGGCTAATGGGGCGGAGCTAGCCGGAGTGCCTTCTATTAATGGAGCAGAATATAAACAGAATAAAGCCTTCATTTCCCAGGCTGTGGTTTCGTTATTAATATACTTTACAGTTCACGGGTTGTAGTCCGCGCCCGTGTTTTCTCAGCTGGTGTAATCTGCGGCTCCGAGTGAGAACAGTCATAAAATTTTCATTTCCAGTTGAATGTGCGTCCAATTCGCCGTGAAATGTTCTATCTGTTGTGAATATTAAGTGCACTGAAGCAGTGGCTGCTGGATTAGGTGGGGAGGCTCCTGGGCCCCTCCCAGGCTGGGCAGAGGACGAAGCTCCCTGGGCCGGGCCGGGACTGTCCCCGGAAAGCCCCTGGAAGAGGGGAAATGGACACTGAGGCTGCTGAGGGTCAAGGGAACAGAGATGGATAGCTGGGGGCCAGGGAAGAGCCAGCCATCAGTCAGGAGGTCAAAGGGATCTGGAGTTCAAGTGCAGGGAAGTGGGGGCAAGGTCGTGTGGGCAGGGAGGCCGGTGGGCAGGCAAGATGGTGGAAAGCAGCTGCCTTGAGAGGGGCAGGTGGGATAGGGGCAGGACGGACGGGGTCGACAGTTAGGAAGGCATCGCCGTTGCCTGCGTGGCCTTCAGACCTGGGGCAGGCAACAGCGGCAGGGGCTTGGTCCTGGGCATCAGTGTCACCAGCTGCCCACTGCCCAGAGGGGAATTATTTGCCTCCTGGCACTAACCTCATCCTTCTTTCTCTCTCACTGCCTGTACTAGGCCACCAGCCAGTTCTGGCTTCCAGGTGCCTCCCTCCTCCCTTGATGCCTGGGGAGCCTGCAGTCAGGGCGGGGGGCCCTCACCCTTCCCTCTGGGGGCAGCAGCCGCCCGCCACAGGGCAGCTGAGATGGGACAGGAGGCCTCCTGGGCTCCGCTCCACTTGGTCCTCTAGCCGCCCCCCAGGTTCTTCCCTCCCCCGGCCGGCGCCCGTCCTGGAGGGTCCTAAGCTCCCCGTTGCCCCAGGCTGGAGGGAGTGACGGGCCGGAGGAACGGGGCGGGAGCCAGTGGAGGCTGTGGCCTCAGGCCCACAGCTTCATTAGCGGTGGCGGGAGAGCGGGCGGCGCCCTCGGGAGGACTTGGGAAGCATCTCCTGGTGCTGCTAGTGCTGGAGGCCAGTCCAGGCCCGGGGCCCAGCCTGCACGGCCCCCCGGGCAGGCAGGAGAGTCCCCGCCGGCCAGCAGGGAGAGAAACAGAGGTGTGCACGTGTGAGTATGTGTGCGTGCATGTCTGTGTACACACAGTCAGAAATCCAGAGCCGAGAGGCTAGCGGACCCTTGGCTGTTTACATGGAGAGCTCCCACCTGCCCAGGGTTGAGCATTGCCCTCCCTGCCCGGGCAGGACCACAGCACAGCTATGGGCATCCAGGATGTCTTCTTGGTTCCAGAGCAGAACCCAAGGTGGAGCTGGAAGAAAACGCCCATGTTCTGATGGGGAGGTGTCCCACCAGCCCCCCAATTCAGTATTTGGCTTCCTGTCTTAGTTTCCAGTTGTTGCTCTTCGGATAGTATTCAAATCATTTTCTGTTTCGCGAATACACACCAACTAGGAGACATAAGGGCCTCCCTGGTAGCTCAGCTGTAAAGACTCCGCCTGCAATACATGAGACCCCAGTTCAATTCCTGAGTCAGGAAGATCCCCTAGAGAAGGGATAGGCTACCCACTCCAGTATTCTTGGGCTTCCCTGGTGGCTCAGATGGTAAAGAATCTGCCTGCAGTGTGGGAGAACTGGGTTTGATCCCTGGGTTGTGAAGATCCCTGAGGGAGGTCATGGCAACCCACTCTAATATTCTTGCCTGGAAATTGCCCATGGAGAGTGGAGCCTGGTAGCTTACAGTCCATGGGGTCACAAAGAGTCAGATACAACTGAGAGACTAAGCATAGCATAGGAGATGTAAGTTGGGGAGAAAAACCTGAAAACAACCTGAGCAAGGAAGGTAAAGATGAGTAACACACCATCAAAATCCTAAATGCACCCAGTCTCAATCCCGGGACCGAGAGCCTGTCCTTTCTCACACTGATCGCACACCTACTCCTCTTAATTCCCAACAAGCACCTTGGAAACAAATTCAGAATTGCTCACAGTGGGGCATACATAAGCTAAAAGTGAGTGATGTGATCAAAGATGATGAAAATACCCAGAAAACCTTGCCCAAGCCTCACTGGGCCCTTGTCTTCCAGGGCCCTGCAGGGGTTGCAGGCCAGACCTGCTACAGCCAAGTCTCTGCAAATGCCTCTCCCTCTGCCCAGGATACCACGTCATCGCCCCCCACCCAGCCGACCCCCAAACCTCTCATTCACTCCGCAGTCCTTCCAGAGTCAGTTTACACTGGCCCCCTGGGGACCCCCTCGGCACCTCCAAAGCACAGTTCCTCTCCTGGGTGTCACCTGGACATGCACCCCCTCCCTTCCAGGGCTCATTGCACAGGGCTCATTGTCTGTCTGCATGTCCAGCTCCCTGGAGAGACAGTGAGGTTTTCAAGCAGGGACTGTGGAACCTCCACCCTTTAATAGACATTGAATCCAGAGCCTGGGAGCCTGGGCTTTGAAATTAGACAAATATGGATTTTTAACCCAAGAGCAGCCCCGTCTGTGCTGTGAAACTCTGACTGAATACTACAATATACTTGTGCATGGATCAATTTCCTGTTCTCTAAAATGGGGCTAAGTAGCTTCCTTAGGGGCTTCCCAGGTGGTACTAGTGGTAAAGAACCCACCTGCCAATGCAGGAGACATAAGAGACCCGAGTTTGATCCCTGGGTCGGGAAGTTCCCCTGGATGGGGAATGTTGACCCACTCCAGTGTTCTTGCCTGAAGAGTCCCATGGACAGAGGAGCCTGGCAGGCTACGGACCAGGGGGTCGCAAAGAGCTGGACACGACTGAAGTGACTGAGCAGAGCATACAGTTTTCTTAAAGGCAGGTGGCAACATATCTGTGGGATAATAGATGTCACAGGAAACTTAGAACATAGAATAGTGCTTTAGTGAAGGATGGTTTCCTTTCCTTTAAGAAATATCTCTTCTTTCCAAAAACTGTTTGTTGATTAAGGAAGATTCATATAGTAAAATGCAAAATGAATGAATGTTTCAGATTCAAATTCTATGAGGGATTCAGAAGGAAAAGATCATCAAGATCAAGTGGTGGGGAAGGTCTGCCAAGAGGAGTTGACCCTCCAAGTGACCCTTGATTTAGATAGAGTGCCTTTTTCTTCCAAATCTAAGAGGTTGGCTCTCTGCACAATTGTACGTTTCTTTCTCTCTCTCTCTCCCTCTTTCTCTCCCTTCTATTCTCTGACCCTTTCCCTTTATTGGAGCTGAAAATTTAGCTCATGCTTTCTATCTTGTGGAGTTTTATCTCATGTACTTCTTTAACCTTAAATTAAAATCATTAACTTCTCAGAAAGGTCTTAATTCCTGGGATCTTCTGAGAACATCGTCTTCTCCCTTTAGGCCCTGGAGAGAGGGGCCTGAGATGACACAGAATGGTCACAGTCCAGAGCGTCTACACACGGCAGAAAATGGAGAAATTAACAGGAACTGCTCTTCAACTAGGCATGCCTTCCGCATCCTTAATTCTGCCCCTTGTTGCTCAGAACTCCCGCCCTTCAACTGCATTCAAAATGAATCCCCCAGCGGCCCTTTCTCAGGGAAGGACAGGGGGAAAAAACTGTACATCCTTCTCCTGGCTTGTCACTGCGGAGTTGAGATAATAATAGTCTTTTTCTGATCCCCTGAACTTTCCCATCTGCTTCATAAAACAATGGCAATTTTTCCCTTGCTCTGTCTTCCCCTCTCTCTCTTTTATTTTTATCCTCCTACACTATAATTTAAAACTGTGGCAGTGCTATAGCCCTTGAGTTTTTTTTTCCCTTTCGTCTCCCCTTGCTTTAATACATGACTGTTATTTAAAACGGCCTTTCATCTGAGCACAGGAAGCTGCCTGGCCTGGGCTCTTGCCTTGTGCCTTTGTGGAGGGAGGGTAGGACCAGCTTGGCCCAGGACCTGCTTCCGTGAAAGTCAGGAGTGTTGTTTGTGTGTTTGTTCCATTCCCTTCTCCCAAGGCATTTTTTAGGAAGATGTCAGAAACCTAGGTCCCAGAAATGCCCCCACCTCTGAAATGGCCATCCTAGCAAGCTGGTGACCCTCAGCAGTCCATGGGACACCAGGTCCAAACAAAGCAATTCCAGCTGCATGCAGCAAGTATGGCATGCCCACAGACGCCAGGAGGGACATGTGTCAGCCGCCAAGCACAGGGACTTTCAGCTGTTGCTATGCAAGCTTCTCCATGGGTCTTCTGCCAATCACGCCCCTCCATGCCCCCTGCCTCAGCCGGATGGCCATGCACAGGAAAGAGCCATGCCAGGTGCTAGCTTTCCCAGGGGAAATGTCATCTATTTTAGGTATCTCCAAGGAGGGCATCTCGCCCCAGTATTTCTCAGCCAGTGCTACAGCACCCCCTGCTTCTGGGTTTGGACCTCCGACCAGGCGTCACTCTGCTATAAAATTCCTCACATGCTGCCTGTCTCTGTGTCAGTTCATTACGCCGATGCACCTGTACCTCGAAAAGTGATTTTGGCCTTGTCGTTTCTCTCCAGAGTCTCCTCTGAGCTGGCATGGGCAAAGCAATCATATTGTAAATGATCTTCATGAGGGAAGATGCCATTGCAATAAAACACAGGGACAGAACAAGGCTGAAGGCCAGAATACAGAGCGTGTGTAGGGGGGTGAGAGGGAGGCCCGTCCCAGGCTCATGGAGATGATCACTTGGCTCTTTGGAACATGCAGCCATCTCGCCAGCTGGAGACGAAATCTCCGGGGAGGACAGGGAATGCCTGGCCCCAGCGGGTCTGGGGAGGCCGCAGACCCACTGGACATGGGTGCAGTTTGCATCCTAGCCTGTGACCTGTCTCCTTAGCTGTGGCATCGAGACCGATGGGCGGGAGGAGGAATTTACCGGACGTCTGGTCTCTTGGTTTGGGTTTTGGGGCTTGTTGTTTTGGATTACATATCACGGCTCTGTCCCTTCCTCTCCTCTGGAAAACTCCCTTCTCTTAAACACTGGGGATCATCTTTAAAGCCACAGAGATATAAAGTTGAGAGGGAGGCTGGCATCCAGCAGCCTGGATTCTTGGTGAAGGAGATTTCCAGCCCTGAAGTGGTAACACAGGTCTAGGCCACAGCCACCTGCCCTCCTCGTTAACTTGATGAAGAATAACTATAATCAGTGTTTTTACCTTCCTCTAATGGGCTTCCCTGGTGGGTCAGATGATAAAGACTCTGCCTGCAATGTAGGAGACCTGGGTTCAATCCCTGGGTTGGGAAGATCCCCTGGAGAAGGGAATGGCTACCCACTCCATTATTCTTGCCTAGAGAATCCCATGGACAGAGGAGTCTGGTGGGCTACACTCCATGGGATCGTAAAGAGTCAGACATGACTGAGAGACTCACATTTTACACTTACCTACTTCTGACAGTCTCCAGGGATGTCAGAATACTTTAAATTTGTCTGCCACCATTCCAGTTTCATAGCCATTGCTGACCTACACTGTGATTAAGAACATAGCATTTTTATTGATGTACAGTTAATTTATAATGTGTTGACTTCTGCTGTACAGCAAAGTGATGCCGTTATGCATATATACACATTCTTTTTTGCGGTTTTATGGATAGTGAATATAGTTCCGTGTGCTATACAGTAAGACCTTGTTGTCTATCCAGCTTGTATGTAATGGCTTGCATCTCCTCATGTCAGCCTCCCACTCCATTCCTCCCCATCCCTCGGCCACCCTTAGTCTGTTCTTCTCTGTCCCTGAGCCTGTTTCTATTTTTGTGGGTAGGTTCATTTGTGTCATATTTCAGATTTCACACGTAAGTGATGTTGTGATTCTTTTCTTTCTCTCTTTGACTTATTTTACTAGGTCTGACCATCTCCAGTTGCATCCATATTGCTGCAAATGGCACCGTTTCTTTTTTTATGGCTGAGTAGTATTCCATTGTATAGATGCATCTTGCTGACCTGCAGTATAATTAAAAATATAGTTTTGAGTTAAGGTTTCCTACAGCTTTCATATATTACATTTTTATCACATGATTTGCTCTTCATCCCTCCCTGCACCTCCATCTAGGATTGATTATTTAAATTTATTTATTTTTTTCCTGCTTAAAGTACTGTGTTGAGGGTTTCTTCTAGTGCGATCTGTTTGTGACTTCTTTTGGTTAGTTTTGTTTAGTAAGGCTAGATGGCATCACTGACTCGATGGACGCAAGTCTGAGTGAACTCCGGGAGTTGGTGATGGACAGGGAGGCCTGGCATGCTACGATTCATGGGGTCACAAAGAGTCGGACACGACTGAGCGACTGAACTGAACTAAAAAGTGACCTATTTTGTCCTGATTCCTGAAAGGAACTCTTTTGGGTTATAGAAGTTTGAGTTGAGAGGTGCTTCTCTTCAGTTTCATTAGATCTTGACTTCTAACATCACTTTTGGGGGTCAGTCTTCCGTCTTACTTTTGCTTCGATGGATGTGATCTATCTTGCTCCCCCATCTCCAACAATCCCCAGTTCTTTTAAGGCTTTTTCTTTGTGTTTGTTCACATTTCTATCTGCTGTGTCTAGGCGTGGATTTCTATTTTTATGTGGCTTGGGATTTGTTGGTATTCTTGAATTTGTGGATAATATTTCTGCTAGTTAGTTCATGGAAAATTCTCACCCATGACCTCTTTTCTCCTGGCCCTTTCTCCCATTCTCTCCTCTGAATTCCTTCCTGAATGTGCCAGAATGTTCCTTCAATCTGTGATCCTTACTTATCTTTTATATTTCTCTTTGTGTCTCTCTGTTCTATGTACTGGTAATTTCTTCTGACTTATCCTACAATTAATTGATTCTCTCTTTAGCTAAGTCACATCTTTCCTTTTTTTTTTTTTTTATTTTGAGAACTCTTTCTGTGCTTTCCTCAAATATGCTATGTACTCTTCACAGTTTCATTTTCCATGAAGGATCTTCAAGTTTGTCATTCATTGTTTTATAACACGGCTGTTTTACCAGTCTCTGTTTCATAATGTTTTATCTACTGTATCTATGAGCCTTTGTGTTGCCATGTACCTTATGCTTCTCTTGCTCTTAATATCTTATTTCTTCTGTGCTTACTAATGTTTTGCTGCATGATGGACCTTGTGTTTAAAAAAAAAGTTTGAAACAATTAAGCACTAGGATTAAAGTATTTAACTTCAGAGATGCTTTGGGTTTGTGTCTGCAGGATGTTTAGGGGACTCTGTTCAGAATCGCTTCAAGCTAATGTCTTCTTGTTCCCTGGGTTGCCAGGTAATTCAAACCATGATGCACTTTCTTGTAAAGATATTCAGCTTTCAGGGCACCCTCATCTTGGAGAAGAGACCTCCTGAGGACTCTAGTGTTTTCCTATTAGACACCCCTACTTCAGAAGTGTCTTGAATTTTGATTTCTGGTCCCCTGGCCTCTAGAGGTTGTCAGACACAGCAAATGCCTTCAGGTTAGTGCCCCAGTGTTTCTTGCTGTTTTCCTTTTAAATTTAAGGTCTAAATTCCCTACCAGGAAGGAATCTCTTTAGTGTCTTTAAGAAGGATCAGTGATTTTCAATAGAAGGACTAAATAACCCAATCTGACCTTTCCAGAAATAAAAGGGTCAGCATTTTCTTAACCCACCACCTGTGTCACCCTTCCATCACACGCTGAAACTTGCTCATGTGATGATGACTGACCTCATGGATTCCTCTCCAACATGCCAAGGGCTATTTGACTTTATATGAAATTGTTGTCTTCCATGGTTTCACTATCCTCAGACATGAAATGGGGTTTTTACTGCCTCCCTCATGGGGTTAGTTGCAAAGCTAAGTACGATCAGAATAGCTGGTTTTCATTGACTTGATGATGTATATGAAGTGCTTTGCGATATGACGAGTCTGGTATGTATTTACTACTACTACTGCTACTGAGTCGCTTCAGTTGTGTCCGACTCTGCGCAACCCCATAGACAGCAGCCTGCCAGGCTCCCTCGTCCCTGGGATTCTCCAGGCAAGAACACTGGAGTGGGTTGCCATTTCCTTCTCCAATGCATGAAAGTGAAAAGTGAAAGTGAAGTCGCTCAGTTGTGTCCGACTCCTAGCGACTCCATGGACTGCAGCCTACCAGGCTCCTCTGCCCATAGGATTTTCCAGGCAACAGTACTGGAGTGGGGTGCCATTGCCTTTTCTGGAATTTGCTTGCTTCTCAAACGGTCAAATGAGGAGAGTGTTTAAATGGTGAGTGGGGCCCCCTGCTGCCGCTGGCCCATCCTCCCTGGAGAACAAAGTCTTCCTGAGGGAAGGGAAGTAGCCCAGCATCACGTCTGGCCGGCGCAGAGGGGACTCCAGGGGCTCGAGGCTTCGTGCTCCTCCCAGTGGAAGGTCTTGGCTGGAGGGTTCCTCCTGGAGCCTCACCCCTCCCATGAAGCCCCCCAGCCTCCCTCCTCCACCTGCCCTGTCCTCCCAGCTTGGCTGGGGCTGGTCAGTCAGTGCAGCGCTACTTGGCAGACCTTCTTTTCCTCGTCTTTAACGTTTGTTTCCCCATCTTATGAAAAATTGAAAATTTATCTACAATCAGTCCTTCGCCTGCCTCCTCACTGGCTTCCCCCTGGCTCCTCACTTCTTCTCATTTATTTCTGACAGGCATCATGTAACAGGTGCGTAATTTGATGAGCTAGATGCGGCTGGAGGCAGAACAGGAGCTGGACCAGGGCTGCCTGGTGGTGGTCCTGGGGGACCCAGACCATCCACTCTGACACTTGAGAGCACAGTGCCTGGAAAGGGGGTGGCGTGGATGGGTGAGGAATATGGAGGGGCTGGGCAGCAGTAAAAGAAACCCCCCGCAAAGATCAGTGGCGTTGTGTGAGGAAGCTGCAAGGTGGGTCCTGATGGTAGCACCTGGAGTGCACATGTGGGTGGGTGGATATGGCTGTGAGCAAGTTCACTGCTGGGTGAAACAAAGAGGGAAGATGTTTTCCAGCACCTGTGGATGCTCTGATAATGATGGATGATAGTCATGGTTGGATACATGGATACCTGGGTCTTTTCATGACTGACATATTGCTGGGTAAGCAAGGGATGTGTGTATGTACACCCCTCTTTCTGAAATTGTGTTCAGACTTATACTGATGGCCTCCATGAGACTAACAGGTATTTCTGTAGGGAGTAGAAATGTACCATGTTCAAATCAGTTTAAAAAACTGTGTGTGTTCTAGTCCCCATTTGGAGACCCGTGGTGTGTAAGAACTGATCAAAAATTCTGAAGAGCCCTGCAATTTAATGGATTTAACTCAAAGTTTCTCCAAACTTGTTCAAAACAGAAGTCTTTCTTTTTAAACAGTGATTATAGTAACATCTTGTGGGGCACTTAGAACTGGGAGGAGGGGTGGATATTAATCCTAAAGCAATAGCCCTCTCTGTTTTTACCTCTGTGGTTTGGAGATTTTCTATCCAACAGCAACTTGTTTCTAGGAGAATACCTGTGACTGAAATTCTCCTCCTGGAAACTCCGTGTGCTAGGAGCTTCCTATCTGGCCATGCACTGACGGTCTGCTCTGTGTCCCAAGTAACATGTCTAATCCTAACAACAAGCCTGCTGGATTGATAGATAGCATTGTTCCCATTTCAAGGATGAGAAAACTGAGCCATTCTTGTGTCTGAGGCCAGTGGCTAAGCCAAGATTTGACTTAAGGTCAGGCCACCTCTAACGCAGTGGCTTTTTATTTAGTTCAGTTCAGTTCAGTCGCTCAATCGTGTCCAACTTTTTGTGACCCCATGAATCACAGCACACCTGGCCTCCCTGTCCATCACCAACTCTCAGAGTTTACCCATACTCGTGTCCATTGAATCGGTGATGCTATCTAACCATCTCATCCTCTGTCGTCCCCTTCTCCTCCTGCCCTCAACACTTCCCAACATTAGGGTCTTTTCAAATGAGTCAGCTCTTCACATCAGGTGGCCAAAATATTGGAGTTTCAGCTTCAACATCAGTCCTTCCAATGAACACCCAGAACTAATCTCCTTTAGGACGGACTGGTTGGATCTCCTTGCAGTCCAAGGGCCTCTCAAGAGTTCTTCTCCAACACCACAGTTAAAAAGCATCAAATCTCCGGCACTCAGCTTTCTTTATAGTCCAGCTCTCACATCCATACATGACCACTGCAAAAACCATAGCCTTGACTAGACGGACCTTTGTTGACAAAGTAATGTCTCTGCTTTTCAATATACTGTCTAGGTTGGTCATAACTTTCCTTCCAAGGAGTAAGCGTCTTTTAATTTCATGGCTGCAATCACCATCTGCAGAGATTTTGGAGCCCTAAAAAATAAAGTCTGCCACTGTTTCCACTGTTTCCCCATCTATCTGCCATGAAGTGATGGGACCGGATGCCATGATCTTAGTTTTCTGAATGTTGAGCTTTAAGCCAACTTTTTCACTCTCCTCTTTCACTTTCATCAAGAGGCTCTTTAGTTCTTCACCTTCTGCTATATTACACCAATTCTGAAAATACAGCCCATGGACAAAACAAAACCGTTTAGAAAGCAAACCCAGGTAGCTATCTTTCTCAAGTTCCATACAAAACAACATTGGGTGTTGGCTCCAGAGAAAACTCCTGAAAACCATCTAGCCCTGTTTTTCTCATCCATTTGCAAACAAGCCTCTCTTGCGTGTTCTACTTGTTATTTCTATGATTTCTCTTCCTCTCGTGTCTAGAAGCGTGGTTCTGTTTTCTCACCTGTCCCCACGTCCCTTAGAACAGTACCTCATCCAAGTCAGTATCAATTTAACACACTCCTTGTGAATAGCCTTCATCTCTGCTCTCCTAAGCTCTGCAAATATCCTGTCGTGTTTCTTGGCAGCCCTGCCCACGGCGAGCTCCCAAGGAGCTTCTAGCATCCACCTTCCCTCAGCCAGTCCTTCACTGCGCTGCATTTCAGTTTTCCTCCCCAAGTATTTTCATCTCCTGCCTTGACGTCTCTTGTAGAGAGCATCCTTTTCTTTTCTTTCTCCAACATACTCCTCATCCCTCTGCCTTTTTGGGCGGCATCCTCTGGCTCTCTCCTGACCTCCGCCTGGGGAGACCGAGCAGCTGGGTTCCTGGAGACACCAGTGCCAGTGGGCAGGGGGGAGCTGGGGCTCTGCAGGTGGGTCACGTCTTCTGTTCTGCTTGGATCCTCCAGTCTGGGGCTTCCAACCTCAAGACCACTGACACTCGGGCTGGGCCATCTTCTGTGGTGGGGGTGTCCTGTGGGCTGTGGGGTGTCCAGCAGCATCCCTGACTTCTGGTCACTAGACACCCGCAGCCCCCACCTCCCAGCTCTGACAACAACAATGAGCAGACGTCCGGCGGGGTGAACGTGAGCTTGCCTATGTTGGTGTAGTTTTGGTCCCTGTGGCTCTGCCCTGACCTTTCCTCCTCCCTTCCTTCATCTTTTTATCCATGTTCTCTTTAGCCTGACTTCACTATAAGCCAGGCTTCTCTCTCACGTGACCACATGGCGCTCTTGAGCCCAGTCTGCTGAACACAGCCTTGACCACAGCTCCTTGCTTGTGGGCTCTACCGGGGCCCCGTCTGCACCTACGAAGGTCACCGCGTCGCCCAGCTGGCTGTTCCAGGAAACGCAGCTTCCTGGTTCCCAGGTGGTTAACGCCTGTTTGATTAGCTGTAAAACAGAATCCAGCAAATGCCAAGAGGCAAATCTTAATGCACCTTTCAGAAGGGAGCCAGCTGCCGCATCAAAGACAGGGGTGAGGTGGGGTGTGGAGTACCCCAGCTTATTAAAGCGGTAACCGGTGAGCAGCCAGAGAATGGGTTCTGAAGATACATCTGCTGAGCCACCTTCAGCTTTTGGCTGCAAGGCTGGCGGGAAGAGGATCCGGGCACAGACCGCCCTCCTAGCTCAGCTCTGCCTTCCTGGGCTGGTGCCTCCTCCACCCTGAGCAGCAGCTCCTGCCCTAGTTTAATGCCACCTTGTGACTTTCATTCCAAGCTCACCTCCTCGACCAACAAGCTGGTCTCTACCATGCTTCTCTCACAAACACATCTCACTCCCAAATCTGCTTTAAAAAAAATAAAAAGAAAAGAAAATCAAAGAAATTAAAAAAAGAAGAAAACGGACATACCCAATGAACCCTTCAGTAGATAGGAACAACAAAAAAAAGACACCCATCTTCTCTTCTTTCCCCCTGCATTGCTGTGCAGTCTCCGGCCACTCTGGCAGGGAACGTGGACCATTCAGTTGGGATCACGTGTGTGGCTGGTTTCTGATTATCGCTCCTTGTATAGTGTTATCCTGACATGAAGCACTAAGGTCTCACTATGGCTGCTGTCTTGATGGCTGAACATCTTACGTGCAGCCAGACCCCATGGTCATTATTATGACAGCATCAGGACCAGATAGGGCTCATCAGCCAGTGTTGCCTCTGGTCTCCTGGTCACAGCAGAGGCACTCTAAAGGACAACTGACCACATGTAGAATGGCACACGTGGCCCAGGCCGCCGCACAGCTGGGCCTCAGGAACACACGTGCTTCTTACCCGATGGGGTCAGTTCTACCTGTGAGTTCCTTTCTACCTTCCCTTTCCGCACATTCATGATTCCCTGGATCGTTTTTACCCCTGGTGGTTCTTCTCTTTTATTTTTCTTCCTGCTGCACCACTTGTGGGATCATAGTTCCTTGACCAAGGATCGAACCCACACCTCCTGCATTGGAAGCACAGATCTTAACCACTGGACCACCAGGGAAGTTCCCCCAGGTGCTTGTTAAATAGGGATGCTTTCTGAATCCAGCCTGGCTCCCTCCCACTGCATGGGTTTTTCTTCTGGGCCTGTGTGGACAGGCACAGCGTGATCTCAGACAAGTGGTATAACTGGGACTTGTGTGCATCCACACAAAGCCCCCCAGGAGGCCTTCCATGACTACAGGAGAGGCTGAGGTAGGCTCACCAGCAACTGACTCTGAATCCCACAGCTCACCTTTGACGCCTGCTGATTCCCGCCCAGTGATAACGGGCGAGCATCCGGGGGCCTCAGCTCCCACAAACAGGATGTATGTGAGTCTGTCTGGCTGACTTTCTGCAAAAGCATCTGTCACTCCCCAACGTTTCCTTTCTCATTGCAGCAAAGTATTTAAACACTACCCACTGAACCCCATCTGTCGCCGAGCCCCATCGCTGTCAGGGCCCGGCCTCCCCAGGTCTGTGAAGAAACTTGCTGCAAAGGCTCCGTGCCAAACAACAGGGCAAATTAAATCAAAGCTCGTGCTGCACCCAGGGGGACCATGCACATCAGCTTTGACTTACTGCACAGAGCACGTTTACAAGAGAGAAAGCAGTGGCTTTTGTCACTGTGAGGGGCCATGAAAAATGAATTAGGGCCTCTGCTGCGAGAGGGCATGGAGGAGAATCTTTCATTCCGAGACGCTGTCCTCTCTCACCTTGCAAGAAGGAAATAATGAAAGAAGAACTTCTGGCGGGTCTGAGTGTCCCCCAGGTTTGACTGTGCCTTAAACACTGCCGGTGCAGAAAGGAAGTGAGAGGCGGGGAGAAGGACCTGGTGGGGGCCATGGTAATAGCTGAGGTTGCACAAGGCTCCCCGAGGGCGAGAACCTGAGCAGATGCAGCTGATAGCAGGTGGTGCCCTTCGGGGGAGGGGGTCCAGAACACAGGGTCTGGCACTCACTCTAGATCAGCCCAGACCACAGGCCCTGGGAAATGGGCCAGGGCATCTCCAGCTCCCCATGACGGGTCACTTACTGTGCTAACTCTTCTTCACGCTGATCTCTCTTAATCCTCATGTTCCCACGAGACAGGGATCATTTTTGGCCCATTTTATAGATGAGGAACCTCCAAAAATTTAAAGCCATTGCTTGCAGCCATCCACTTGGTGTGCAGCAGGGCTGAGAGTTCAACCTACATCTGCCTGACTTCAAAGTCCATTGCCTCCCCTTATAAAGGAATCTGTCCACCGTCTCCAGGCTGCCTGTGAGACACAGCTCATTTATTTCCCTATAATGAGGGAGGGGCCTTCCATTTCCTAACAGATTGCTCACCTGCCATACTAATGGAGCTGGCACTCACCGTGGGTTTAGCTGCAGCATTTTACCCACCAGACACATTTGTACTTGGTGATGGGGTAGAACGCGTGGACAAGTGCTCAGGGTTTTCTGATGTAGCCTTTCACAGGCAGAGATCTGGGCTTGGGCAACATCTTACAGGAGAGGAGGAACCCAGGGACCAGCTCTGGTTAGATCGTGGGCTGGACTGCTAGCCTTATGTGCCTTGGGTGGGGTTGCATGTGTGTGTTAGCTGGGCTGGCAGAGGGGATGTTGGACAGAGTCACAAATTCTTGCTGTTCTGACCTCTTCTCAGTTGCTCACCAGCTTCTGTCCCTGTGTATCCTCCTGTCGGTTCTCACACTCCGCCATCGGGCATTTTCCTCAAGTTAAGGGTTGGGCTTGTGTAAAATCTACTAGGCTTGGGCTTAGATGGTCGTAGGTATCATGATTTTCCTCTGGAGGATGGCGGGGTGTTGCCAAAGTTTGGGCAGGGCTTGGACTGCTGACCCATTTCGAACAGACTTTCTACCTGAGTAGTATGGTTTTCACTTTTCACTTTCATGCATTGGAGAAGGAAATGGCAACCCACTCCAGTGTTCTTGCCTGGAGAATCCCAGGGACGGGGGACCTGGTGGGCTGCCGTCTATGGGGTTGCATAGAGTCGGACACAACTGAAGCGACTTAGCAGCAGCAGCAGTATGGTTTCAAAAGTCTCGAGTAGAATAAGTTAATGAAAGGATTTGTCAGGGGGAGCATAGGAGAAGCTCCCCAAGAAAATGTGGGGTATTTTGTGTCTGAGCCACTGGGGAGAGGGGGGACCATGGTTTGGGGAATTCGGTGACTCTGTTTCCATGGAGTTCATCTTGACCCTTAACTCAAAGTAAAACTGGGTTTATACAGTCTTTCTTTCCTGAGCTACCGGGGGCCTCTACAGATGAATCAAATGTTCAGTCTGGAAGGGATTTTAAAATCACACAGCCTAATCTCTTGCTCCTTTATTTATTTATTTAAAAAAGAGAAAGCACAAGTGTAGAAAAGTTTCAGTGAATTTCTCAAACTCACACAGTTAATTAGTAGCAGAAGCAAGACGGTACTCTCAAAAGCTGGACTTTACAGTAATACTTTTCCTAAACCATCTCGCTGTCTCTTTGTCTTCCCGTGCAGATCTTTAATTTTGTTTGTTCCTTTCAAAGAAAATTCTCCACTTTTACTTTGGATAAAGATGCTTCAAAATGCAGGTGACATAATTAGAGGCCAGGGAAGTTAGAAGATGAATAAAAGGTAGTTATACAAATCTTAAAGATGGCGATGAATTGTGCAGAGCAGAAAATTTGATACAAATCTGATGTCCTCAGATTTGACTTGTCTAGTTTGTATGGCTAGATTATAAAGTATTTTTAAAAGCAGTTTTATTCACAGTCTGCCCAAATTGACTTGTTTTGGCTGAAGAGCTGCAGCAGAAGAGGGTCACCAGATGGGACAGCCCTTCGTCCCCGGAGCGTACCCTGCAGCACAGCTGAGTTTTTAGGGGCTGGCAGTGGGACGCGGAACACCTTCTGTTCAAATGTGCCCCATACCCTGCAGTCGTCAGCCATAGTCTGCTCTGGAAAGAGGTTCGAAAGACCTGACCTTTTTCTCCTGCACATCGCCGATAGATCCATGTTCTTGAGGAGAGCCAGGTAAGGGCCACAGCAGCTCACCTGGGCAGGCGTCACAGGTACTTTATGCTTGGGAATCAGGGTTTGGGTTCATTCACTTCATCTCCTCATTTTAGTTGCTTGGCTTTGTGCGGTACTGAATCACTTCAGTTGTATCCGAGGACTCTTTGCAACCACACTGACTGTAGCCTGCCAGGCTCCTCTGTTCAGGGGATCCTCCAGGCAAGAATACTAGAGTGGGTTGCCATTTCCTCATCCAGGGATCCAACCTACATTTCTTAGGTCTCCTGCATTGACAAGGAGGGTTCTTTATTACTAGTGCCACCTGGGAAGCTTGGTCGTAAGCATATCTGTTAGCTGGATGTGAAGGTGAGACGTTTTGCTCATGTCATTAGTTGACTGCAGATGACACCACCCTTATGGCAGAAAGTGAAGAGGAACTAAAAAGCCTCTTGATGAAAGTGAAAGAGGAGAGTGAAAAAGTTGGCTTAAAGCTCAACATTCAGAAAACTCAGAACATGGCATCTGGTCTTATCACTTCATGGGAAATAGATGGGGAAACAATAGAAACAGTGACAGACTTTATTTTGGGGGCTCCAAAATCACTGCAGATGGTGATTGCAGCCATGAAATTAAAAGACGCTTACTCCTTGGAATGAAGGTTATGACCAACCTAGATAGCATATTCAAAAGCAGAGACATTACTTTGCTGACTAAGGTCTGTCTAGTCAAGGCTATGGTTTTTCTAGTAGTCATGTATGGATGTGAGAGTTGGATTGTGAAGAAGGCAGAGTGCCGAAGAATTGATGTGTTTGAACTGTGGTGTTGGAGAAGACTCCTGAGAGTTCCTTGGACTGCAAGGAGATCCAACCAGTCCATTCTAAAGGAGATCAATCCTGGGATTTCTTTGGAAGGAATGATGCTGAAGCTGAAACTCCAGTACTTTGGCCACTTCATGTGAAGAGTTGACTCATTGGAAAAGACTTTGATGCTGGCAGGGATTGGGAGCAGGAGGAGAAGGGGACGACTGAGAATGAGATGTCTGGATGGCATCACTGACTCGATGGACATGAATCTGAGTGAACTCTGGGAGTTAGTGATGGACAGGGAGGCCTGGCGTGCTGTGATTCATGGGGTCGCAAAGAGTTGGACACGATTGAGTGACTGAACTGAACTGAACTGAAACCAGATCACAGCTTCCCAGGTGGCATTAGGGATAAAGAGCCCAGCTGGCAATGCAGGAGCCCAGAGAGATGTGGGTTTGACCCCTGAATTGGAAAGATACTCCGGAGAGGAAATTTCAACTCACTCCAGTATTCTTGCCTGGAGAATCCCATGAACAAAGGAGCCTGGAGGGCTACAGTCTATGGAGTCACAAACAGTTGGACATAACTGAAGTGACTTAGCCCAGCATAGCACAAGCCAGGTCTCTTGCCTTACCTGAAGACAAAAGTGGACATTCCATAGAGAGAACCATTCTTTTTTAGAATATGTATTTATCTATTTTGTTTGGCCAGGTCTTGGCTGCGGCACACAGGATCTTTGATCTTTATTTGTGGAATGTGAACTCTTAGTTACAGCATGTGGGATCTAGTCCCCTGACAAAGAATTGAACTCTGGGCCCCCTGCATTGGGAGTGGGGAGTCTTAGCCATTGGATGGCCAAGGAAGTCCCAAGAGAACTGTTCTTTAACCAAGGGTGTCCGGGCAGCTTCACTGACCTGTCAGAACTTCCAAACAAGTGGTCGAGAACCTTCCAGTTCATCACATACCTCTGAGCTTCTCTCATTTTCCTGAAGTCAAGCTGGTGATGGTACCCAGCCCCCCGTGGGTGGGGAGGCTGCAGAAGGATGGAGTGGGAGGCGCCGGCTGTGACACGTGTTGGAATCCAGGTGTCAGTGTGCACCTGCCCCACAGACGCACCACTCCGCATCACAGCTGGGGGAAAAGCAGCCGCTCCTCCCTTCCATGCAGTTATAATACTTCAACAAGTGGGGAAGATGAGCAGAGTGGATGCCAGGCAAGAGAGGAGGTTGGGACCTTTCCTGTGTTTGGGCAGAGCTGGTTAAAGGCAGAACTGGTAGTTCAGCTGCCCACGTTCACGACCTTGTTTAGACGAGGCATCTCTGAAATGCCCGTTAGACGGAAGATCTGATCCTCAGAGGCCACACACAAGCACGCTAGGAGACGGAAGTCTTGCGCTTCATTGTCTGGAGAATAGATGGGTTGCAGGCTTCCGGAGAATAGGAGCTGCCAGTCAAGCAGTTTTAATAGAGTAGGGAGGATAGATTTCAATAAAAGAAATGAGTATAAATATTGTGAGTGGAGGAAGGGAGACAGCAGTGCGATCATTTTTGACTAGTCACAGTGGGGAAACTTCAGGAATTCGAAACGGAAGGCTCTGACTGAGAGCTGAGGCAAGTGACTGGGCTGATGCCAGGAATCCAGGGCCACTCTGTGAACACCTTAATGAGGCTCCAACTGGATAGGGGGACCGCAAATCAGTGGGTCTCAGCCCAAATTGAGCCCTCCCAGGCATGTGGAGTGGGCACTCAGAAGTACACAGCATCAAGGGAGCCCCACCTGCAGACTGTCTGCGATGGAACCTCATGGGCCAGGGGATTCAGAAATCCTGTCCTCCAGGGGTGCCTGCGGGCAGCATCTCCCCCACCCCCATAGCACCAGAGCTTTCTTCCTTAGCAGCTTCCTACTTTGCCCCAAATGTGCAAAGCTGCCCAGGCCCCTGCCCGCTTCTGTGTGTGCCAGGTCTGAAGCCCCAGATTTGGGATCTGCCTGGCTGTGCCGAGGTGCTGGTGCCTCTTGTCCGACTCTGCCTTGCCTCTGGCCAATGCCCAGGTGGCCGGACGCCCAGCCTGCACTGCGCCTGCCCCTCCCATCTGGAGCCGGAGCCCCGCCATCCTCGCCCTGCCTCCGTCTGCACATCTCCTAGCGACCACCCTCCTCGTGGGCTTAACCTGCAGTCGCAGTCTCCCTGGAGGTGTCCTGTCTGCCCTAGCCTTGTCTGTCACAGTTCTCTGCCCCTCCTATTCCCAGCAGGTCATATCCAGGTTCATGCTGATTTTGTGGGCGCCAAAGCTAATTCAAAGAATGTGGTTTTTCCTATTTAAAAAAAATATATATATATATTTACTTTAATTGGAAGACAATTATTTTACCATATTGTGATGTTTTTGCCGTACATTGACATGAATTGGACAAGCACACGTGTCCCCTCTCTCCTGAACCTCCCCTCCCACCTCCCTCCCAACCCAGGTTGTCGTAGAGCACCAACTTTGGGTTCCCTGCCTCATGCATCAGACTCCCACTGGCTATCTGTTTTATATATGTGGAAGCACAGAGTGTTAACCACTGTACTGTGGTCTGTTAAGTGTGCAGTAGCATTATATCTAAAGCACAATGTACAAATCTTAATTAAAAAATACTTTATGGCTAAAAAATGCCAGCCATAATGCAAGCCTTCCACAAATTGTAGTAATAACATCAAAGATCACTGATTGCTGTAGCACATATAATAATAATAATAAAATTTGAAATATCATGAGATAATGGGAAACAGAGACACAAAGTGAGCAAATGCTGTTGGAAAAATGGTGTTAATAGACTTCCAGGGTGGCCACAAACTTTCAGTTTGCAAAATCACAATGTGTGTGAAGGGCAAGAAAGTAAAGCATGATAAAAACGAGGTGTGCCTGTGTGATCACGTGGTAATTTTATTAAGCTTTTGGATACATAGTCATTCCTAGTCCTTCCCTCGAATAGCCTTGGATGTATAGATATTTATACGCATATGTGAATATTTCCATAGGCTAGGTTCCTGCAATAGAATTGTTTGGTCATGAGACAAGTTTATTTAAAAAGCGTTATGTTGCCAGCTCTATTACTCCCAAAAAGGCCGTGTCAATTAGCAATCTCACGAGCTCCCTGAAGTGCCCGTGTTCATAACCCTTGGCTGTTCATACAGATATTCTCAATAGTTTACAGTCTGCCAAAGTGATGGGCAGGAAATGGCACCTCATTTCAATTTGCATATCCCTGTTACCAGAGAAGTTACAGCATATTTATTTCCATATTTCATATGTTTGCAGGGTATTTATATTTCTTCAGTGAATTGCTTGTCCACGTTTTTCATCCATTTTTGTATTGCATTGTTTATCATTTTTAAAATGGATTTGTGGAAGTATATGTATGTTACATAGGTTAACCCTTAGTTATAAATGTCGCAGATAGCCCTCCCTGTCTGTCTCTTGCCTTTTTTCTTCATTTGATAGTGTCATTTGTCATTCAGCTGTTTCAGATACGCTAGGAATAAAATCCGCCAATCTTTCCTTAAGGTTCGTCAACCCCTGCTTTGCTTATGTGTCTTTCACACACAAATTCTGTTGTGTATTTGGGTAAGCTATCCTAAATCCCTTAAAAAAATTAGAGGCAAGACATAAAGAAATGAATGAATTAAAGTGAAAAGAGTTCTTCCCAGGCACCTGGAAGGTAGCCGTGTCTTATATTTACGTAGCACAGTTACTTCCCAAGTGTTTTTGGCTTTGGGATCTCTTTAATCAGGTCCACAGTGCATCCAACAGACACCTGCATCCTCAAGCAGCGCTCACAGAATTTACCACTTTTCACTCTGCTGTCACCCCAGGAGGGATATGCAAACTCCTTTAGGTGAGTAGCCTGGAATCACAGCCTTGCCCCACAGTACTAGACCGACCTCGGGAACCTCTGGCAGGTCACGAGGAAGTGGCTGCCGCTGTGGGGGAAGGATGACCGGAGAGGTACTTCAAAGTGCCAACTAACTGGGGAGTAGTCGGGGGGCCCCTCCTGGCATGACTTGCCCTGGCACTCACACTTCCCCACTATTTCATTTCAGAGACAGCAGGTGAGGTGGCAGGAGGCTTATAGATGCTCCTCTGAGCCAGCAGCTAAGAGGCGGGAGAGACTTCCCTTCTTCGCTTCAGTCCTAGCAGCCCTCCACTGACTGACAGCCTGAGCAAAATCCTAGGAGGCCTCAAGGAGGGGAGGAGGTAGGCCCCAGAGTGGAAGTCTTGAGGCTAGTGTGAGCACACCCACTCCGCCCAGACCAGCCATGGAGACAAGTGCATGCATGCTAAGTAGCTCCAGTCATGTCCGACCCTGTGACCGTATGGACTGTAGGCCACCAGGCTCCTCTGTCCATGGCATTCTCCAGGCGAAGATACTGCAGCGGGTTGCCATGCCCTCCTGCAGGAGATCTTCCCAACCCAGGGAAGGGACCCACATCCCTTATGACTCTGGCACTGGCAGACAGGTTCTTTGCCACTAACTGGGAAACATGGAGACAGGCACCTGATTATAATCATATTTGCCGTGTCATCCCTAGGACACTGGAATCTACTCTCATCTCCGGGGACTGTCCTGATGATTAAATAAAAGTATACATCTGAGGCTTTTTAAGAATAGTCAATGCTCAAGAAAAGTCGGATATTTTAAATAAAAACTTCCATCCTGTGGTGTGGTTGAAAGGACATGGCTTTTGTAGACAAACTTAGGTTTGATCCTGAGCTCTGGGGTGGGATCATGGGTGAATGACCCGACTTCTCTGAGAGGCTGACGTCCCTTCCCGTCCTGGTTCTGATGTGGCTCCAGAAATGACTCAGGCGCTCAGCTGCCTCCTGAACCCTAACTGGTGGCTTGGGTATATTCCTTACCAGCAGGATTCTTCTCAGGAAACCTGCACTAATTCCGAGTATCAGAAGCTAAAGAGAGTAGAGTGTCGAGAATATGGGCCCACAGAATTTATAGAAAACTTAGCAGGAAGCAAAAAGTAAGAGAGCTGAGAAAGAGAGAAAGAAGAAGCACGTGCATGATTGTTGTGATGATGGCGACCACGGAGACAGTCTGTGTATCAGACACAAAGCATTTAACATAATCTCTCATTCAATTCTAATAACAATTGGAATTAGGTACATAGTAATAATATCCCCATTTCACAGATGAGGAGACTGAGGCAAGGGTGCAGCAGAAAGCGTAAAGGAACACTCCCATCAGGGTGGGAGGCTCTGGCTACAGCTCTTCACTTCCCCCCCGAGAACACTGTCTCTACCTGCCCTGGCTTCAAGTTCCTGGAAAACAGAATCTTATGCCAGAAATCATCTGCTAAGTCTCATTCCAAATTGGGAAAGGCTGTATATTGTCACTCTGCTTATTTAACTTCTGTGCAGAGTACATCATGTGAAATGCCAGGCTAGATGAAGCACAAGCTGGAATCAAGATTGCTGGGAGAAATATCAATAAGCTCAGATATGCAGAGGACACCATTCTTATGGCAGAAAATGAAGAGGAGCTAAAGAGTCTCTTGATGAAAGCGAAAGAGGAGAGTGAAAAAGCTGGCTTAAAACTCAACATTCAAAAAACAAAGACCGTGACATCCGGTCCCATCACTTCATGGTAAATAGATGGGCAAACAATAGAAACAGTGACAGATTTTATTTTCTTGGGCTCCAAAATCACTGCAGATGGTGACTGCAGTCATGAAATTAAAAGATGCTTGCTCCTTGGAAGAAAAACTACGGCAAACCTAGACAGCATATTAAAAAGCAGAGATGTTACTTTGCCGACAAAGGTCCATCTAGTCAAAGCTATGGGTTTTCCAGTAGTCATGTATGGATGTGAGAGTTTTGGGGCCATAAAGAAAGCTGAGCACAGAAGAATTGATGCTTTTGAACTGTGGTGTTGGAGAAGACTCTTGAGAGTCCCTTGAACAGCAAGGAGATCAAACCAGTCAATCCTAAAGGAAATCAGTCCTGAATATTCACTGGAAGAACTGATGCTGAAGCTGAAGCTCCAATACTTTGGCCACTTGATATGAAGAACTGATTCATTGAAAAAGACCCTGATGCTGGGAAATATTGAAGGCAGGAGGAAAAGGGGACGACAGAGGATGAGATGGTTGGATGGCATCACTGACCCAATGGGCATGAGTTTGAGCAAGCTCCAGGATTTGGTGATGGACAGAGAAGCCTGGCCTGCTGCAGTCCATGGGGTCACAAAGAATCAGACATGACTGAGCAACTGAATTAAACTGAACTGAAGTCCTTCTTCAGGGTGCAAAAGAAGGAAGGATGAGGATGAATGCTAGAGAGAAGAGAAGCAGAGACAGGAGGTCTCCTGGCCAGACCTGGTTGCTCTACCTGGTGACCAACACTCTCCCTGGTGACCTGGTCTCAGGGACGATGTTGTAGATTCACCTAAAACAGCTACACACGGTGCACAATTCATCACTTGGTTCCTTCACATCTCTTGTCTGCACTGGTTGAAGCCCACATCTCCAGCTGGCTTAGCCAGACTCCCAGAAACCAGAGAGCCCCCGGGGCTACTCCAGCCAGAGGGCAGGCAGACTGGCGTCTCTCTGGTTGTCTACACAGTGTGTGGGCTCCTGGTCACAGCCACAGAAAGGTGTGCATCCAGGCTAAGGCCACACTGCAGCTCAAGGAATAGCTATCATCCCCCACAACTTGAGGTGAGGGTGAAAGAGAGTCCCATTCTCCACCTAAAGACTATTTCATGTGGAGATCACTCTGTGGGACTGAACAGAAGCCACACATAATGAAGAAAGAGGCCTTTAATCTCTTCCTCTGAGATGCTGGCATGATCTCAGTTTTAAAGATAGAGAAGTTGAAGCCTAAAAGGATTATGTGATTTGAAGGCAGTTTTACAGCTATTTAGAGATGGTGGTGGAAGAAGGCAATGGCACCCCACTCCAATACTCTTGCCTGGAAAATCCCATGGGAGGAGCCTGGTAGGCTGCCGTCCATGGGGTCACTAAGAGTCGGACACAACTGAGTGGCTTCACTTTCACTTTTCACTTTCATGCATTGGAGAATGAAATGGCAATCCACTCCAGTGTTCTTGCCTGGAGAATCCCAGGGACGGGGGAGCCTGGTGGGCTGCCATCTCTGGGGTCGCACAGAGTCGGACATGACTCAAGCGACCTAGCAGCAATAGCAGCAGCAGCAGAAATGGCGATAGAAAGAGAACCCAGTGTCCTAGACCTTTCTGAATGAAGCCTCCTGAATTTCTGATTGTTGTTGCTCATGTGGTCTAAGGTGCTCACAACCATGTGGGGTCTGGTGGGAAAAGCTACAGGAAGGGAAGCTGTTGGGGACTTTGGATGGGTTAAGGCCACTTGTTTGGAACAACACATGCAGTGGTCCAATGACTTAGTCAACATCCGAACCAGAGGAACCCATTAATAGATTTTGACTGCAAGTATTTCATTTAAAGCAAATGATCTTTTTGGAGAATACAAACATTAGGGGCTAGTAGACCTCTTCAGCAGAGAAGGCAGTGGCACCCCACTCCAATACTCTTGCCTGAAAAATCCCATGGACAGAGGAGCCTGGTAGGCTGCAGTCCATGGGGTCACTAAGAGTCGGACATGACTGGGCGACTTCACGTTCAATTTTCACTTTCATTCTTTGGAGAAGGAAATGGCAACCCACTCCAGTGTTCTTGCCTGGAGAATCCCGGAGGTGGGGGAGCCTGGTGGGCTGCCGTCTATGGGTTCACACAGAGTTGGACACGACGGAAGCGACTTAGCAGCAGCAGCAGCATACCTCTTCAGGGGAGAGTGGTATATCAATTGTGATGAAAACACCCACCTAGGATACTCAGGTAACAGAAGAGGAAAAGACAAGATGGTGAGTCCCTCTGTTTACCCCACTCACGTGCTAGCACCTTATCAAAGGGACCAACAGTCTCCCGTGTGTATAGACTGGACTCCCTCCTCCAGGAGTGTCTGCATCAAAGCGGTTCCCCTGTCAGGAGCTCATTCAGTCTCACAGCAAAGATTCAATAGATGAAAGACTGGATGTACATTCCAGAAGCACAAAATCAATTAATTTGAAAAAGGCAGTGTAATATATTATAGCTGGTTACTTGGAGACTGCTGCTGAAATACTGGGAAGATCACTGGGGGCCACGTTATTACTTAGATCTATACATTTCTCACCCTTTGGTTACACCACTCTCCTTAAATCTAGTGGAATTTACTTAATCTCACTCTCACTCTTTACTCGCATCCAAGTCCATTTTGAAGCGATCTTTCATCCTGAATTTGCGCTGATGCCTATTTTTTCTTTCCCGGGGAACTCATGGGGCATTCTGCCTGATCTGTGAGCTTCTGCGTGGAATCCGAGAGGGTGTTTTCCTTAGGATTTAGGAAAGAAACGGATCTGAAGGGAGGGTTGCCAGCACGTCACCAAGAACACCCTGCATCCCTCTCTTCTCAAGTGGGCACGTGGCTCTAAAAGGCAGAGACTGGATCTTCAAGTCTCAGTGTAAGAGACACCACCTATTATTACCAAACTGTGAACTTAATAAATATGTGTTGAGTGCTGTCATTGTGCAGAGTCCTGTGCCAGTGTGAGCTGGACACGCATGACTAACACATACCTCAGCTGACATCCACATGAGAGTCGGAGTTCATTCCAGCAAGGTGTTTTACATGGGAAGCTTTTGGAATCCTATATTTTTCTTTAAAATCACAGGTCTACATAGGTCTGTGTGGCTTAAAAGACACAAAAGGTCTATATTTTTACTACCCATCTCACACTGTCTTAATTACTGTAACACTATAATAATAGATTTTGAAATCCAGTTTTTAAAAAAAATAAAAAGGAAAGTATATCTTCAGTACTTCCTTTGTGCCAGGGACTGTACCAGTTAAATGCACATTATTGTTAGTTTTTTAAAACATTCGCCTGTTTTTGGGTACACTAGATCTTCATGGCTTTGTGTAGACTTTTCTCTAGTTGTGGCGAGCGGGATCTACTCTTATTGCGGTGCTTCTCTTGTTGCAGACCATAGTCTCTAAGGGTGTGTGGGCTTCAGCAATTAAGGCTCATGGGCTTAGCTGACCTGAGGCTTGTGGAATCTTCCGGGACCAGGGAACGAACCCATGTCCTCAGCATGGGCAGGCAGATTCGTAACCACTGGGCCACCAGAGAGGTCCTATTATTGTATTTTAATCTGTACCATAAACATGCAAAGTCAATAGTGTCTTCATTTTTCGAATGAGAAATTCTAACTCTATGACTAGTTTAATAAAAATTTAGCAACACATGCATAATAACCAAACAGCTTCTGTATCATGTTTCATTGTTGTTTTAGAAGATTGGCAGAGGATTTTGTCACGAGAGCAGAGCCTGCCCATATGTTCAGGGTTGGCTGATGGTGGTGATTCCTAATTCAAGTGTGCACGCGCAAGTTTGGGATGGAGGGACTAATTTAGGATAAACATGCACCATTTATAAAGGTAGTCTGGGCTAATCCTAGTTCAAAAGAAAATGTCCAGTTTGCTGAGAGGACAGTAATGTTGATAACTACATCTCTAGCAGAAAAAAAAATAGTAGTGAATCTGGGCCGGGGTCTGAGGAAGGTCAGAGAAAGTTGACTATCTATCTCCCTGAGTGACCTGAAGTGATTGTCCAGACTTGGTCACTCACGACAGCTCAGCCTCAGACATAATCAAAGGATCACCCGAATCTCCATTCTCCTAATGCCTTTATCCCTTCCATTCCAGAGCCAAAGCTGCATGAAAGAGAGAGGGGAAAATACAATTGAATCAGAAGGCAGAATCCACGTGTCCAGTTTAATTAAATGTAAGAAAGGCGGCTGTGTGAAGCAAAGGGAGAAAACGCAGAACAGACGGGCTACTGTTCTGAAGCAGGGAGGCTGAACAAGAAATAAAATGAGGAAAAACTACTATTTCATGTGCCTGAGAATTTGTCTTGTATTTAGACTTAACTGTAGATCTAGGGATTGGGAGGAAAGAAGAGAGAAGACAGTGCTGGGGATTTGTTTTGTTTTTAAATTAGTAACCAAAGATAATTCAATTTTCCCTTTGTGTGGCTCAGATGGTAAAGAATCTGCCTGCAATGCAGGAGACCCGGGTTCGATCCCGGGGTCAGGAAAATCCTCTGGAGAAGGGAATGGCAACCCACTCCAGTATTCTTGCCTGGGGAATTTCATGGACAGAGGAGCCTGGTGGTCTACAGTCCATGGGTTTGCAAAAAGTTGGACGTGACTGGGTGATGAACTTTCACTTTCACTCACTTTGTGTTTCAATGGACACAGAGTAAGACCAGCTCCGAGAACAGGCTGGCATGTTTCCTGGGCTCGGGCACGATAGCATCATCTATTCCCATGAAAATCCTGCAGATAATTCAGCAGAGTGCAGCACTTCTCTGTGTAGATGTGTGTTAGTAAAATACTTAGTGGCAGCAAGCCCATCTAATATGGCAGATGGCTAGATAGGTCTTATATAGTTCAATCTGTGCAACGAGCCTGCAGAATAGGGATGTTATGGGCCCAGATTTATACCCCAAATTGCACAGCTCGTAAATGATACAGCCTGGGTTGGAATCACGATTCCTGACTTTCAATTTAGCTTTCTCTGCATTACACAATGCTGTACTGAAATTACCAGGATACGGATGCCGAGCCAGGAAGGTGAGAAAGCACGGTCTTGTGATTTGGGGGTCCTCGCAAGTCAGCAATTTACAAGTGTTCCTGAAATCCCATCGCTCAGGAGCTAACCCTGCAACCACATCTGCGAGATGTGTGATTTACTTCTTCAAATGATTTGTTGGTTTTGTTTTTAAATCAACTTGACTGAGCTATAATTGCATACAATGAAATTCAAACATTTTAAGGTTGATGGCTTTTGACAAATTGTATACCGTCATGTAACTAGCACCTTAATCAAGGTATGAAGACTTCTTATTGACTAAGAAGGTCCCCTCACACCCCTGTGCCATCATTCTCCCTCCCTAGCACCCAGCCCCGGGCAACCGCTGGTGTGATCACTGTACCTATGGGTGGATGTCGTATTTATGAAATCACGCACTATGCAGTCATCGGGATGATGCTCCCTTCACTTAGCATAATGTCTGTGAGATGTGTCTGTGATGTTGCACGTAGTGCTCTGTGTGGAAGGACACTGAGATCATTTCTAGTTTCAGGTTATTAGGAATAAAACTAGTCAGAGCATGTATACACATACTCTAACCAGTACTCATACTTGGAAATGTTTTCCAAGAGAGACAGCATGGTAGTTCATAAAGGAAGCCTCAGTACATTTAAAGTAATTGAAAAATAAAAAAAAATAATTGAAATCATACAAAGTATATTGACTGACCACAGTGAATTGAAATCAGGAATCGATAACAGAAATAAATCTGAGCAAGTCACATGTATGTAACATTAAACTACACACTCCTAAACAACCAATGGGTCAAAGAGAAATTAAAATATGTACCAAGGATTGGAATNTGTCTCATGTTAAGCGTATATTGTTAATAAATTTTATATGATATAATGACAGTTTACAGAAGTTGTTGAGCCATTTTACTACTGAAAATATGAGCCTTCCATTTTATTCACAGACTAGTCCTTTGGAAGTAGGTATTTATTTTGGTGTTACATTAGTTAATCCATTGATTAAGTAAAAGAACATAAAATATAATAAAATAATTTCAGTTGTCAGCATTCTTGAGATATAACTAATGTAGCTTACAATCCACTCATTTAGACATGTAACAAATTAATATTTTCATACATTCACAGAGCTGTACACGTGTCAGTTTTTTGATATACAACACAATTGTAGAAAACTTTCATCACCCTCCAAAAGAAACTTGTATTTGTCAAATGTCATCTTTACCTCTCCTCTGTCTGGTACTTGCCCTCAGCCCTGGGTAAACAGTAATCTACTTTCTGTTTCTATAGAATTGGCTATTTGGTTTTTTGGTTTTTTTTTTGTGGACGGGCTTCTCATTGCAGTGGTTTCTCCTGCTGTGGAGCACAGACTCGAGGGCAGTTGGGCCTCAGTAGTTGTGGGGCACAGGTTTCATTACCCCACAACAGGTGGGGTCCACTCAGACTAGGGATCAAACCTGCGTCTTCTGCATTGGCAGGCAGATTCTTACCCACTGGACCACCAAGGGAGCCCCTGTTTGGAATGTTTAAAATAAATGGCATCTGTCATTGCCTTCACCGGCTTAGCAGGATGTTGTCAAGGTTCATTGATATTGCAATGTTTATCAGCACTACACCCCTTTTTATGATCAAAGCATTCCATTGTATAGGTATTAGTGGATATGCCAAATGTTGTTAAATTCGCTGATTAGTTTGTGTGTGCTTGGATTAGTTCTGAAAAGTGAAAGTGTTAGTCATGAAGTCGTGTCCGACTCTTTACGACTCTATGGACTGTAGCCCGCCAGACTCCTCTGTCCATGGGATTCTCCAGGCAAGAATACTGGAGTGGGTTTCCATTTCCTTCTCCAAGGTATCTTCCCAGCCCAGGGATTGAACCCGGATCTCCTGTATTGCAGGTGGATTCTTCCCTGTCTGAGCCACCAGGGAAGCCCAACTTATTTTTAAGTGTCTCAAATAGCCTCTTTATACAGAAAGTGAGCCTGAAAATGTTAGCCACTCAGTCTTGTCTGAATGCGACCCCGTGGACTAGCCTGTCAGGTTCATCTGTCTGCTTTGGGACTACTGTAAATAATGCTGCTATAAACATTCGCATGCCAGTTTCTATGTGGATATATTCATTTCTGTTGGGTGTGTACTTAGGAGTGGAATTTCTGAATCATGTGGTAACTTTGTTTCACCTTTAGAGACACTTCTAGGCTATTTCCCAAAATGCTGTACCATTTTATATACTCACCACAGTGTATGAAGTTTCCGAGTTTTCTGTATCCACACCAACACTTATTATCCATCTCTAATCACAGCCATCCTAGTGTGTGTGAAGTCTTGTCTCATTGTGGTTATGATTTACATTTTTCTGATGGCTAATGATGTGACTATCTTTTGATGTGCTCCTTGGCCATTTATATAACGAATTTGGAGAAATAGCTGTTGAGAACCTTTGTCCATTTTTAATTGGGTTGTATATTTTTAGTGAGTCCTAAGAGTTTTTTAAAAATATATTCTATTAATACATATCACTACCTTATCAAATTTATGATTTGCAGACATTGACTCCCTGAGGATTCACTTTTCGCTTTCTTGATGGTATTCTCTGACATCAGTTCTTTAAATTTTTATGGAGTTGTTTTTATATTCTTCTCCCTTTTATTGTTTGTGCCTTTGGCACAAACCATTGGGTTTCCAAGGTGGCACTGGTGGTAAAGAACCCACCTGCTAATGCAGGAGACATGAGACCCGGGTTCCATCCCTGGGTCGGGAAGATCTGGATGTGGGCATGGCAGCCCACTCCAGTATTCTTGCCTGGAGAATCCCATGGACAGAGGAGCCTGGTGGGCTACAGTCTGTGGGGTCACAAAGAGTCAGACATGACTGAAGCAACTGAGCACGCGTGCATGCTAGGAAACCATTGCCTAACCCATGATCATGAAAATTTACTCCTATGTGTTTTATAAAAGTTTCAATTCTGACATTGTTCATTTTGAGTTTATTTTTGCATGTGGTCTACGGTAGAGTACAACTTTATCCTTTGCATGTTGATATCCAGTCTTCCCTGCTCTGTTTGTTGAAACCAAAATCTATTATTTTGGTCAGTGACTTGGTTTTGGCACTATAGTAAGAGATAAACTTATCATGAACTTGAGGGTTTGCTTGTGGACTCTGAGTTTTATTCCATTGATCTATATAGTCATCCTTATGTCAATACCACACTGCCTTGATTATTGTGACTTTGCAATACGTTTTGAAATTTGGAAATATAAATCCATCAAGTTCGATTTCCTTTTTTCCAGATTGTTTTGGCTGTTCTAAGACCCCAGAATTACCATATGAAATTTATTATCAGCTTGTTAATTTTGGCAAAAATTTCAACTTGGATTTTGGTAGCAATTATATTAAATCTGAAGGTCAATTTTGGGTCACTTTGAATGTTAACATACTGAATCTGCAGGTAAATTTGAAAACATTAAGCCTTCAGGTTCACAAACACGGAAAGGCTTCTCTTCTCAATGATTCAGATTTTCTTTAATAACTTTTAACAATGTTTTGTTGAAATGTATTGCCAAGTATTTTATTCTTTTTAATACTGTTAATGAATGGAATTCATTTTTTGTAATTTCATTTTCAAATTGTTCATGAAAATGTACAGACATAGAGTTATTTGTTATATATTGATCTTGTATTCTTAATATTGCTGAATTCATTTATTAGCTCTAATAGTTTTGAATGGATTCCTCAGGCTTTTTCTGTATCTAAGATCATGTCATCTGTGAATAGAGTTTTACATCTTCCTTCCCAAAAGGTCTTTTATTTCATTTTCTTGACTAATAGTCTGGCTAAAGCTGGCAGTACAATGTGAATAGAGCTAGTTGATAATAGGCATTCTTTTCTGGTTCCTGATATTGGGGGCGAAGGGAAGCATTCAATCTTTGACCATTAAATTTGATGCTAGCTGTGGGTTTTTGTCAATCTACATTATCAAGTGGAGGAAATTTTTTTTTTTCTATTCCTACTTTGTTGAGCGCTTTTTATCAGGAAAGAGCATTGAATTCTGGCAAACATTATTTTGATCTATTGAAATGACCATGTGTTTTGTACTTTATTCTGTAGATACAGTACATTACCTTAATTGAATCAATCTTGCATTCCTGGTATAAGTTCTATTTGGTCATAGTGTGTCATCATTTTTGCCTGCTCCTGGATTTTGTTTGCTAGTATTTTTGTTGAGGATTTCTACATCTACATTCATAAGAGATGGTGCTGTATGATTTTATTTTATTGTGAAATCCTTGTCTGATTTTGAAATCAGGGTATACTGGCTTCATGCAATGAGTTGTGTATTTTCTTCTATTTTTTTTTCTTTTTAGAGAATTTGTGAGGGATTTATTAGTTCTTTGTAAAATGTTTGGTACATTTCACAGTGAAGCCATATGGACCTGAACTTCCTTTGTGAATAAACTTTAGCTACTAATTTTATAGTTGTATTTGCTATAGGTCTATTCAGAATTTTTAACTCTCCATGAGTTGGCTTTAATAGTTTATATCTTTCTATAAATTTGCCCATTTCACCTCAGTTACCTAGTTTCCTGCAAATACTTATTCATACTATTGCTTTATATTTTGTTTTCCGGAAGGTTGGCTGGTATCTCCTCTTTCATTCCTCATTTTAATAACTTGAATTCTTTATTTTCTTAGTTACTCTTTCTAAAATCTTATCAAAGAACAAACTTTGGCTCTGTTGATTTTCTCTATTGCTTTCTATTGTCTATTTCATTCATTTATTCTTTATCCTTATTTTCATCCTTATGCTTAATTCAGGCTTAGTTTACTCTTGTTTTTCCAGTGTCTAAAGGTAGCAGTTTAGGTTATTGATTTCAGATCTTTCTTTTTAATCTTAATGTAGACATTTACAACTACAAATATCTAAGTACTGTTACCTGTATCCTGTAAGTTTCAATATATTCAAATTCATTTTATCTCAAAGTAGTTTCTAATTTCCCTGTGACCCACTGGTTTTTTAGAAGTGAGTTGCTTGTTGTTTACATATGTGTGGATTTCNACATGGAAACAACCTAGATGTCCATCAGCAGATGAATGGATAAGAAAGCTGTGGTACATATACACAATGGAGTATTACTCAGCCATTAAAAAAAATACATTTGAATCAGTTCTAAGGAGATGGATGGAACTGGAGCCGATTATACAGAGTGAAGTAAGCCAGAAAGAAAAACACCAATACAGTATACTAACGCATATATATGGAATTTAGAAAGATGGGGATGATGACCCTGTATGCGAGACAACAAAAGAGACTCAGATCTATAGAGAGAACTTTTGGACTCTGGGGGAGAGAGAGAGGGAGAGGGTGGGATGAGATGGGAGAATGGCATTGCAACATGTATACTATCAAGTAAGAAACAAATCGCCAGTTGATGTCAGATGCAGAATGCAGGATGCTTGGGACTGGTGCAAGGAGAGGACCCAGAGGGATGGCATGGGGTGGGAGGTGGGAGGGGATTCATGTTTGGGAACGCTTGTACACTCGTGGTGAATTAATGTCAATGTTTGGCAAAACCAATACAGTAATGTAAAGTAAACTAAAGTTAAAATAAAAATTTAAAAAAAAAAATAAGTAAAAAGATGTGTTGCTATTACCAAATTATATGAATATTTTGTATGTGGGATGTAATTCCTTTGCTGAATACATATGTATTGCAAAGTTTTATTTTCCACATTCTTTAGCTTACATTTTCATTTTCTTAAGATGTCTTTTGAAGAGCTAAAGGTTTTACTTTGATGCCACTGAAATTACCAACTTTTACTAACAACGGTTAGCTTTTTCTTACTTATGCAGCTTTTGTGACCAGCCAAAGATCTTTGTCCTACCTCAAGGTCATGAAGATGTCTTCCTATGTTTTCTTCAAGACACTGTATCATTTTACCTTTTGTGTTTAGATGTACTGTCCATTTGTTTTTTCTTATATGATGTAATGGAAGGATTTAGATCATTTTTCTGATTCAGATATCCAGTTTTCCAGAACATTTGTTAAAGAGGCAATCCTTTCATGCATTGAATTGCATTGGTGACTTTTCAAAAATTATATGGCCATATATGTGGGGGTACTTTGAACTAACTATTCTCAGCCATCAATCTAGATGTCAGTGCTTTGGCTTATACCACAATATCTTATAACTTTATAGTAAGCCCTACATAAGATAATGTAAGTCCTCCAAGTTCAGTCCTTTTTTAAAATGTTTTGTCTATTTTTCTTTTTCATGTATTTTGCTTTTTATTATATATTTTAGTTTTTCAATTTCTTTTTTAAAAAATCCTGATATTCTTGTTGCTGTTGTTATTGTTTCATTGGTAGGTGTTTGTTCTGAAAGAATTAACATAGCAGACCCAAGAGAGTTGCCTTTAAAGAGAACTGCCTGCAAGATTAACTCCTAGGGGTGGTGTCTGGGAACACTCCCTATGAAATGTGAAAAGTGAAGTGAAAGTGTTAGTTATTCAGTCCTGTCTGACTCTTTGTGATCCCATGGACCGTAGCCCACCAGGCTCCTCTGTCCATGGGATTCTCCAGGCAAGAATACTGGAGTGGGTAGCCATTCCCTTCTCCAGGGGATCTTCCCAATCCAGGGATCACACCTGGGTCTCCTGCATTGCAAGCAGATGCGTTTAACATTTGAGCCACCAGTTATATAAAACCTCCCCTAACTGATAAGAGAGGCCCACTGTGCCTAGACTGTTCAGTGTGGTTTATGTTTCTTCCTGAAAGTCTGGAATTTGGGGACACACTAGGCACGTGAACAGCCCCCAATTAAAACCTTGGGCATTGAGTCTTTCTTGAGCTTCCTTAGGCAGAAACATCACCCGTGTCACTGCATATTCACTGTTGAAGGCATCCTGTGCTCTGCGTGACCCCTCGTGGGAGGAAGAGAGCCCACAGAAGCCTCGTATGGACTCCTTCCGACTCCACCTGTGTCTTGTCCCTTATGAGTCAGTGCTTTTTCCCCATTATGCCTCTGTAATCAATACCAGACATGAGCACACTCCTGCTGAATCCTGTGAGTTCTTTCAGGGAATCACTCAGGGTGAGAGTGGTCTTAGAGGCCTTGGACTAGTTATTCTGTCCCAATCTGTTGGTGCTAGTATATAGAAATACACTTTATTTTTGCATGTTGGCCTTTTCGTGTGTGACCTTGATAAATTCACCTGAAGTCTAGCAGGTTTTTTGTAGATTGCTCATATTTCTGTGGGCAGTTGTCATCTGTGAGTAAAGCTAGTTTTCTTTTCTAATCTGCAGCCCATTTTATTTTGTTTCTTTTTCTTTTTTTTTTTTTGCTCTGGTTAGGTCTTATATTGAATGGAGGTAGTAAGGTTTGCATTCTTGCCTGATTTCTTATTGATGGCAGAAGACATTAATTCTCTCATTATTATCACTTACACTATCAACTGATTTATGACTTAACTTTACACTTGTTTGATATTTTTCTAAGAGAATATTTCTCCCAAACAAGAGATAGGACAGCATATACTGTGTGGGTACCAGGTAACCAAAAATTGAAGGAAAAGACCTTTATGGATGAGGATAAAAATAACTGAAAGCTAGTTGACTCACTGGAAGAAACCCTGATACTGGGAGGGATTGGGGGCAGGAGGAGAAGGGGACGACAGAGGTTGAGATGGCTGGATGGCATCACTGACTCAATGGACGTGAGTCTGAGTGAACTCTGGGAGTTGGTGATGGACAGGGAGGCCTGACGTGCTGCGATTCGTGGGGTCGCAAAGAGTCGGACACTACTGAGCGACTGAACTGAACTGAAGCTTGTTGTATCTAAAGAACTATTTAACATCTTTTGTGATTTTTTCTTCCTCTAGTTTGCCTTTCTTCTTCACCTTTATATCTCTTAGTTCCTGGACTAATGCTTAACATGCTAGATTCTCAGAAAAATAAAGCTTAGAGAATACTTGAATCAAAAGTCAATCACTACAAGTGATTATTATTAGTTTTGTTAGATGCTTTAATTATATTTGGCAATATAATATCAAAAGTACTGCTTTTTAAGGATGTATTTTGAAGAATTTCCAGGGGAAATAATGTTTAAATATCTGGGATTTACTTTAAAATACCCCAGCAAACAAGAGCAGTAACTAAAATGATATTATATTGGTCGTTATAAAAGCTGCGTGCTGCATGTATCATACTAAAAGTCTTGTAAAGAGATCAGTCGTGTTAAAGTTTTGTGAGCAACAGATAAATTCTGGTCTGGGAAATCTTATTTTCTGAGTTCCAAAACATGAAAAGTATATTTGCCAATTAATTTTTTGTAACACATTATTGAGAACTGAGGGCTTCCCTGGTGGCTCAGCTGGTAAAGAATCTGCCTGAGTTCAACCCCTGGATTAGGAAGATTCCCCTGGAGGAGGGCATGGCAACCCACTCCAGTATTCTTGCCTGGGGAATCCCATGGATGGAGGAGCCTGTGGTCTACAGTCCATGAGGTTGCAAAGAGTCAGACACGACTGAGTGACTAAGCACAGCACACAGCATTGAGAACTGTAAAAAACATTGGCACTCATCAGTCATCAAACTGTGCCTGGAAGAAAAGAGAAAGCCTGGAAGAAAGAGCAGTCTAGTAGAGTCGGCCCTCTAATCCCACCTGCACGGAGACACTCAGGCCACCGTGGGCCTTCTGGTCGCCAAATCTAGCAGACTCCTCTTCCTCTCACTCTAGACGTCTGCTTCCTTGTCTACCGGGTCTTGCAGATTTCTGTCCCTGAGCAAGACCTCAGTGCCGTTTAGCTACTGGAACCAGCTAAATGGTTAGTGGTGGAAAGTAACGGTGGTATCCCCACTCACAGATAGTTGGGGCAGGGATCTGGAAGGGGCATGGGGGACAGCCTGTGTCTGTCCTATGACACATAGGGCCTCACCTGGCAGGGCCTGAAGGCTGGGCCAGTGCCTGGGGCATGGGAGCATCTCCAGGCACCCTCACCCACCTGTGTAGTTACTTATGCTGATGGTTGGCTGAGATCTCAGCTAGGCCATCAGCCAGGCATAGGCACACAGTCTCTCTGGGGCCCATTTGGCTCCTTCACAGTAGGGGTGACCAGGTTCCTAGAGAGCAAGAGCAGGTAAGATATATCCGACACAAGTGAGGCTGGGAGACAGCCCCACCTGACACAAGGAGAAGGCATCACAGCCCCACTTCCCAGCAAGAGGTCATCCATATGAGTGTGCCTGGAAGACAGTGTCGAGAGATCTTTAGGAACATGGTCTCCTTAGCCCCATCACTCTGCTCCATGCTGCTCCTCCCTCTTTGAAATTTCCTTCTTAACTTTTCTCTACTCCCAGCTTAAGGACAGTAATCTCCTGGGTGGGTCTGGCCTGGATCCTTTCCTCTTTTCACTTTGCACTTTCTCCTTTCATCTTGGTCTAGGCCACAGCCACAGCTAGCTCCACTAAGTATCAATAGCTGTAGTAAACAACACAGCAAGCAGGTCTGTAGAGCGCAGACCCCACACCTGAGCCTCAAATCCAAAGCGCTGTTTACAGACAACCCCATTTAATGCCCTGTAGACACCTTAAACTCGTTTTATGCAAATAGAATTCATTACATGTGTCCTATATTATTACAGGGGATGGCACCCCTGTCCCATTTTCCCTGATATAAAATTGTTATCTTAGATTCTTTCTTTTTACTGCACATATCTTTTCGATCAATTTCCAAGTCTTTCAGAAGGATTCCCAATCCTTCTCAATACCTTTTCTAAACCTAAGTTCTCTCCATTCCCACTGCCCCTGCCTGGTTGAGCCGCATATGACCTCTTACCAGGATCACTGCCCTATTTCTCCTGCTAGTCTTTTATCCTTAACGTCCACACAGAAAGTTCCTCGTTCTTTCCACTGGTGCACTTTAAACTCCAGGATCGACACACTTCTTATGAATCTCTCTTAAAGTGCCGCACTCTTTTGTGCCTCTGAGCTTTCACACCTGCTGTTCCACTTGCCTTTTTCCTTTTGTCTCCCAGCCTCTTGGTTCATGGTTTGCCTTTTAAAATCTCAGTGTCAGTGTTACCTCTTCCGGGAAGCTCTCCCTGATAAGCAGCACCCTTCACTGGCACACATGCATATTCCCACCAAATCAACAACTGCAAGAACTCTGTACACTTGTGGATGCTCTACACTGCTTCCTCTGTGCCCCTCCAATTTAAAATACCTCCGCGTGTGACCATGGCTGTATTGCATAACTCTCTGCAGGCTATAAGCCTCTTCCCATGAGAACTCTCCTCTCCTAATCTCTTATTTATTAATTCTGTCCACAAACAATGATGGCATCTGTTGTAGGGGCCAGATGCCATTGTAAACAGGTCTCCATTCATAGCTTGGCTGTAGCTCATGGTAGGTTTTCAGAAAATCTGTGTTTACTGTTTGAATAAATGATGAACAGTTGTGGGTGCTCACTAGCATTTTGCAATGGCTGATGAGAAGGAAGTCACCTCCCTGAATCTCCACTGGGGTCATTACGGAAATCCTCCTGTGTGCATAGGGCCAGGAGTGTGATTTGCCAGTTTACATAAAGCAAGTCAGTAAACCTCAAGTATGCTGTGGAAGCTCCCTTGGTTTAAAGGCTGTTGACATCCATGTCCCAGAGGAAAAACAGTAACGTCACATCACAGAAGCCCACGCCTCGCCGACAGACATGGGCTGTCTGCATCAACATGCCCAGCTCTTCTCCTTTCCAGACTGTACCTGCTGGCCTACCCAACAACACATCTCCAGGCCTGTTCTCACAGGTCTCCTTTGGTGGATTCTCTTGGGAACTGTCTCCTCTTGAGTCTGGTCATGTAGCCCACTCCCAGATTTGAAAGCAACAAATACCTGTTCTTTACCGTTCTATTTTCCCAGGTGGCACAGTGGGTAAAGAACCCACCTGCCAATGCAGGAGATGTAAGAGACTCGGGTCAATCCCTGGGTTGGGAAGATCCCCTGAAGGAGGGCATGGCAATCCACTCCAGTATTCTTGCCTGAAGAATCCCATGGAGAGAGGAGCCTGGTGGGCTACAGTCCATGGGGTCAGAAAGAGTCAGACACAACCAAGCCCACCACGCACAGCAAACCAGTCTATGGAATCGGCTACCATTGCCCTCTGGGCTACAGGGACTCTGGGGGGGAATCATGCTTTAGGCAAACATCATTTATTTCAGTTTTAGCAGCTTTTATCTTTTGGCGGGAGGCTCAATCGCATTGTAGACGTTTTTATAATCGGCATAAACCTTCATTTACTTTTATTTGACCTGTGCTGCTTTAAAAGCACCACATCACCACTGAGTATCCCTTGCTTAGTGACTGAGCTCTGTTTGTAGCTACAAAGGATCGACTTTGGGCGTGATGGTCCAGAACCACAGAATGGCCACAGCTTAAACATACTGTCAGGCTAGTCAGTCCACACACATTTACCAGGGCATCATCACAGGTCCAGAGGGTGCAGGGGCTTCCTTATGGGGAGGAACATTGCTGCTTTCTCAGTATGTTATCTGTTCTAACTAAGTACCTGACAGTGTCTAGGTGAATAGATTCTGTGTGTGCCAAAGCACAGTACTGCCTCCAAGAGAAAATAAAAAATATAAATGATATATGATTTTCACACTTCTAACTATTTTGTATTTTCAGAATTTTACTTATGTGAGTAATGTGCATGTGTGTGTGTGTGCATGTGTGTGCGTGAGCGCACACAGGGCTACTCATTGGCTAAGTTGTATCCGACTCTTTTGTGACCCCATGGACTATAGCCCACCAGGCTCCTCTGTCCGTGGAACTTTCCAGGCAAGATTAATGAAGCAGGTTGCCATTTCCTTCTCCAGAGAATCTGCTCAACCCAGGGATTGAACCCGCATCTCCTGCATCCCCTGCATTGGCAGGTGGATTCTTTATCACCAGTTCCCCTTGGGAAGCCCTATGCAAGTAATACTGAACCATCTGTCCAGTTTCAACTGGGGCTGTTCATTGTGCCCTAATGGATGACTGGGATCCTTCCCCACCCTGTGAGCATAGACTGTGGGGGAGAACAAGAACCTTCTTTTATTCACAGAACACCAATCTGTTTCTTGTAGACAAATAGAAGCACAGGAGCCTGATGCCCAGAAATAGCCTATGAGACCTGATTCTGAAGCAGGAACCACGAGACCCAAAACACAGCTAGACAGCACCTGCTCACCCACATAAAGGTCAAGCCTGGGCACTTTTTTCTTTTTGGTTTGGAATAAGGGTTAATAACATAATTTAGGAAGCACTTGGGAACAAAGTCCTGTGAATTCTCACAGTTACAGTTAATATGAAAAATTAACTTCACGTGGTGAAAAGAACAGGAGAGATGAGAATGCTTTCAAGTTAAAAAAAAACCCTGTGATATTAATAATACAGAAGAAATTTATTTTTATTAACTCCTGCTCCTAAAATTTCAACCAGTGTGATTCAGGCTCGCATCTTATCATACTGTGATGTTGTTCTGCCAAAAGTAACTCCGTATCGATATTTTAGAAATGCTGCAGGGCTTTTATGTAACTAGTTGCTATTTTACCTCAAAAAAAAAAAAATAAATAATGCTTCCTGTTTTTACTTTTACTTATCTGGAATAAGTAGCTATTGACATCGGCTGAAGTCAGTATAAAGATTTATTTACCCCGATGCAAATATTGACCAATAGGGAGCCTGGCTTGGTGTTTATACTGAAGGACAATAAATTGTGATATTGACTGGGCTGGAGCATCGATATTTGCATTGTTGTAAACATTTAAAAAATCTCCATGAAATATTCTTCAGAAATCCTCTTGTCATCAGAGGAGCTGAGCTAGAGCTGTTTGGGGACGAGCTGTGTCTAGAAGCAAGCAGGTAACTTGAAAGAGCTATAAATTGTTCTGGTTTCCACATTTACACAAAGACACATTTTTTACGGTGATGGATAATGGTGATTATCAGGAGCTTTCAGGTGACAAGCCCCACCCCCACCCCAAAGAAAAGATTTTTGCCTAAAACACCTCCCTGTGCAAAAATAGTTTCCATGATCAGCTTATATCTTTAAAACTCTTATGTCTTCCAAAGAATATCTGCTCCTAATAGAGTGAAACATTAATTCCAACTAGACTAATTCACACCTGGGGATATTTAGACACCACTGGCATGAAGTTTTCTTTTGTGTTTATAGTGGAAAGAAGATGGTTTAAAACAAATTGGTAGGTAGGGCAGGTAGGCAGGTAAGATGATTAATTGCCTACTTAGTCAATTGAGCAAAATCTATACGAAATCTTATCAGCACCTATGAATACCCGTGTGCTCCTGTAAGTTCTTAAGTACAAGTGGGGTGTGTGTGTGTGTGTGTGTGTTTGTGTGTGTGTAGAGTATGTGTAACTTTTACCTAATTACATGCATGTGTGGTAGCATACTTTTGATGACATACCTTGACATTATGGTATGGAATTGGAAGAAATGAGACATGGGCAGTTCCTACTAGCTGCTGCTAAGTCACTTCAGTCGTGTCCGACTCTGTGTGACCCCGTAAACGGCAGCCTACCAGGTTCCCCCATCCCTGGGATTCTCCAGGCAAGAACACTGGAATTAGGTTGCCATTTCCTTCTCCAATGCATGAAAGTAAAGGTGAAGCCACTCAGTCGTGTCCAACTCTTAGTGACCCCATGGACTGCAGCCCACCAGGCTCCTCCGTCTATGGGATTTTCCAGGCAAGAGTACTGGAGTGGATACAAATACACTTTCTAGTTAATCCATGGGTAGCATAGAGTCGGACACCACTGAGCGACTGAACTGACTGACTGACTGCATGTGTGGTCGGTCATGTCCAACTCTTTGCAACTCCATGGATGGGATTTCCCAGGCAAGAATACTAGGGTTGCCATTTCCTCCTCCAGGGGATCTTCCCAACTCAGGGATAGAACCCACTTCTCCTGCATTGGCAGGCAGGTCTTTACCACTGAGCCACCTGGGAAGCCCAGTTAATCCATAACTCCTAATTATTTCCAAGTTGGCAAAGCTGTGACCTCCCTTCGCAAGTAACCCTAGGTGAGTGACTCCAGGTAATGAGCCTCCTATTGGAGAAGGAGGGACTGAAAGTCCCAGCATAGGGTTTGAGGTCCAGTGTCTTTGTAAAGAAAGGCAATTCCTACAGTGCCCTGATCGGAGGAGATCAAAGAGTGTGGGAAGATGAGCCAAGTAGGATGCCTGTTAATGTGTGAGCATGAATTTGGGTGGAAATTTTGGAATTTCAAGATATGTGCATCATGGTTACATTCCTAGAGGATGTGAGATACAAAAAAAAACCAAAAAGCTCTATACGCCTTGTGACGCCTAACTCTCTCCTGTAGGCAGTTCTCTCTGTTACAGAGCCCTGTTCTCAGTGTCTCAGCTGTAACCCCAGTCCCTCCCTGCCCTGGGCCTCCCCAGCTCCAGGACTGCCCCCTCTCCACCCTGACTCCTGCCCTGCTGCCTGTCAGGGGAAGGCAAGGTGTGTAGGGGCTGCGGGCTTTCCTCCAGGGCCCCAAGAGCCTTCCCTGAATGCCCAGCCACACAAATGCCACAGTCATCTGGCTCAGAGACACCAGGGCCCAAGTCCTCAGCAGTCTGAGCTCCTGGTTTTGCCGCTTGCACACGATGATGAAGCGCAGCTTAAAGATGGATGTTGCCTGGCTCACCTGGGCAGCTGGAGGGGAGGGAAGAGTCCGGAGCGGGGCTGCGCATCCCCCGCCCCATGACTGCAGGACAACCAAGTGAAAGATCAAGGTTCCCATCTGCGCTGTCCCCTCCAGCCTGCCCGCCTCTTGGTCTTCCATCCCACCCCTTGCAGGACTGGACCCTGACTTCTGCCTGCTTCGTGGCTTCCCCTGGGCATGAACTTGGAGCTATCCTGGTTGGTCACGCCCCACAGCCCCCACCCTCCACCCTGTGATCACAGGAACATCAGAGGGCACCGCTCTGGGACCCTCCTCGTATCTCTCTCTTCTCATCCTTTTGAGCCTTTTCATAAATTGCCATGTGAAAGTGAAGTCACTTAGTTGTGTCCAACTCTTTGTGACCCCATGGACTGTAGCCTAGGAGGTTCCTCCATCCATGGAATTTTCCAGGCAAGAGTGTTGGAGTGGGCTGCCATTTCCCACATGTAAATTTCCATGTACATCTTTTAAAAACTGGAACGAAGTCCCTCAGCTGGCTGAGTCTGTCCCTCTCTGTCGCAGCCCTGAGCCAGCTGGCACCTCCCTGGCCCGTCTCTCCTTCCTCCTTCCCTGGCCATGACCTCACTTCCTGCTGCCAGGTGTGGCCACCACGTGACCTGGCTGGCCTTGCTCAGTGACATGGCCTCACCCACTCTGCTCAGCTCTGCTGCTCCTTGAGAAGCACCCCCAGGGCTCCCCTGGGACCAAATTCACAAAACAAGTCTCGATTTCGGGTCCAGTGGCTGCTCAGAAATGATTTATTCTTCACAGCACACTCCTTTCTCCGGAAGAAATGAATCTTCCCGTCTCTGCTCTGGCCCTGTTTGCTGCCAGTGCTCGAGCTGTCGGCCCCTGGCCCAGCCTTGACAGATGAGTCTTGCTGCACCAGGGTCTTTGCAATTCCAGGCACAGTCTGCCCTCTTGCAGATGGTCCTCTTGTGAATGCCCCTCTTCCAGCTCACCCTGCTGCATCCTGAGACCGGTGGGGCTGAGCACAGGACAGGACGGGCCCCAGGTAGGCGGCGCTGGAGGATACCTGCAATCGCAGCATCGTCCCCCGTGAGGAGGATACACAGCCCCAACAGCTGACCCCAGAAACTTGGCCACTGGCTAGCAATGGACCATTAATCAGTACCTTCACTGTGAGTGTCTGAGTTTTGTGAATTAATAGCTTCTCGTAGCCATGCAGCATTCTACATTCTGCATTCTACACTGTAGAGAATATGTCTGTATATTTAAAACACTTAAGCGAACCCGTAGAATGTAGGGTAGATATTCACACCCACCCCTCTTGTTTCAGAGGGAACATAAGGGACTCTGCCCAGATCACTCAGAGACAGTTCAGCTAAAGCAGTCAGGGGACTGATGGCAGGACACTGCTGTCTGTTGCAGCTGCCACTCTGAAACCCATCACAGGAGAAGCAGTTTAAATGCCTGGTTGTTCTTTCCAAATGAAGTTGTTTCTGGTGCTTTCTTGGAAGAGGGTCTTGTCTGAAGGGTTGGAAGAAGATCAGAAGGAAGGAGGCATAGGAATAACGCAGAGGTGCCACCAAGGGCACTGAGAGGGAGAGCACAGAATCACAGACCGCCCCGCGGCCCACCATCCTGGCGCCTGCCCCTGCCCACTCAGTGGGCAGCTTGGTCCTGCATGCTCGTCTCTCTGCTATGTCACTGCGGCTGGGACTTTTTGCGCTTCATCACCACGCCTGAAGACACTCTGCACTCAAGGCTCACTGCTGGGGGCACTGTCACTGGGGTGTATTTGAATACGTGAGGGCATGTTTGGTTCTCAGAATGACTGGGGGGTCTAATGGCATCCAGAGGAAGGGAGAGCCTGAAACCCTGCGCATCAGCACAGTGGCGGGGAGTTCCGGCGGCCACCCCCCAGCCCCGCGCACAGTGTCACCATCTGTGGAGCACATTTAGGAGGCCCAGCTGTCGGTCCCTGGAATCTCTGAGAACCTGGAGGACTGCGCTTCTCTGCTTCTTCTCTGCATCTACCTGCTCGTCCTTCCTTCCAGATGTTTTTCTTCTTAGGTGCTATGTCCCCTTCCTTTTGAAATGACTCCACCGTAGGAAACCTCTCCCTGATACCTGAACAGCGACTTCCTCCTTCAAATTCTTCCCTGTGTGTGTGCTCAGTCGTGTCCGACTCTGTGCGATCCCAGGGACTGTAGCCCGCCAGGTTCCTCTGTCCATGGGATTCTCCAGGCAAGAACACTGGAGTGGGTTGCCATTTCCTTCTCCAGGGGATCTCTGCCACCCAGGGGATCAAACCCGTGTCTGCTGCATTGCAGGCAGGTTCTTTACCACTGAGCCACCAGGGAAGCCCAAGTTCCACTCTAGTGTGTATTTATTCTTCAAAATATCCTCTGGACCCCCTCAGGCACTTGACAACAGAGACTATCCTGTCTAAGCCTCATGGATTGCTCTTCGGAGTCAGATCTGTCTCCCCCGTTTTAAGCCCTGGAGGCAAGGCCAGTCTCCATTCTGCTGGGTGCAGGGTCAAGCGCTGTTCTTATGCACAAATAACACTATAGTCGCAGTGGTCCTCATCAGGATCCTGAGTTTTGGTAAGCGGAATATCCTAGGCTCTCTAAACTCTTCGTTTTCATAACAAATAGAATGAATAATGCAAGAGACATGGAGCTCTCAGTTCAGAAGCTCTGCTTGGGGACATTCCTCCCGATGACTGGGAGGCGCCTTCTTTGATGTGCTGCAAGACAGCGTGTCAGGCCAGGTGTGTGTGCCCCCCAGTAGAGGGCACCTCAGCACGTGTATATGTCACACCGGGAATGCATATGAGGTTGAAGTTCTCTGAGTTCCTGGGGGGAAAAAAGTCTGGTTTGTAAGAAAAAAATGGAACACTAGAAAGAATTGAAAACAGGACCTGAGAGACCGAATGACCCCTAGAGAATATCATTATAGAAAGTCAAGTGCTAATGACTCAAGATCTGGGGATTCCATGAATGTTCCCCAACATGAAACAGCTGAGAAATAGATTTACAGGGAAATAAATGGCAAACTAAGTATTCTGCTAAATAAAGAAAGAAAATGTGCTAACATATATGCGTGTGTGGGCATGCAGGGGAGTTTGTCTCAATAACTTAGAAATGTATGAGCTTACTATCTAGGGCCTGTGTATGCCCAGGAGCGTCAACGTGAATAAAAAGAAAATGACAATGTTCTGGGGATGTCTTTGGAGCTTTATGCATCTATTTTGAAAAATATTGAAGAAAAATTTGGGCAGTTCATCCAATAAACATTTCTGTGGTTGATGGGGACAATGTATATCATCTCTGGAGACCAGTCTGTTGAAAAGTAAAATTTCAGTTACTTTATAGGCTTTGTGAAATATAGTCTCCTCTTCTTTTTTTTTTTTTTTTTTCAGAAAACCGATAGCACTGTGTGTGTGCACAGAGCCTAGAATCAGTGTTTCTCTGGGAACTGAAGCAGACAGTTTACCAGCCAGTGTAGAGGGAACTACCTGGGGGAGGACACAAAAACGGGGTAGAGAACGTGACCCTCAGTGGAATCCAGAACCAAGACTCCTAAGGTCAAGAAGGTTGTGAGCGTCTCAAGAATCCACAAGCTATTTGAAGGAATGTCAAGTTTCTCAGTGCACAGACCATCCAGATTTACTTAAAGGACAAGTCGATTTTAAGAAGCTGCAAAGCTTGAGGACAGCCAAGACTCTGACATGCGATGAAATTTGTTTGGCACCTATGTTATTCCGAGCTACTAAAGTTAGCTGCACTTTTTAGTGTACATTTCTGAGAGTTTTAACATATGCTTGGATTCATGTACCCACCACCACCACCAGAACTGGACATAATACATGACATGAATCATCTTGCCCTTTTGTAATCAAGCTCTTACCCTTCTCCCAACCTCTGCTGCTCAGATGACATGAATGCTGTTCATCTGTTTTCAAGTTCACTGACTCTTGACTCTTGTTATTTTCATTCCACTGTTGAGCTTATCCCGCGAATATCTGAAATTCAGTTCTAAATATTTTCATTTTTTTATTGTTTATGGCTTCTGGGTCTCAGTGGAAATTCTCTATTTTCATATTCCTTTTGAGAGTGCTACCTTTTACTTCATGGGACACAGTTATGCTAGCTGCTTTAAAGGCTTTGATCACTGTAACATCTAGGTCTTCTCTGAGTGGGTTTCTGTTAACGGTCTTTTCCCTAGTGAATTGTTTAGCTTTTCCTTCTTCTTTGTGTGATTATTAATGGATTGTATCCTGCCCATTTTGAATATTATGTAAGTAGATTCTTAATCTGGTTAAAATCCTTTGAGAATACACTGGGAGGTAGAATCGACCCAGTTTTAGCAGCCAGCTAGACCAAAATCACTGTAGATGGTGACTGCCGCCATGAAATTAAAAGATGCTTACTCCTTGGAAGGAAAGTCATGACCAACCTAGATAGCATATTCAAAAGTAGAGACATTATTTTGCTAACAAAGGTCTGTCTAGTCAAGGCTATGGTTTTTCCTGTGGTCATGTATGGATGTGAGAGTTGGACTGTGAAGAAGGCTGAGCGCTGAAGAATTGATGCTTTTGAACTGTGGTGTTGGAGAAGATTCTTGAGAGTCCCTTGGACTGCAAGGAGATCCAACCAGTCCATTCTGAAGGAGATCAGCCCTGGGATTTCTTTGGAAGGAATGATGCTGAAGCTGAAACTCCAATACTTTGGCCACCTCATGTGAAGAGTTGACTCATTGGAAAAGACTCTGATGCTGGGAGGGATTGGGGGCAGGAGGAGAAGGGGACAACAGAGGATGAGATGGCTGGATGGCATCACTGACTCGATGGATATGAGTCTGAGTGAATTCCGGGAGTCGGTGATAGACAGGGAGGCCTGGCGTGCTGTGATTCATGGGGTCGCAAAGAGTCGGACAGGACTGAGCAACTGAACTGAACTGAACTGAGAGCAGTTAGGCTCACAACACAGTCCTGGCCCTTCTGCCCCTGTGGCTCCAATGTTAGTTCTGATTTCAGAGTGTTGGTGGTGTCAGAAGATTGTTCTGCATTGGCCAGCCAGGACCCTGAGTAGAGGCATGAACCATAGTTTAGTTCTCAAAGCCCCTGGTGTACTGTCCTGGGTGAGTTCCACACATGGTAAATGGTGAGCCTGAGACCGCTCACAAGCTTCATGGGAGCTCCTTTCTCTCTGAGATTTGCCCCCACAGGCTGGCTCCCTGGGCCCCTCTTCCTTGCTTGCAGCTCAGAAAGCAGAAGCCTTAGTTCCCGTGAATGTCTCTCACTTTCTGTGACTGCAAGTCAAACTGCAGGGCAACGCAGGAAAAGAGAAGAGAAAACTGTAACTGAAATTCCTTCTGTTCTTCTGAACACAGTTCCCTTAGTATTCCCTTAGCACCCCAGGTCACAAAGAAGGTCTTGCTTGTTTTGCTGGTTTGTCTTCAATTTTAGGTGGCCTCTGAGGTTGCTACGATTGCCCCTGGACTTTAGCTTCAGGAATGAAGTTTACTACAGGGCAAGGAGAGGGGGAAAAAGGAACAAAAACCAGTAACAACAACAAAAAAAACCTAATGTCTCTCCATCTTGAAAGTTTTCCCTTTTCTTTCCTCAGACCAAAAAGTGAGGGTTTATTATGATGTTTTTGTTTTTTTTTTTTTTTCCCCATTAGCATCCTCTACAGAGTTTTAGATTCTGGATGCTCTGAGTCAAGTCAAGAAAGAGGAAGAAAAATACCAAGAAATTTACCACCGTGGTGTTCTTCATACAAGTTTTGATTCTGCCCTTCATCTACCTTCTGTTCTTTACTTTTCAGAGTCCTCGGATTTTTTCAAATGTTTCTTGTCTAGTAGTAATAGGCTACAGTCCATGGGGTCACTAAAAGTTGGACACGACTGAGCGACTTCACTTTGACTTTTCACTTTCATGCATTGGAGAAGGAAATGGCAACCCACTCCAGTGTTCTTGCCTGGAGAATCCCAGGGACAGAGGAGCCTGGTGGGCTTCCGTCTATGGGGTCACACAGAGTTGGACACGACTGACATGACTTAGCAGCAGCAGCAGCAGTAATAAGCAGGAGAGATCAGGTGAAGTGTGTTTGTGTGTATGTATGCTGTCCCTTTTGTCATGTCTGATTCTTTGTGACCCCATGGACTATAGCCCTCCAGGCTCCTCTGTCCATAGGATTCTCCAGGCAAGAATACTAGTGTGGATTGCCATGCCCTACTCCAGGGGATCTTCCCAATCCAGGACTCAAATCCAATTTGATGTGATTCGAGTCTTAAGTCTCCTGCATTGACAGGCTGATTCTTTACCTCTAGCACCACCTGGGAAACCCCAGATAAAGTATGTTTACTCCATCTTAACTGGAACTATGAATGCTGTCATCAGAATTGATGATACTGACAATAACTAACTAAATCAGTCCAGCTTTTTATTATCACCATGCTTGTGTAACTTTAAACAATATCTATGAACAGACATCCCCACCGCTCTGCCTTTGATAAACTATTGATGTAGGAAAATGGAAGCTGGGAATAATAGGAAATGGGGCTACAGGGTCAGGTATGTATGTCATACCCCTTAAATTATAGGGGAGGCACAGGGTTTAAAAAGATGCAGTCCAGAATTCCCTTGGCAGAGCAAGGATATGAAAAACGAATCAAATACACCTGTAGCCTCCAGTGGATAGGACCAGTCTGTAGGGGAATCCACTCCCCTAGACCCAGGATGTCAGTAGTGGGAGGCGAATCTCCAAGAAGAGGGGAGGATGTCAGGGATTGTGCTAAGCAGGTCCAGTGTGCAGACGGAAATGTCTGAAAGAGTGTGGAGGTGAGGCAGAGGAAGCAGTTTAGGAAACAGCGTGGCCTGGGGACAACAGGGAACAGGAAGCAACTGGAGAGGTCAGACACGTCCATCAGGAGACAAGCACGTCAGGGGCCAGGGGACTGCAGCTCACCGCCAAGTCCCAGTTACCTACTGTTTTTTGTGTGCCCTGTAAGAATGTCTTCTTATGTTTTTAAATAGTTGAGTGTCCATCAAAAGAAGAGGAATAGTTTGTGACACAGTAAGATGATGTGACATGGAAATGTGGTGCACATTCCACTTTGCTGGAATCCTCTTCTTCTGGCTGTTTCTCGCGCCTGCTTTTGAGTGACAGTGCCAGAGTTCAGAAGTCACTGCACAGGCAGAATGGCCTCAAATATTTGAGAGGGCTCAAATATTTGCCACGTGGTCAAAAGTGTGCTGACCATGTTCTGGAGGCTCGATAATGAGGGTCTCACAGAGAAGGGAGGTTCCTTGGGCTGATGCTGGGGTCTTCAAGGCATCACAGAACACTCAGGTGAGGTCTGGGAGTCAGCTGTGCCCACAGGCTTCATATGAACCTGGCCATGGCCAAGTCCTCCCACGGGGCTGACAGTGGCTTTGAGCTTTGATGAGAACAGAACAGTTGTGGGAACGAGCTTCTGAGTTACCTGAACTACGGAGTGACTGTCCCCAACAGACACCTTTGGTTCTCCCTGCTTTCTCTGTTTAACATGTCATTTTACCATCTTCTTATGGTCTCTCTCTGCCCCCTTTCTTCACCAGTTGCTGACTTCACTGGTCAATCCATGAGCTCCCGTCCACCCCTCCCCTGCACCATGGAAGGTGCCAGCAGTCAGGTTGCAGATGTGGTCTGCTGAAGAAGAGAATTTGAACATAAATAAAGAATAACTTGTTGTCCCTCAGTTACACTTGTTAGATTTTTCACTTCAAGGACCAATGTCATCAAACAAAAGCATTCCTCTATCCCAGGTCTTGGGGTTGTGGGAAAGGAAAAGAGTGACTAGGTTGGAAGGAAACCAGGGGGGTGGGAGTTAATGCCATCTAAGCAGAGCAGCTGAGGAGAGGCAGAGAGGGAAAGAACTCAGAGCCCTCAGGGCAGGCAGGGCACAGGGCTCCAGAGAAGGAAGGGGTTGGGGAGGCCACGTGCATCTCTATGCACTGTAGGTGTCAACCCCCGTGAAGCAGGTGCCGAGGTTTCTCAGGGAGGTTTTGATGCGCCAGCATGGTTTTGCCCTATTAGGTCAAGGTCAAGTTCAAGCCTTTGCTTGCATCCGCATCCCGGTTGCCAGCTTCCATTCCTTGCCTAGAGCTCTTATCATAGTGCCTGTTAGTGTTTCTGCTGTGGAGGCTGCCGGTGTCTCTGCAGAGGCCCGTTTTGTGTGGACGGCAGCACTTTTTCCCTGCCTGCCCATCCCAGGAAGGTAGAGAGCCTAATCACGTTCCATGCAATCATTCCACTGCTAATTGCATATAGACAGAGCTGAATCACCAAGCTGATTCCACTCGGGAAAAAAATGCAACCCAATTGATGATGCCATAAGAAGACTCTCTGAGACACTTCTGATTAGACACTTCTGAAACCCGCTGCATCCTAACTCATTTGGAGGAAGCAGGGGCCTTAGCTACAAGAGCTTTTAATGAGGGGTATTTGTGGAGATGGACAAACCAAGCTCTTTTCTTATTCACTCCAGGTCTAGCTTGATGAAGGCTTTTTAGTTCCCCGTTAGGAAATGTGCAATAAAATTATTTAACCTTAGGAGATTAGGACACAAAAAGGACACTCTTTATGTGTCCAGTTCTGTATCAAAAGAAATAATAAACTTAAAAGATATCTGCTGGTTTCTTAAAAGTCACCAAAGAAGGTTTGAATAGTTCATTACAAGAGCCAGACCAGTCACCAGGATTATAGTCAGCTATTTCATTCATTCAGTCTTGACCATATAATCATTTGGTGACTTCTGTGTGTTCAATGCTGCTATACATATTGGAGCTAAAGATAAATAAAATACCCTTCTGTCTTATAAATTTGAGTGGGGTAAACACATGCAATTACATAACAATGCCCTGTGATTGGTGCAACACTGGAAGCAAATAAATGAATAAATAAATAAACTGTAGACAGGAGGTAAGGAATTTTGATCGCAAGAAAGGGTTCCCAAAGGAGTGATAGCTAAAATGGCTTTGAAGGCAAAAAGGGAGAGGATGCAAAGCACAGATAAACAGCTCAGTTTGTAGGAACTTCTTGGTGTGCCTAGTGGGTGGGGGGAGAAAGGAGCTGGGAACAGAAGACTCTAAAGACATGGATGAGAGCCAGCTCAGAAAGAGGACTGGAGCAGGACAAGTTGTTAAGGATGGGGGAGGTGAGTTTTGTTTTCTTTTGTGTTGCAATCATTTGGGGATCAGTACTAAATATAATAACCTGGAGGAAGGGGTAACAGTGGAGAAGGGGTTGTAATAATCCAGAGAAGGTAACTGGGATTGAATTAACACAGTTAACAGTATGAGAGAAAGACGAAAATGGATTTGTTGATGGGAGGGAAGGACTGAGTGGAAAAGTAGGAATCAAATGTGACTCTACTTTATCCTGGGAGAATGGGGAGGAAGCCCCACCACCAGCAGAAATTAGCAGATGCAGGGTGAGGGCAGGTTTGAGGGGTGAGATGATGGTTCAGCCTGGGGTGTCTGGGAGACACATGAGGGGCGTTTCCCTGGCAGTTCCAGAAACAAAAGTCAGCAGATCGTCCTGGGATGATGACATGGACATGGAAATCAGGAGTAGAGCTGGTCATTTAAACTGTAGACATGGGGTTCAGAGTATACATGGACCAAGGGGAGGAGATAGACGAGAGCTGGGGGCGGGGCGGGGNAGCTGGGGGGGGGGGGGGGGGGGGGCACTTTAAAGATGTCATCACATTGCCAAATTGCTCCCAGAATCGGTTCCTTCTGACTCTTTTAGATCCTCCTTCTGTGAAGGATCTAAACAGAATTTGCTCAAATTCTCTCATACAATTCTCAGACCCAACCTAGGAAGGAGGAATAAAAGCATTTCCACATGTCACTAACAAGGGAAGTGGGGCTCAGCAGTTTACTCAAGGCTGCGTAATTCCTGAGAGAAAGAGCCATAATGAGGGCTCAGAAGCACTGAGTTTGTTCTGACAAATCAGGGTTGTCTTGTTTTCTTACATTGTGCTCCATCCGCACGCAGGTGTGCACGCCTATGTTCAGATTTTGTGTGAGATGAATCGAGATGGAAGGAAACCTTAGCAGTGGAACTGATGAAAGAGTAAATGAGCTCCTCTTTTTCCTGCACCTTTCTTCACTTCTGTGTGATGGGATTGAAGGCCCACGTGTGTGTGGACTTCCACTCGGAGCTGAGGAGGGAGGCGGTCCCAGACAGCCAGGCAGGGTCGTGCACGCATCTCAACCAGAGTGATTCGGTAGCAGGTAGATTTGGTGGTGGGTAGATTTTGAGAACTGTTTGCAAAGATTATTATGTTATGTTAAATATGTTCAAAAGTGATAGTGAAAGTGGCTCAGTCGTGTCCAGCTCTTTGCGACCCCATGGACCTCATAGTCCGTGGAATTCTTCAGGCCAGAATACTGGAATGGATAGCCATTCCTTCCTCCAGGGGATCTTCCCAACCCAGGGATCGAACCCAGGTCTCCCACATCGCAGGCTGATTCTTTACCAGCTGAGCCACCAGGGAAGCCCAAGAATACTGGAGTGGATAGCCTACTCCTTCTCTAGCGGATCTTCCCAACCCAGGAATTAAATCGGAGTCTCCTGTATTGCAGGCGGATTCTTTACCAGCTGAGCTACAAGGGAGGCCCTAAATATGTTCAAAGGCTATAATCAAATCTAATATAAACAAAGATTTTCACCATGCCTCCCTTTCTCACTGGACCCAAGTAATCCTACATCCTCAGGCTTCCTCTTACCTTTGTGGGTGGCCTGTGTCCCCATCTCCTCCCTGGGCCAACCAGAAGTGCAGGCTGGCATTTCCAGCTCCAGCATTGATGACACTTGCAGCTTTCTCTCAGGATCCGATCTGAATTTATTCAGTATTTTAACTATAGATCTGATCGCACCTCGGGCTTTCTTCTATCTCCCTTCCCCCAGGCGGGCATGTTTTCCCAGGCTGTTTGCTTGGTACGTCACCAGTACTTCCTCCGTGTCCAGGAGGCCTCTTGTTGGCCTCCAGTGGTCGTGGGTCTCGGGGAAAGAACAGAACCCCACCCACTACACTTCGTTCCTCCTAAGTCTGGGTGGGAGGAGAACTCCTCTTGTTTAATGAACAAAGCAGTGCTCAGATCTGCATGCCTATTCTTCAAAAGGATGATTTATAAGTTACTTCACTTTCCATCCTCTACAAAATATTTAACATATACGCAAGGCTGTGCTTTACTCCTAGAGTTATTCCTTTTTCCGATCATCAGTTATATTTTAAGGAGTTTTCTCATTTTTCTTTGTCAGACTGGGGCTTGATAGAGACTTGGTTCTCTGCAGTCACTGTTTGATGAACCCCAGGACCATAGAGAGGCAATATGACTCTTTCTGGGTCCTTTGCGCCTTTTAGACCCCTTTTCAGAAAGAAATGGAATCTCTTGTTAAAACACACATGTACACATACAGAGGGATACATGCATGATGTCATTTCCTTAGCTTCAGAAACCCCTAGGGTTGGAGTTCTAGTTTTAAGGTAAAAAATCCTGCTCTTAATCCAGAAACCATCTTCATGGCTAAAGCACAGACAGCCCTGCTTTCCCAAGGCAACTCAGGACCAGGTGGCTACGGTGACCCCCTGCAAGTGGACTTCTGACCATTTGTGTGCATAATAGAGCCCGGAACCTTAACCCATTAAGAATCTTTAAAAAAAAATCCATTAAATTAATCTGGACAAGGATTTTCAAAGCAACTTCAAATTCTGCAGTCCTCATTCCTGGCTTATATCTCTAGGGATTTAGAAAAAGAGAAAGCAAACAGCCGACGTTCGAGGTAATATAACACTGCGCAGTTCTATATTTATCCCCTATCAATGTCTTTCAGATCAAATTGGCTGAGTTTACAAATCAAAAGCTGATTCCTTCATTTATTTTTTTAATTTTTTTTTTAGCAGCCTTCAGCTGCACCATTGCAAACATCCAGGTTCCAGACATCAAGCTGCAAACTCTAAATCTCCAGCTGTGCATTTTCTGACTTTGAAACCATCCCCCATAATAGAGGGTCTGCATGCAAACCTGAGCTAGGGGTCCTCGTGAAAAGGCAGGCAGCAGAGGGGCACACAACCCCAAGAGCCCAGCCAGCTGCTAGAGCTGGGTCTGCAAAAACAGCTTGTTGTTAAGGGAAGGGATGGGCCCTGGAGATACATAGGACCTGGTGTGGTGGAGTGCAAAGGGGTCACTTTCATATAATTGTGTTTTGCTTGCAGCTCCTCCTTAATACAAATGTGAAGATGATTCACAGAGAGTGTCCCACTTGAAAAATTAAGGGAATTCTCTTTTCTTTTTATATATCCATAAAATATATTTCATGTATGCATATTCATATGTTTTCATAAGCATACATTTGGCTTCAACTGTCACATGAGTTTTTAATATCTGTCAGGATCTATGCAAGTGTTTTGCTGTTTCCTTTGTCGATAGATAGGTAGGTAGGCAGATAGATTGATAGATATATAGATGATAGATATGGTGTTAGATAGATGATACATAGATAAGTAGATAGATTGATAGGTTGAGAGATAGATAGTCAAGGCAATTTACAGTTAAATCAGTTTATGTAAATTTAATTGGGTTTCTAATTACTGCTTTATGATGGAATCAGTTTAGTAGTTAATGTGGAGGTTTGGGGGACTCCATCGTCTGTGTGGAGATGCTGTGGGAAATGATGAGGTGCTTCCCAGGTCTAAGAGAGCTCCATCTGCTGTAGTGACAACTCTGAGCTTGGCAGGCAGGCGGGACTGCAGCTCCTTCTCCCCAGTAACCAACGCGGATGCGTTTAGGGAGGGTTCCTCTCCTGTAATGGGAGCCAGAGACTCAGGAAAACTCATCCCACCCCACTCCCCAGCACTGGCCCCTGAGTTTGATGCATAACATTCTCATTGATGGTTTGAAGCTGTACCTCAGTGCAAGAGCAGGAAAAATCCAGAACTTTTCTCTGAAGAGATATTTGACATTCACTCATTCTTAGAGAGATTGTTAGACTCTCTGCCAGCCAAGCTATCTGCATCCAAAGGAAAGGTCAAGAAAAATACATACATGTGTATGTGTGTGTGTGTGTGTGTGTGTGTGTGCGCGCGCGCGCATGCTCAGTCATGTTTGACTCTTTGTGATCCCAAAGACTGAGCCACGCCAGCTCCTCTGTCCATGGGATTTTCCAGGCAAGAGCATTGGAGTGGGTTGCATTTCCTCCTCCAGGGGATCTTCCCAACCCAGAAAGAGTGAACCCATGTCGGCCACCTGGGAAGCCTCTAATGTGTGCATGTGTGTGTGCATCTGTGTGTGTGTGTGCCCCCCCCATGTTGGTGGGGGGTGGGCAGCGCTTCCCAGGTGGCTATGTTGGTAATCTCCAACATGGTAACTGCCAGTGCAGGAGATGTAAGAGATGTGGGTTTGATCCCTAGGTTGGGAAAATGACCTGGAGAAGGAAACGGCAACCCACTCCAATATTCTTGCCTGGAGAATCCCATGGACAGAGGAGCCTGACAGGCTATAGTCCATAGGGTGGAAAAGAGTAGAATACGTCTGAAGCAACACAGCATGCTCCTACGTGTATATATGTATGTTCTTGTATTCTTAGCTGTGAAATTAGAGACATTTCTCCAGCCCCTAGTTGGTCTCACATGGGCTATACAGCTGCACCTGCCTTCTTAGAAGGAAGGATCCCCAGGAATTGTAACTTTGTAAATAAATCAATCAAGACTTTTTGGTTTTCTAAGTAAAAATCTCCTAATTTCCTTAGAAGAAAAGTTATGACCAACTTAGATAGTATATTCAAAAGCAGAGACATTACTTTGCCGACTAAGGTCCGTCTAGTCAAGGCTATGGTCTTTCCTGTGGTCATGTATGGATGTGAGAGTTGGATTGTGAACAAGGCTGAGTGCCGAAGAATTGATGCATTTGAACTGTGGTGTTGGAGAAGACTCATGAGAGTCCCTTGGACTGCAAGGAGATCCAACCAGTCCATTCTGAAGGAGATCAGTCCTGGGATTTCTCTGGAAGGAATGATGCTGAAGCTGAAACTCCAATACTTTGGACACCTGATGCAAAGAGTTGATTCACTAGAAAAGACTCTGATGCTGGGAGGGATTGGGGGCAGGAGGAGAAGGGGATGACCCAGGATGAGATGGCTGGATGGCATCACGGACACGATGGATGTGGGTCTGAATGAACTCCAGGAGATGGTGATGGACAGGGAGGCCTGGCGTGCTGCGATTCATGGGGTCGCAAAGAGTCGGAAACGACTGAGCGACTGAACTGAACTGAAGAGAACAAGAGTAGAACTTTCTAGTCCCAGGATCTGTGGTGAATCGTTTGTAGAGTTACTATGATTCAGTCCCCCTGGAAAAGCAGAGATCTGATTATTCTTTCATTTTCACATTGAGATGCCCCTGTATCAAGGATCTGGAGTACTGCAATATGCTCATATCAGTTATGGGTCAGTAAGGGTAACCATGAGAGCTGATGGTTGTTCAGAGTTTACCGTGTGCTGAGTACTTTACCATACTTATTGAATACTCACAACCACCCTATACATTGGTGCCATTTTCTCATTTTAAAGAAGAGGAATCAGAAGAATGGAGAGTGAGCCATCAGCTAGGATTACCTCAGGGGCCAATGTGCAAACATGGGAACTCACCCCTGTCCACAGTGCGGCGGAGGCCAGTGGGGCTAAGAGCTGAGATCAATGCTTCAACCATCTTGCTCCAGCTGAATACCAGTCCCTCAGAAGCTCTCCTGTGTCGATCACTCAGCAGTAAAAAAACATTGTATTAATATTTACAAATGACTTTTGACACTGGTCATCTCGCCCTATCATAGCAGATGTGCTTTTGTCTGGAGCCCAGGAGCCCCCAGCCTGATCCCACAGCCCCAGGATTCCCCCAGCGCCAGGTTAAGATGGCCCTGAGGGCCCATCTCCATGCCTAGAGATCCCAGCGTTACCTCTTTGCTAGTTCTCGGAGGCCTCCTCCATGCAGCCCCCCTGCCACTGCCTCTTCAGGCTGAGGTAGAGTGAGGGTCTGCTATAAGGGTTTTTGTCTGAAGCCTGGGAGCCCCAGGCTGCTCTGAGTTCTCAGCAGGAGTGGCGGAGGGGGATGAGGAGGCTTCCCTGCTGCATCGGCAGCTGCTGATTCTGGATCTCACAGCAGCCTCGCCCACCTCTAATGTCTTCCCTGAACACATCTTCTCTAGTTCCGCCCTCTCCACTTCCTCCCTCAGACCTCAAACAAGTCCTCTGGCTTTCAAGGGCTGCTGTTGAGGATACTATCCATGCTTCTATCACCACGTGTTTGTGGACCAGACCTCCCAGCACCTGAGCAAAACCACGGCTTCCTCCATCAAAGCACAAAACTTCCAGTGCTGCTCAGCTCAAAATCAAGACACCTTGGAGGGACACCCTCTTACCTGTCCTGTAAAGAGCTCTCCCCAAAGCCCAGTCGGCATTGAACAGGAACTTCCTGATGCAAATCAAAAGGGAGGAGGGAACCAGAGTCTAGAGGACTAGTTTAGGACTAGACAAATCTTCCCAGGTGGGCTTTCCCTGGTGGCTCAGCTGGTAAAGAATCTGCCTGCAATGCAGGAGACCTGGGATCAATCCCTGGGTTGGGAAGATCCCCTTGAGAAGGGAACGGCTACCCACTCCAGTATTCTGGCCTGGAGAATTCCAGGTACTGTGTAGTCCATGGAGTCACAAAGAGTCAGACGTGACTGAGTGACATTCACTTTCAGACAAATCTAGAAGATGAATCTAGGACTAGACTAGTCACAGAATTTGAGATAATTTTTTAAATGATTCCAGATTTGGAATTCTAGAATTCTATGCTCTTTTTTTCTCTTAGTTTTTGAGGTCCAGTGATTTTTTATTTCAACTCATATTTATGTCGTAAAAATATTAAGCAAGGAGACAGCTGTGCCCTCTTCTCTCCAATAGCTGCAGCTGTTCTCCTTGACAAGTGTTTCTCAGGTGAGATAAAAATGATAACTGTGGCTATTATTATTTTCAGTTATACAGATTTCAAAGCCCCATCTATGAACTCAGAAACTTGGGGTTTCTTTTCCAAAGGAATATTACTTACACAGGGCAGTATTCATCCTTCTGTGGGTTATAAACTTCTAAGCTTAAGTCCTCCGAAGAGTACGAAACTTCTTGGGGGCTTCAGGAAATGAAATCCAACCTGCTTCCTTTCCCTACTTGGATTGTCAGAGTCCACTTAATGAAATAGTTCTGTTCCTGAAAAGTTGGTTGCAAAACAAATTCTGTTAGATAAATCACATTTCCTCATTGAGCTCCATTTTTAAATTAAGGATGCATCCCCCAAGGAAATAATCAGCCACAAGACTAAATATAAATTATACTAAACACTAGATAAAACTTTTAAAATCACATATTTAAAGAAAGGCTATTGTTAGAACACTAGTGGTGATGATATTTTTTAAAGGCAGGAAATACAATGATTTTGCCAGGAACAATTGCCAAAGGTGGTGCTGTTTGGGAACAGAGTGAATGGATAAGGATGATATGACACATATATACCTTGGAATATTATTCAACCATAAAAGGAGCAAAACTGAGTTATTTATAGAGATGTGGATGGACCTAGAGCCTGCCATACAGAGTGAAATAAGTCAGAAAGAGAAAAGCAGATATCGTATATTAATACATATAGATGAGAACTAGAAAAAGGGTACAGATGAACCTACTTTTAGGACAGAAATAGAAACGCAAATGTTGAGAACAGACTTATAGACACAGTGGGGGAAGGGGAGGGCGGGATGAATCGAGAGAGTAGTGTTGCCATACACACTACCGTGTGTAAAATGAACAATTAGTGGGAGGCCGCTGCACAGCTCAGGGAGCTCAGCATGGTGCTCGGTGACGACCTCGAGGGGTGGGGTGGGAGAAGGGTGGGAGGAGGCTCCAGAGGGAGGGGATATATGCATGCTTAAAGCTGATTCCTGGGTCAGGAAGATCCCCTGGTGAAGGGGTAGGCTATCCATTCCAGTATTCTTGGGCTTCCCTGGTGGCTCACATGGTAAAGAATCCACCACCTGTGATGTGAGAGACCCAGGTTCGATCCCTGGGTTGGGAAGGTCCCCTGAAGGAGGGTAAGGCAACCCATTCTAGTATTCTTGCCTGGAGAATCCCCATGGACAGAGGAGCCTGGAGATCTACAGTCCATGGGGTCACAAAGAGTCGGACAGGAGTAAGTGGCAAAGCGCAGCATAGCTGATTCACATTGTGTACAGCAGAAACCAACACAACATTATAAAACAATTATTCTCCAATTAAAATAAAATTAATAACATAGAAGCAATAAATAAAAAGAAAAGAGAGGTTGACAAACTTCCAATTATGTAAACTACATCCTGGGTGCCTTGAAAGCCAGAAATGCCCAAGACATGGTCCCTGCTGTTAAAGAGCTTCAATTACATGGGAAAATAAAACCAGCGCACAAGACATAAAACCACCACTAGAAAACACTCATAGCTGCAGGATTAATAGGTGTGGGGGCCATTCTGTGACCTAGTGTGCTGCCTCTGTCCACGTGTGTGATCCTGGACTCGTCTAAGCTTCAGTTTCCCACATGAAAAATGACCTAAATCCCTAATTCCAAAAGTTGAGTATACATGAGAGTTTTTAAAACTCCTCATCCCAGGAGATCCTGATTCAATAGGTATGACTGGCAACTAAAATTCTCTATTCAACAATGATTCTATGCAATTCTACTGACATCAGCCTCTGTCCTGCCTCTGTGAATCTGTTTTCTTTTTGTCTTCCTTCCAATATTTTTATAAGTTCTCCATTCAAGCGACAAAGCACTGATCATTTCATAGCCAGAACACAGATGCTATTAAAGGAAAACTTTCCTTGAATCATTAGCCCTACAAATTCAGATTTCAGGTAATTTATTTTCTTTTCTGTTAGCTTGCTTAAGTAGTTCTGATGGTTACCTCATTTCTGGTGATTCAGAGTTTTATTTGTTATCTACATATATGTATGTATGTTTCATCTCTAAGTCATCTCTGACTCTTTGCGACCCCATGGACTGTAGCAGTCAGGCTCCTCTGTCCATTGTATTTCCAGTTAAGAATACTGGAGTGGGTTTGCCGTTTCCTTCTCCGGGGGATCTTCCTGGACCAGGGATTGAATCTGGGTCCTCTGCCTTGGCACGAAAGTTCTTTACCACCGAGCCACCTGGGAAACCCATATATGTGTATATATACTAGCTTTCTTTCTGGTTTTGATATTTTTGCTTCTAATTGAGAAAAAAATATATGAGGAGAAAGGTGAAAAATATGACAATGAAAGCTAAAATGTTTAAAGCATTTTAATCTATCCATATTGATTTTCACATACCTTACCCAATTTAATTAGGAAGTGTAGGGACTTCTGCTTTATTGATTATGCCAAAGCCTTTGACTGTGTAGATCACAACAAACTGTGGACAATTCTTCAAGAGACGGGAATACCAGACCACCTTACCTGCCTCCTGAGAAATCTTTATGTAGGTCAGGAAGCAACAGTTAGAACTGGACATGGAACAACAGACTGGTTCCAAATTGGGAAAGGAGTATGTCAAGGCTGTTTATTGTCACCCTGCTTATTTAACTTACATGAAGAGTACATCATGCGAAATGCCGAGTTGGATGAAGCACACGCTGGAATCAAGATTGCTAGGAGAAATATCAATAACCTCAGATACACAGATGACACCACCCTTATGGCAGAAATTGAAGAGGAGTTAAAGAGACTCTTGATGAAAGTGAAAGAAGAGAGTGAAAAGCTGGTTTGAAACACAACATTCAAAAAACCAAGATCGTGGCACCTGGTCCCATCACTTCATGGCAAATAGATGGGTAAACAATGGAAATAGTGACAGACTTTATTTTCTGGGGCTCCAAAATCACTGAAGATGGTGACTTCAGCCATGAAATTAAAGGACACTTGCTCCTTGGAAGAAAAGCTATGGCCAACCTGGACAGCATATTAAAAAGCAGAGATATTACTTTGCTGACAAAGGTCTGTCTACTCAAGGCTATATATTTTCTGGTAGTCATGTATGGATGTGAGAGTTGGACTATAAAGAAAGCTGAGCACCAAAGAATTGATGATTTCAAACTGTGGTGTTGGAGAAGACTCTTGAGAGTCTCTTGGACTGCGAGGAGATTCAACCAGTCCATCCTAAAGGAAATCAGTCCTGCATATTCATTGGAAGGACTGATGTTGAAGACAAAACTCCAATACTTTGGCCACCTGATGCGAAGAAGTGACTCACTGGAAAACACCCTGATGTTGGGAGGGATTGAAGGCAGGAAGAGAAGGGGAACTACAGAATATGAGAGGGTTGGATGGCATCACTGGCTCGATGGACATGAGTTTGAGCAGGCTCCAGGAGTTGGTGATGGACAGGGAAGCCTGGTGTGCTACAGTCCGTGGGGTCGCGAAGCGTCGGACACGACTGAGCTGCTGAACTGAACTGAGCTATAGGGACTTCGCTGGCAATCCAATGGCTAAGACTTTGCCTTCTGGTGCAGAGTCGTCCAACGCATGGGGTGTGGGTTCAGTCACTGGTCAGGGAGTTAAGATCCCACATGTCTCGAGGCCAAAACACCAAAACATGCAAGGGAAACAATATTGTAACAAATTCAGTGACTGTACTTTTTCTCTAATTTTCCATTTGTTCTAGAGAACCCAGGTTAGCAAAATTAAACTTCCTTGGTTTTTGCAGAATGACGTTAGCGTAATTCTCTTCCTCCGGTAATACAGATATGGATCAGTGGGAAATGTACACTTTGCCCAAATCTTAAACTATCCAGCTTCCTTCCCTACATAAAATTGCCTGATATTAATATTGTAAATTTCACATACAGTAGCGCAATGTTCCCACAAAAAACTTGAGAATTTTTTTTTAACTACGATTCCCCTAATATTTACATACTTGCATTTCACCCTATGGTAATATCCCCCTCTCTGCCTCAACTTCTCCATTTGGATGTTCCTATAACAAGTTCATCGGAGTTTGGTTCCTGTAAGTCTTACTGTGGTCGCATAAGAACCTGTTTGGTAGAATTAAACCAGATGTGTGATCTGGGGTTGGAGAGAACAAGGAACCAGGAACCCTGTGTTGTTTGGTTTCCTTGCTTTGATGGTGTCATCGCAGCCTCCCAGGAGATCTGAGGTCCTACCAGCCACTGTCCTGACACAATCCAGAACCAGCTCACCAGAGCTAATTTATTTCCTAATGCTACAGCACTGTTAATTTATAAATTACACTGGTAATTCGAGCTATTATTAATTTCAGATGGTGTAGGGCAAGCCTAATTAAAATATGACACCAATTGCCACACATATGTACCAAGGACCACCATTTAAAATTAATGGGAATATTAAGTGTGACACGAGTGTCCGCGATGCTCTGCACAGTAATTACAGCATCTAGCGGGGAAGATCTGACAAATGTAGGCTGACGGTGGGTGCAAATAAACAATGACAACGTAAAAGGAAGCACGAGCTCTTCACTTAAGCCTCTTCTCCTCATTTCCTCCACCCTTCATCAGTTCAAGGTTAATGCTCTTTCCCCGAAAGATGCTTAGGGAGCAGTGACAGACAATTAAGGCCACTGTGCTTACTGGTGGGGACCATGAGTCTCTATGGGCCAGTGTTGACTGTCTTCTCAGATTCTGGACTTTGGGGCCCTGCTTGCTACTTCCAGCGTCTTCTTGGTTCTTCCTGTGAACTCATTAACACTTGCTTGACTGCTATGATAGTGCTGTCCACAGGTAGTACAGGCAGGGGAGCTCCTGTATGTGTACATGAAAGGTTTCATAGGGCAAAGGACACCTGGGGGATGCTCAGGTTGGACTAGGTCTGGATGGTGACAGACTTGTCAAGACCCAGGAGTGCCGGCCCTCCGGGCAGGCATGGTTCTTCTGTGCACTAGAGCTGTTGTCTTCTATGCCACTGTCATCACTCCTGCTATTACCGTTATAAAAATGGTGATCTTAGCAACGTCACAGAACAAATACAAGCATTGTTTACATGTTGTTATTGTTCAGGCACCCAGTCGTGTCCGACTCTTACTGACCCCATGAACTGCAGTGTGTGTCCATCACCAACTCCAGGAGTTTGCCCAAGTTCATGTCCATTGCATCGGTGATGCCATCCAGCCATCTCATCCTCTGATGCCCTCTTCTCCTTACTTACATACCACGCACATAATTCTTTGTATGACATCAGTTTCTTTTCATTGTCAGATTTATTTTCTGCATCACAGATACAGGCAGCATTATGGAGAGGTTTTATTCCCTGGGGGAAGGACTGTGCCTCTTCCCTCCCCCTCAGAATGGGCCCCCACACTGTGTTAACATAGCCCTGATCCTTTGAGTCTGGACCTCCAGGAAAATCGTAAGATAACTGTATAGTGCTTTCAAAGTGGGTTTCAAAGTGCTTTCATGTAATCGGTTTATCATTTGTTCCTCCAGACATCCCGGTGTGCTCTGTGATGACCTAGAAGGGTGGGATGGGGGTGCCTATCTCAGACCCAAAGCCTGACTGCTTGGTGAGAATCGGGGAGGGTGAACACTGACATTATTCCTTACTGAGGACCGGCAATTCTCCAGACTCTGTGCTTGGTCCGGGTGGGAGCATTGTACCTGGTCCGCTGGGGGACCGAGGACAAGCTAGTGATGTAAGAGGCAGAAGGGAGGCAGGCCGGGGAGCTGGCATCCATCCCGAGAATCTGAGCTGAGAATGAGCATGACGCTCTGCAGACGTAGCCGCCCCACACTTGGTTCGCTAAGTTTGTGCCTTTGGTGTTTTTCCTCCTATCCCTCACCCCTACTCCTGCAGCTGTGGGCTTTGTGAGTGAAGACGAATACTTGGAGATCCAGGGCATCACCCGGGAGCAGTCGGGGTACTATGAGTGCAGTGCCTCCAACGACGTGGCGGCCCCCGTTGTACGGAGAGTCAAGGTCACCGTGAACTGTGAGTATTCCCAGGCGCCCTCATCCAGCACCTTTGGGAGGAGGTGCCCTCCTGGCCACAGAGAGAGCTGGACCCCAGTGCCAGCCTTGACTCGGGGCGGGAAATGGGGCAGCCTCACTGTCCATTTTCTGCTTTCAAGAGCAACAGTTCTAAACTCTTAAAGAAAATAAATGGGCGCTGAAAGTAATTTTCTATAATCCAAAACTTGAGTCCTAAAAGATCATTACATGACATTCAGTGCGTAATTTACACAAGCTTGTCTTTGAATCCCAAGTTTTACTCATAATGTCACCAAGCTTCTCATTCTCTGGACAGTCATCTCCTTAATAGGGAACAAAAATAAAAAGCACATGTATGGAAGAAATACTATAATTTGTTTGTGGTAGACTTATGTTATCTCATCCTCTTCTAATTATGTATGTTGATTGACATGGTATACATTCACAATTGAACTATAAATAGACAAACATACACATATCCAATATGAGAGGGCATATCTCATACCTGTTTTTTGCTAATAGAGGCACTGAACCCCCAAAGCTGGAGGCCACTTCTCTGGACTCCTCCTCTTCCTTCACCATCCAGTTCTCTCTGACATCGATGCTGCTCAATGTCCCCGCTCCCTCATTCATTCTCTCTGGCTTCCTCGTTAGGTACCCTGACTCAGGTCTCTAGGACATTCGGAAAGTTTTCCCAGCTGTGCTGATTTCACATGTTCTTAGGACAGAACAGAACCCAAGAGTTAAACCAGCAGACAAGAAGAGTTTCTCCTTCCAAACTTGGGTGGGGTTGGACATAGAGGAAGAATACCTTGGTTTGATGTTTACCCCTTCTTTACTTTAATATGTTGGTTTATGTTATAATTCGAGCCTAATTAACACAAAGCACTTGAAGAATCAAGTTAACAGGTGAAGCAATCATGCCATTTTTGTACCCTACCACAATTTCTTTTTAAAGTGACATAATTTACAGTTAATAAAGATTAACCTAAACAGTGAGGAGATGTAAGAGAAGGGAAAAACCTATGCAGGGAAATAAGAGAAATCTATGGGTAAATCAGCCCACGATGTTTATAGCCTGAGGTGGTCAGATGTGCGTCCAGGATTTGGCTTTGAGGTGCTAAAGCAAAGAGAGGAAACATCTTTTGGTTTGAGGTTTATGTCCACAAGATAAAAGTGAATTTGTCGCTTGGGAGAAGCACTGCTTTTCTCTGATGCTGAGACTTGAAAAATAATTTCACTTGCAGGTCTCGATAAATAGAGCACCACAGGCATTGCTTGCCGTGGCCGTGCGATGGTTGGCTGTGGCTCTTTTCCATAGTACATTTCAGTGGGACTCGGCATGACAAGGGTGGTTTGGCAAAGACTTGGGATGAAAGCAGGCCGAGTACTTAAGTGAAGTTGTTCTGGCTGTATTCAAGGGTCCAGGGTAGAGCGCCTCCAAGAATGACAGATCTGTATGTCCCCCAGGCAATTCTCCAAGACGATTATTTCTTGCAACTGAGTTTTCAATGGGAATTGAATAGTTCAAGCTTATATACTCTGGCAAAAACCTGGTGTGCAGAAAATCTATAGGGCTAGATTAAAGGTACTGTCAAGCCATGGGGCAGACAGTGGATGGAGTTGGCTATCTCCTATGAAAGTGGAAAAGTTTAAACAGGAAATTGGCCTAGATGCCTGCTCATCCCACTGGCGTCCAGAGGGAAGTGGAGGCGGTGTGCTCGAGCCTTTCCCTGGTGATGTGGGATAGCTTCAATCTCCGGCACTTTGTGGAGACCGGAGTTAGAGTGGGGCCTGGAAAACAAAGCGAGGGGGGCGTTTGAGATGCTGTCGAATGTCCTCTCTTTGTAGATCCTCCATACATTTCAGAAGCTAAGGGGACGGGCGTGCCTGTGGGACAGAAGGGGACGCTGCAGTGCGAAGCCTCCGCGGTTCCCTCGGCAGAATTCCAGTGGTACAAGGATGACAAAAGGTAAGACTCCCTTCCTCTCTCCCTCCCCAAGGAAGAAGGAAGCTTTTCCAGGTCCCTGGTTCCACACGGACGCAAATGGATTCCTGCAAAGTCCTCTCTTAAATGCCTCTTACCTATGAAGGAGAAACAGTACCCTGAGCAGTCTCTTCTTGACATGAATGAACTTCAGCTGTGTTTGTAATGCTGCCATGTGGAACTATCGCTCGCCAGTCAACGAGCCTAAGAAAAACTATTTCTTTAGGAAAATGAACTGTCAAAGGAAAGACCACCAGGAGCCCTGGAAAGCCTGTGAATTTTTTATAGGCCTGGGAAATAATGTGTTCTGCCTGCAGCTATTTTTAACACATTCTCAGGCTTGCATTAAGGCGTCAGGAGTGCTCCGGGTGCTGAGTTAGCTGTGGCTGAGGACTCTGGTTCCATCCCAGGTGCACTCAGTGGTGGTGCAGGGGCGTGTCCGTGACCCGACTTGGCTCTCCTTTGTGCAGAGCTTACACTGTCACGGCGGGAGAAAAGACAAGGGCCTCCCCGTCCCCTCCTATCGTCACAGCTGCCATCCGGATGTTTGCTGTGATTCACTGAAGTTTGTCACTGCCATGAGTTATCAAATGGCACGTTAGCACAGGGTTCAGCAGCTCCGAAAACCAGGCAATTACTGCCATCAAAGAGCTATTTTAAGGTGAATGAACAGCAATTGATGGGCAAGAACTGTCCACGGTCAGAACCCAACTTGGTGAAAAGGGGAGGGGGCAATGCAGGGTCCTGAGGTGTATGTGGGGTACAGGAGCGGGAAGGAGTGATGAGCCTGAGAAGCTGAGGGAAAAAGCCACAAAAAGGGCAACTTTGGGAAGGAGAGAGGGTGAGCAACTCCAGGCCAAGACGCAGATTGAGAGCGACCCAGCTGCTGTCCGCAGGACTTAACATCCCTGGGGCCGGGAGCTCTTTACTCAAGAGGCCAGCGTTCATGGCAGCACTGGGTACAGTAGCCAAGACATGGAAGCCACCTAAGTGCCCACTGACAAATGAATGGATAAAGAGGATGTGGTACGTATATACAATGGAATATTAGCCAGCCGTAAAACAGAATGAAATAATGCCGTTTACAGCAACTTGGATGGACCTGGAGATTATCACAGTGAGTGAAGTGAAACAAAAAGACAAATACCATATACCATCACTTATATATGGAATCTAAAATACGACAAACGAACTTATTTACAAGACAGAAACAAACTCATAGACACAGAAATCAAATGTGGTTATCACAGGGGGAGGGAGGAGGAGAGATAAATTAGGAGTTTGGGATTCACAGATACACAGTACTGCTGTTGCTAAGTCGCTTCAGTCGTGTCCGACTCTGTGCAACCCCATAGACGGCAGCCCACCAGGCTCCCCCACCCCTGGGATTCTCCAGGCAAGAACACAGGAGTGGGTTGCCATTTCCTTCTCCAATGCATGAAAGTGAACTGTGAGAGTGAAGTCGCTCAGTCGTGTCCAACTCTTAGCGACCCCATGGACTGCAGCCCACCAGGCTCCTCCGTCCATGGGATTCTCCAGGCAAGAGTACTGGAGTGGGGTGCCATTGCCTTCTCCGACACACTACTGTTAAATATATATAAAAGAGATAATCAACAAGGGAAGGACCTGCTGTATAATAGTACAGGGAACTATATTCAACATTTGGTAATAACCTATAAGAGGAGAGAATCTGCAAAAGAATATATATGTGTGTGTGTGTATACATATATATATGTGTGAATGTATAACTCACTCACTTTGCAGTACACTTGAAGTTAACATGACACTGTAAATCAACGATACTTCAATAAAAAATAGTTAGGGACTTCCCTGGTGATCCAGTGGTTAGGACTCTGCTTCCACTGCAGGGCATGCAGAGTTGACCCCTAGTCTGGGAATTAAGATCCCACATGCCACACAGGGCAGCCAAAATTTTTAAAAATGAATTTTAAAAAAGAAAAGGCCAGTCAGCACCAAGAGCCCCTCTAGTCTCTGCATTAACCCCTGAACTTTGTTTGCAACCAAGTCACTTAGTCAGAGGTTCCGCTGTGGCTCACTATAATCCTTCCACGTGAGAAGCACTACTTCTTCGTTCTTAAGCGCCAATTCTGGCAGCAACGTGGGTGCACTGTATTCATCCAGCCCATTTTGTAGATGCATGTACTGAGACAGAATGAGTAAAAGCAGACTCAGAAAGAGATTAGAAGAAATCATTGGCTTTTCTCCTTTTTCCCAAGAATTCATAATCAAGCAGAAGGAAATAGTATTTTCCCAATAAATAAACGTGGGTATCTTTCTTCAAAATCCTGCTTCCTTTCTCCATCCATTTTATCTTTTCTTTTATACTAAGAAGAAAACTCAGACATGAAAGTCCAATATCAGAAAACATAGCAAAAAAACAGAAATCCATTGAGCTCCAGGGTAAATTTCTGAACTTTCAGTGATTCAAACTTTCAAGGAAATTAATCAGCTACATCCTGTTTTTCTAATCCTTGATGGGATGAAAATGCAAGCAAAATGTGGAGGAAACAAAATCTTAAAAGATGTGGAGGAAAGATTAGCCCTTAGGCAGAAGTGGACAATGGTGGGCATATGAAGGGCGAGCTCAGCTCTGCACAGCTGCTGTGTCACAGGGAGGGGGCTGCGGGCTTCACCCAGGATGAGAGAGCCCGACTGACAGCATCTCCATGGGCAGCGGGCTTTCAGAGCCCTGGGCTCAGGCGGCTCTGAGTCCTCTGTCTGAGCCCTTCTCGAGGCAGCTCCTTTTCTCTCCTTTAGTTGATTCTCTCAGTTTTTCTATTTGCTCTTCGTTTATTTATCCCCCACCCCCCACCCCATGTTCTCCCATTGAATGGAGGTGTCTGTCCTCTGGGCACCAGGCTCTTGAAGAGCATCTCTGCCTCTGAACTCTTGTCGCTGCCTGTCCTTCCTGGACCACTGGCAGGCCACTCCGCCAGGGTGGTCTCCCAGGGAAGATGGCTCCACTAGGGGGAAGGCCCCCTCTGACCTGACTGATATCCCTGGTGAGATGAGTGGATTTCCGAGCTCAGTCAAAGGAGTCCTTGTAATGGAGACAGGCGGTTTTCTCAGAATGTAGGGTAGAAGTCTCTCGTGACTGCGTTCTAGTCACTAAGTGCCCGCCGCCACCATGTGTGCCATGGATCAAAGGGAAAGGAGAGGGAACCCTGTCCTTAATAAAGACCACGCATCTGTAGGGACTGAATTCTTGAAAAGCATGAGGAAGCTGAAGCCTGGTGGCGATACTGAACTGGCCTCTGTACCCTGATACCAAATTGATTCTGTCTCAGAGACAGAGTTTTGGGTGAAGAAGAGAATCACTGTATTGCTTTGCCAGGAAAAGGGGGTCACAGTGGGTTCACGCCCTCAAAACTTTGTGTCCCAACCTGGAGGGGATAATGGGGAGTTTTATAGTAATGGTTCAGAGAGGAGGGTGGGATCAGCTATGGATACTTTGTGGGCAGTTTGTAGTTAATTTTTCCCACCTGGTGGTGGTTTCAACATCTGCTAAACAACTCAAAGATATTATGTGTATCCCTTAAAGGGGAGAGGAGGGCACGACAACCCACTCCAGGGTTCTTGCCTGGAGAATCCCATGGCCAGAGCAGCCTGGCGGGCTACAGTTCATGGGGTCACAGAGTTGGACACCACTGAAGCAGCTTAGCACACACTCATCCCTTAACAGCCTCCCCAGTGGCCTTAAAGGGGAAACAAGACCCTGTCCCAAGGCTGTTCCATTGCTTCTTGGCTGATTCTCCCTGTCTGGCATGCCCTTCCTTCCCTAATTAGCAAGTGTTTGAACCTTCCCTTTGCAACTCAGGGAAGGTCTAGGAGGCTGAATGAAACCTATTTCCTACAAACTAGAAAACTGGGGATACAGAAAGGCTTTGTGCACCAGAGCTCCACAGGGTCCTGCTCAATTTCAGCACACCTGTCTCAGCACAGCTGTCTCAGTTTCAGACACCTCCATTCTCCCATTGCATGGAGGCGTCTGTCCTCTGTGGCACGGGGAAGTGTGTGGCCACACGGAGCGTCACCCCAGAAGCTGCAAAATGCTGCCGAATACCACTGGCTGCCCTGCTCTGCTTTTAGCTAAAGACATTTCAGAGCTGTCAGCAAAGCTTGCTTTCTGGGAAAGTGTCTCTCCCCACTGCAGAGCTGAAATCTAATTCACAGCTTGGTCCTGATGTGACGACTTCCTCCACAGCCCAGGGATGGCGTCAGAATGGCAAAAGGGATCAATAAGTTTGAGAAACTCAGAGAAGCCTCTGGCAGGTGGGCTGCAGAGCTTCCTACGGACAGCATCCCCTGCAGGACAGCAACAGAACAAGCCACAGATAGAACAGTGGCTTCTGGCTGTACAGCCAGACACCTCATTCCTTTCGGACTGTGCTCACATTATAACAAAGTACGTGGACCCAGGCTGGTTCACTGTCCCTCACGTGGGAGAGATAAAAGCCCCCAGATGAACATCTACAGGATGGAAACCAACACAAGTTCCCACAGCCCCACTCTGACTTTCCTGGAGACAGACGCTGGGTTAGGACAGAGGCCCAAATCCTGGTCTTCTCATCACAGCGGTCACAAGTCTTAGAGATGGAGAGAACAGTCCATTCATCCTACAGAGAGGACACCTTCAGATAATGATACAGCAGCTGATGTCGCTGCCAAAACTGTCCTGTGGCCCAGGGACAGGAAGGAGTTTGCAGTGTCTCACTCCACAGAAATATATTATTTTGAATAGCATTTTATGGTTTACAAAGCATTTTCTCATCATTGTCCTGCTGGGCTTTACTTTCTATTTCTGCCCGGAATATTGTCTTTCTCGGTTTGATGACTCCAGTACCAACCATTTGCCTCAATTTCTGCCGTGCGAACCCATTCCAACATGTGTCCACCTTGACATATTGTCCTGTCTACATGTCCTGCTCCAGCCAGGCCCTACACAGGCAACTGAGCTTTGGGGATCAATCCCTGAGATCCTCCATTTAGAAGGATGGTTGTCCCCACTGGTGGTTATCTTTCCTGTAGCATAGACAGCTTCTAGGCAAGAAAGACAAATTATTTCAGGGGAACTACCAGTTTGGCTTAAAGCCTGTTCTCCAAAATAGGACATCCCAGCGGTTTTTACAAAGACGAGCGCTGGTCTCAGGATTTCAGTGCAGACATGCAGGTTCAATAGGAATTGCTCCTAACAGCCTCCAAAGAGGGAGAATGTGGCCCCACCCACCACTGAAGCAGTTTTTCCTTTCCCTCTCTGTCTGCCCCGTAATAGTGTCTGCACTTGTAACAAGTGTGTCTGGCTGTCCTCCCCACCTCTCTCCTTGGCTTTTATCAGTGGCCCGCAGCCACTGGTCTGAGCCCTTAAGGCACATTGGACTCCATGACAGGTAAGACAGCCAGGGAGGTGGTCCTGGCCGCCTGAGGCCACACGCTCGGGCTTCTGTAATCCCTCCCAGGATGAGATGCTCAAATGCAGTGGACGCCCAGGCCCATCAGGGTCCCCTAATGTGAAAACAGCCCCTGATTCTTTTACCCTGATCAGGGCCAAAGATAAATTACCATCTGTAGAATGTCTCAAGTTCTTAACGGACAGTGTTTCTACCAGGTGCATGAAAAACTTTGCTCTTTCACACCCGTCAGGTTTTTCTCCTGTTTGCAAACTAGGTTCTTCATTTTCATGGTTGCCATCATCATCATCTTCATCAATAACATCAGTTATCCAGCACCTACTGCTCGCATCCTGTGGGGCTGAATGGCACACAGCTGGCGCACTGTATTTGTTTAAGGGCACCTGCCTTCAGAGAACTTCAATAACTGCATAGAGAGATGAAGACCTGCATTGTGCCAAGCATGTCTCCGGGCACACACATAAAACAGAGAAATATATATACGTGCGCCATGGTGGCAAACTTGTTGTGTGGTTGAGTATAAAACAAACAAACAAAAAATGGGATTATAGTGATGCAAAAAAAGGGGGAAGAGGGAAGATCACTAATTCCAGAGTTTTTCTTCTTCCTCGTCAGGAAAAATGCATGTAACTATCCCCCTTTCCCTCTCTTTTCTGTCTGTCTCTTGTTTGTCTCAGGCTGGTTGAAGGAAAGAAGGGGGTCAAAGTGGAAAACAGACCTTTCCTCTCAAAGCTCATCTTCTTCAACGTCTCTGAACACGACTATGGGAACTACACGTGTGTGGCCTCCAACAAGCTGGGTCACACCAATGCCAGCATCACACTGTTCGGTGAGACGGAGCCCCAAGCTGGACAGCAAGGAGCATGGTGGGGGTGGGGAGGGAGCAGGGAAAGGGGGGGGCAAGGAAGAGAGTCAGGAGTAGTTAGGGGGGTGGGTGAGAAGGACAGGGATGAGGAGGGAGGGTGTGAGAGAGAAACAGCGCACGTGTGAAAAGAGACATCGGGTTTCATCCTGGTTTCATCCTGAGCCAGAAGTCCTGACACGGCAGGAAAGGGTTTGGGGGATACTGACGTGACATTGAACTTTCCCCCGCAGTATCTCCTTAACTGACCATGGGGATTGCAATCGGATCTAGTTGTCAAGAACCCAGAGAGGAACACACACTATTTCCATACTTCTTCCCTGGATGAGTGTGAAATGTTGCCATTTCTGGAACGTTTTCTGGTCCTCGGGATATAAGAGAAACTGCATTGTATTGATACAAGTAGACGTGTGGGCCTTGGGATCCTGAGTAATGTTAGTGTCAGAGGGAGAATTAACATAGCCAGTGGGTGTGTCCCTGGTTCTTCATTTGTGTCCCAGGGTGTTGTCTGCCTGCATTAAGATATTATCTGTCCAACCAAGCCACCATCTCGACAGAAGTCACACAATCATGCATGCATCGATTCATTCAGTCACTCTTTACTGAAGGACTAATCTGAGCAAGGCAAGTTGCGGTGCCTTCATTGCACACCTGGCAACTATAAAGGTGCCAGAAACAAGGGAAGGAGGCAAGTCAACAGACTGAGATCCCCAGGTCTCATGCTTCTTCAGGGAGAACAGTCACACAGACCTGAGCCTGGATGCCCGAGGGCCATCCTGCATCTCTGACGGGCTCCCTGCCCAGGAAGACGCAGACTGACCACACAGCCCATGAGGCTTATTTCTGGTTGCTTTGCGTGGGTGGGCGTGGTGGGGGGTGGGAGGCACATCCCTCAGGCCCCAGCAAGTACCTTAGCTTGGAATCCTTCAAATTTGTTCCCTGGTCTCCCATGTTAACAAGCACTCTTGAGTGTCCTGGGGAGGGAAAGGTAAGGAAGCTATCAGATCATTGGCAGGAGCCTAAACCCCTTTATTCTGAGAACTCCCAGATAATCCCAGAGCTCCATAAAGTACCCCTCACCCCCTGCCCACCCTGCCACATCTCCTCCATGGAACCACAGACCCTGATCAGAGCGTCCAGACAGCCCACCTGTGCTCTTCCCCTGCTCCATCCAGATTTCCAAATTGCATTCCATCCCCCCCTTATACCCAGCACATAAAATAAAGCCCAGCTTTATCCTCCAGGGCTGGGAGGCAGCAGGCTGCCCTTGATCCCAGAACTGGCAGACCGTAATGGGCAGAGCTGTGATTAGACTGATTGATGTGTCTGACGCCTCCCACCCAGGGACAGTCATCAGGGCCGCTCACGTTTGTCAGCCTTTTGGCTTTTTGGCAGGTGTCTGTCTGCAAGAACAGAAGGACCATGATTAGGAAGGGGCGGCCCTGCCTCCCCTTGCCTCCCAGATCCAAGGCTGTCCCTACCCTCCACCCACAGCCTTCCTCTTCCCTGTAAACAGTCTCCCTCCTCCTTTGACCCCGTTGCTCCTCCGAATCAAATGCATGAAATGGTTTTGCAACTGACTTTATCACTGCTGTCTGATTCCCTGGCCTCGTCCCCTGAAGCCATCTAAGATGAGACGACGAGAGAGAAAAAACAAACTTTAAGAGTGAAATACCGGCATTTGTGACAAGCAATGCAGTGAAGTATGCGCCATAAATCTGCTCCTTTCCACAGACCTGTGTTTGGCAATTAAGACCTCTGCCTGCATCCCCGGCAGTCTGAAGTGTCATGTGGGATGGCCCTGCAGTCGCCAGCTTTCTGGAGTCCAGAGGACTCTCTAAAAACATGTCTGGAAAAGTGATAGTATGGATTCAAACAAGTTTAGAAAGACTAGATCAAACAAAGATGAATTGCGTCCGTGCGGGGATGTTCTTTAACAAAAGAGGGCTCAGAGCCCTTGCATGCTAAATCTCTAAGAGGGAGAAACAGTTTGGAACATTTCCAAATGTAATCAAACAGCAACCAGGTTTTTAGCCTTGTTTAAGAGAGCATTTCTGAGAAGCCTGTCACAGCATCACCACCTGGGTGACACCTAGTTCCATGGAGTTACAAAATCCCATTAGCGTGCCACACCTACATTTCCACCCCCTTGGCTCACACTGCAGCTGGTCCACACAGCCCCTCCCCTAAACTCTGTATCAACGCCCACTATCAATTAAGGCCTCTTGACAAATGTAAACGTGTTAGCGAGTTTTCTATGCCCTTTCCTATGATCAGACCCATCAAGCCGACTTGGGCAGGTTAGGAAGCAGCCTTTGCTTTCTGTGAATACACAAACTTTGTGATGAAACTCCTTCTCCTGTAGTATCCGAGGGCCAGCTATCAAAATGGTAGCATCATTTTGCCACCAACCTGCTTGGAAGCTGCACACATGACCTGATGCATCAGGGGCCCAGAGGCATCGGGGGCCCAGGAGAATTCAGCCCCTGGGATCCTGAATCACAGAGATTCCTGCCATGGTGCTGGGAGGCCAGAAATCCCTGAACTTGGTCTCCACAAGTGAACCAATGGAGCTGTGGATGACACACAGATCTCATCTGGAAAGAGGCTTCGGTCCTCTGCTACCAAGTCAGCACCCCAGTTCAGCACACGCCCAGAGTCCGTGCTCCTCAGGGGCTGCGAATGCATGACCAGCCCCTCGCCTTTCAACCTCGGCATCCCGTGTGCACGCACCCAGCCCTTCACCGTTCCTCATCTGCATTTTGCCCCACCACCTCTGGTTTTTGTGTGTTCCTTTATTTTTCCATCCCTCCAGAAATGTTTGTGAAAGCTGGTATACAAACTATATATGATGGATATATAGCTGCTGTATATAATACGTGTGTTTGTTTTCATTTTTCTCTCCTGTGTGTCCCTCACCCGATATAGAGCTAAGTGAGCCTACAAGCTCATCTTTGTTGCAAGGTCAGTATCCCCCCTCCCCTTGCTTTATCGGTTCTCCCCTCCCTGCTTTCTCCCAGAGCCCCCTCCTCCTACCCTGCTGTGTGTTCCCTGAGGCTCCTGTCTGTCCAGCAGCTAGTGGATGGTGGCAGGTGCTAAGTGGGTTACTGGGAGCCAATGAAACTCCAAGGACCCCCTTACTCTCTGCTCACATTGCCCTCCTCCCCTGAAGGGCTGCGAAGGGAGAAGAGAAACAACCCTATCTTTTCAAAGCCTGGAGTTCTGCATGGAGACAAAAGGCTCAGAGAGTGAGGCTTGGGGCAACAGGCAGAGAAGTCCACCCACTGAGTGCTTCTCATAGGAGTCCCCAGTGACAGACCCCCCTCATCAGCCACAGAAGCAGACCACCAGTGCAGGGAGTTTCAGAGGGTCCCTAAGCTGCCACAGAGCATTCATGGGGAGTGTCTTCAGGGAGAAAGGTGGGCAGGTGCCCCTGCAAGGTCCTTGGAGTGGACGCCGCTGAGCTCCTGTCCAGAGCCCGACTTCTGGGGATGGATGCTGTGCACTTGGGCAGGTCAGGAAGTATCGTTTAGATTCAATTTCCTCTTCTGGGCCATAGAACTGACCCGCCTTACAATCGAGAGTTGTTCTAGCCTTCACCTGAGAACACATAGTAAAAAGGCTTTGAAAACCACCAGGTGCGTCTTGAACCATTGGAGCCCAGTCTCTGGTTACAGGAACGCCCCCATATCACGATCCAGGGGTTCATGAACTCATTTCTCAAGCCCTCTCCCTAACTTCTTTTCACCTCTTCCACGCCAACCCTCCCCACACTGTGATACCTGCATCTCTCGCCTCGTTTTACTCAGCCCCTCAAATTTTCTCAAGACCCCTAGCCTAGCTAAAGTGATTCATTTGGACCATGACGAAATGTTCAGAAGTGGGCCCAAGCTGAGTGGTGGAGTCGGACCCATGGTGTGTATGCCGTTTACTTTTCCCTACTGAGGACAGAGCTGACCCTCGGAGAGCCTCGCAGGAAAGCAGCTGTGACCGCAGTGAAGAGAGGGTCTTTCCCCACTTCCTGCCATCCTTCTCATCCCACCTAGCACCCCCCTCATCCTGTTCATCCATTCACATTTGGCCATGCAAGCAATCATCAGAGGATGGCATTAGGGGAGGGGGAGACAGAAGGAAATGAATTATATGGGAAATTATTTGACAGAAGAGGAGAAAGCTTTTATGGTGAGAAGATTCAGGGATGCAGTATTCACCTTAGTGATACAGAGTGCCATGGTGATGAACCACAAACAGGAAAGTGAAACAGAAATAGAAAGAAAGGGAAGTCAATGGAAGGCTCCAGGTTCAGTTAGTGATTCAATGTATGCTTATTGAACCCCTGACCAAGGCATATGTACAGATCTCGAAGAATGTTGGAAAGGTAGCAAAGGACATAAATGGTGAAAGGGACGTGTGAGAGGCTGGAGGTAGGCAGAGGACAACTTGCGAGGGACTTTAAGTGACTTAGCGTGACAGCTCATTGTAATCACTGATATCTGTATTCTCAGCTGGAAAGGGAACTTTTGAAACAGGGATTGGTTGCTAAGGAGTTAGAACTCCACCGAAGGTGCACCCCAGGGATGGAGCGGGCACATCCCACATTGAAGCCAACAGTAACAAAACTGACCAGAAGCAAACAAATCCCTGCCCAGTTCGGAGCAGGGGACTAGGAGCAGAGGCTCCACCTGCTGACTCAGAGCTGAGCATCCTCACCGCACTCTGTGGGCTGTGATCCACTGCGCAGGTGGGGCAGGGTCTCCATGCCAGCTCTCTTCTCTACGTTGCTCCCACCCCATCACCCTTATCCTTGGGTGCAGGGCAAGGCCAGTAGCTGGTAGAATCCTGGAATAGTCCAAGACTTGGATTAGTGTGGTCTTCAGTATAGCTGTCAGACTTGTACACGAAGGACTGTATTAGAGAAAAAAGACCATGCTCTTGGGGCATTTATCTCATGCATCCCTCTGTGTGTGTGTGTGTGTGTGTGTGTGTGTGTGTGTGTGTGTGTGTTGCTTTTTCCTCCTCCATGGCTAGCCTGCCCTGGAACAGAGAGCTACCTCGATTCTCTGGAATACGCCCAGGTTATGCTCCCCTCACCTAGAAGGATTTCTACCCATGAGGAACACTTAGCTTTAAGAGACATTCCAACCTATTTTGTTACTCAGTATTCGAATGGTCCAGAAGGATCCAGAAAAGAGAATTTCGTTCCTTCTCAGCATTTTCTGCCACGCTGACGTATTTCTCGCAAACACAATGGACTGCACGTCCCCCTCTTGTGTTAATATGTAGTGCTGCAGGACTCCTGCCATGATAACTAAGGACTGGTGCGTCCACCACCATCCCTCATGCCCTCTCTCACAGGCAAGTGCAGGGGACGCACTCAGCGGCTCGGTGGCTGTTCATTTCCCATCGCTGGTCCATTGTCTTTTATCTCCTGGGCGAGGAGTCAGATTCGACGCTATCAGTAGTCTAGGGAAGGTCGGCTGATTCATGCCGGCGAACCTCGCAGTGACCATCAAATCATCTTAACAGAGAAGAGGGGAGGAAGTCAGCTCTGTGCATCAGAAGAAACAGTTGCAGTGGGAGAGAGGATGTGTTCTTCCCCGCTGAGGGTGAGAGAGAGCTCATTAAACCCAGCCTCTCAGCAGTTAGCATTTCTATGGTACCTGTGTCTAAATATAGAAGGTACCAAACTAAAATCCCCTCGCCCTGTTTCTGGAATGTTTGTGTATCCTATGTATCCATTCTGGCATGAATCCAGCCCTCTTCTGCTCACTAGGACAGCAGCCCTGTGCTCACCTAGGAACTTGGATTCAGCTGGGTTTGGTGGCAGAGAGATCGTGTTATGGATTGACCATTGACTTCTCTGAGTTACCGCTTCAGTCTTTGATTACTGAGCTGCCCACAGCCTTTTCCAGAGTGGCTTCTTGGGGCAGCTAATGTCCAGTTGGATCAAGAGTTGTATCATGTCTCAGGTGCCTTTAAAGAGTAGACTGAGAGTTTGAATACATGGGGACGTACTCAGGTGTTTTTGGGCAAATGTTCTGGTTGAGTTTAGCTGGAGTCATCTCTAGGTTATCTTTCCTTCTATATGCAAGGATCTTGCACAGAGAATCCTATCACTTCAATGCAAAAGGCTTTAATGTCATTTTCTTTTTCTCAGCTGTATTTTCCCTTATTTCAGGTATAATCGATGAGTAAAATCGATCAGTAAAATTGATGAGTAAGATATTTAAAGTGTGCCTCATCACCTGTACACAAGGTGATGCTAGTGGTAAAGAGCCCACCAGCCAATAGAGGAGACACAAGAGATGCAGGTTCACTCCCTGGGTTGGGATCCCCTGGAGAAGGAAATGGCACCCCACTCCAGGATTCTTGCCTGGGAAATCCCATGGCCCGGCCTGGTGGGATACAGTCTATGGGGTCACAAAGAGTCGGACATGACTGAAGTGACTTAGCACACACACACGCACATACCCTGTGGAAGGATTTCCTATCCTCTGTATCCAGGATGAACGCATTTAGAGGCCTCCAGCTAACGAGGAAAGATGAGAGGTCAGCGTGCTTCTGGCCAGTCAGCAGGACAGGCTCTGTGCATTGTCCTGAGAGCCTGAACTGGTGAATGGAGGTCTTTCCTGGTCCAGCCAGCAGAGGGGAACTGATGCCCAGCATTTCCCCAGGCAGGTCCCAGCATCAGGGATGCAGGTCTTACTGTCTTAGATCACCCCCAGAGAGAGGAAGCCCGCGGGGCCAGCTGGTTACAGTCTGACTCATCAAGAGAGGTCAGATATTAAAGGTCTGGCCTCCTCCGGTACACAGAACCTCGCTCACTAATATCTCAAAGATGCATAGATGAATGTCGGTTAACTTTAGAGATCAAACAGAGCATGGGCACCTGCATTCATATTACTGCAGGAGGGCCTAAGCTTTAGTTTTATAATAAAGCCTGCAGACTTCAGGGCTTCCCTGGTGCCTCAGACGATAAAGAATCCACCTGCAATGCAGGAGACCCAGGTTCAACCCCTGGGTTAGGAAGATCCTGGAGGAGGGCACAGTAACCCACTCCAGTATTCTTGCCTGGAAAATCCCATGGTCAGAGGAGCCTGGCAGGCTGCAGTCCATGGGATCGCAAAGAATCAAACACAGCTGAGTGACAAACACTTCCACTTCTGCTTCTGCAGACTTCAACTAATTAGAAGGCAGTCTGGTGGCCAAAGAAAAAAAGGTTGTTCTACAGAGAAGTGTTTATTGGCTTAGGGGCTTAGGCTCCAGGGTACCAGCTTCCCCAGCCAAGACACGGCGGGGATGCTGGATCCCTGAACTAGAGATCCAATGTGAGCATCCTGCCCCAACCCCCACTCAACCTATGCCAACTGACTTCCCAGCACAGCAGAGGGGCGCGTGTCCCAGGGTTGGGCTGTGGCCAGGACAGTACAGGGTCTGGGCTGGTTCAGCCTCCTCCCCCAGACCATCGGAGGGTAAAGTGAATGTCTCTGGCTGCTTTCTGCCGTAACAGTGGCTTGTTTTTCATTTCTTTTAGAAGTGAAAACCACAACTCTGCCCCCTGGGAAAGGTTGGTATGTTTGCTTTCCAGGCAGCTGCTGGCTTGGGCTGGGGGGCACAAGACTCATCGCCTTCTTGCAAGATTCTCTTCCGCGCTAACCCCAGGAGGCAGCCCGGTGGGGACCGCCTGACCTCGGGCTGGCCCTGTGTCAATTCAGATTAACCATCCCCAAGGACATCGATTCTCCCCGGGTGCCTCCCCTGCAAAGTCTAACTTGTCTTTGCTGGCAGCACTAATGGGGACCTGTCAGTGCCCAGAATAGCTCCACGTCTGGGCCCTTCTGTAGCAGGCCCGCCTCTTTCTTTGCACATGATGCTCTAATGCAATGATCTTCCAGGACCTTGGCCTTGCATGCTGGCCTCTGCTTACCCCATTCTCTCTTTTCCTAACTTGGAACTGGAAGGGAAGTGGCAGGAGGAAGGGGTCAGGGGAAGGAAGGGGGCGGTTCTTGGGTGAGTCACTTGGCTAGGAATAAAAACTCATCTTATTCGAGGGCTTTCATTCCATCCAGACATTTCCGATGGACAAATTGACACTTGTCACAGCTCTCCGGGGCCCTGACGGTCTTAGTAATTAGTCTCTTCAGGCCTCCAGAGCTCACTAATGAGACTGAGGAAGCAGCGCCGAGCGGAGGCGCTGCTAGACGGAGCACACAGACCTCCTCTGTGCGGCCGCATCACCGAGCAGATGGGCTGAGCTGTTCCTCTGGCCAGCACGGGTTCTGAGGGGGCCTCGCGCCCAGAGCCTGGGGTCCACACCTGCCTGGACAGCTGGTCCAGGTTCCCCTCCGCTCGTGGGGCTCTTCCTGTGCCCATCAGTGTGGGCAGGCCTGGGGTCCCCACCTTGACCGGTACCCGGGCTGGGCAGACCCTGCAGCCTCACTCTCTGCTCTCTTCTCTGGAGATGTGAGCAGCGCACAAAGCCACAGCTCCGAGTCCATGAAAAGAAAATTGTATTTGGAGACAGAAATCAAAGGACCTTGGGGACATCACTTATGAGTGAGTTTCTACACATTAGAGCAGGAGATAACAGCCTTTATCTCCTACATGAGGGACTTCAAGGGGCCAGAACCCATTTCCAGGTGCAAACACTCCACCTGGAATCCGAACCAATGTGGCCTTACCTCTGGGTATATCTTCCCTCAACCACGCGGATTTTCAGTGACTTGTATTGGGAATTGTTAGAAAAGTGGAGGAAAGGTGTTTGAAAGAAGGCAAAGTAGGAGAAGAATGCTTTGCTTTGTTTTCAGTTTGGTTTGTACTTTTCTTTTTCAAGTAGAATTGTCAGAAAAAGCAAAACACAGACACAAAGTAGGTATAGACACGTCAGCATGGGTCACTGTCCTGGCCCCTTCCTTCCTTCAACTAATGTTTGTTAAGTACCTGCTGAGGTACTGGGCACAGATCCTGCCCTTATGGAGCTCACAGCCTGGAGGAGGAGACACATGTGAGACACATGAAGGGAACTGTAGGATGGGAGTGTATTTTAATAGTGGGATGTGTATGGTGTGGTAGAAGGGAACAAAGCAAGTCAAGGCAGGCTGCCTGGAAGAGGTGGCTGAGGCCAGAACAGAACCTGGAACAAGGAGTAGAAGTGAGTCTAGTGAAGAGTATTTCAGGCAGAAGGGGTGATGGTGGGGAGGAAAGAGAATAGGCTGGAAGGCGCACACTCATGCATACGCGTGTGTGTGTTGCTGGTGTTGTGTGGAGTGGGAGCAGGGAGAGCCCGAGGCACACGTGTCCAGGAGTGAGGCTAAGGAGTCAGAGCAAAGCCTCTGAGTGTCCTACGGAGCAGCTGAGAGCTTTCCTAAAGGCCCAAGGAATCGAATCCATTGTGGCCTGGTCAGCTTGGAGTCACAGAAACATCGGCCTGGGGTTGGCATAAGGAGTCAACCCAGAAAGTCCAGGGTGGGTGGTGGACAGCTGGTGCATGGACTCTGAGAGGATGCGAGGAGACCCCGCCTCAGGTTTCTCCAGGAACCACCGCTGTTTCCTTCTTCAGGGCAGCTGTGTCCAGAGAGATGCTGGGTGGGGAGCAGGAAGGGATGGGGAGGCGACGTCCTACTGGACGTGGCGGTGTCCAGGGGAGCACCAGCCCCACGGACACACCTGGGAGAGGAGGGCAGCTACAGAACATCATACGCCGAGCGCCCTCCCCACCACCTCACACCCAGCAGGCATTTCCTCTCTTCTCTGGGAGGCGTTCTCTGGTACGGGGGTCAGGGCCCCCCCAACAGGCTCCCTGTGCGCATCCCGATAGGCGGCAGAGCACCCAGGAGCCCCAGGGGAGCAGGAAGAATCGGAACACAACACGCACCTCAGATACCTGCCACGCTGCGGCCGTTGCCAGGTGCCCAGCGTGTTTGCCAGCTCCCAGCCGCCTCCCGCGGGGTGCTGCAGACTCCCTGGCCAGCAGACGAGGCTTCTGACTTTTCTTGCCTGGCCGGGTCCCTGCTGGGCTGTCTGCCTGGTGTGTGCATCCTCTATCCACCTCCCTGGAGACATGCGGTCCCTGCAGCCCAGAGGAGTGGAGGGCGGCAGGGGCAGAGAGCGTCTCCATGCGGGAACTGGCATCGTCCCCCTTCTCCTACCGGGAGCCAGAACAGGAGGGCCATGCTGGGATGAGTAGGGAGTGAGTTTCATAGCTGTGTGAGCCAGTGTTCAGGAGAGAAAAGAGGTGAGAGAGAAAGGGAGCCCTGTGTGAATAGATACTTGTGTGTCCAGACGCTTGAGCAAAGTGAGCAGAACACACTTGGAATCACGGGCAGCATGCCTGGGGGAGGGGTGTGCAGCCACCAACCTTCCCATCACACTTGGAACCTGGCTCCTAGGAACCCAGAACAAACTCCCCATCTCAGCAGTGGCCTTGGGCAAAAGTAGGGCTCTCCTGCCAAGAATCTTGGGGGTGTCCCAGAGTGTTAGGGCGTCCTCTCTGGGGGCGACTTCTCTCCTGAGTTTCCAAAGAATGTGTATAGTGTCAGCAGTGATTGAACATAAAAGCTGGGGTTTCTGGTGATAATCTGTATAGAAACAGGAGTTAGATTTTAGAAGATGCAACCAATTTGTGATCAATGGTCAAGGATAAGCAAATCTGAAATTGAATTACAAGTCATCCGGAGCTTTGGAGGTTCGCAGGGGTGCCCGTTTGTCATGGGTATGTGGTGGACTGGGACAGGGAAGGGGTTCAGCTTTGTGTCACCCAGACATTCACCTCCATGGTGGGGAGCAGAGGAGTCATCTCTTGTCCTTCTCCTCGGGAGAACTTGCTCTGCCAAAGAGTTCTGGCCTCAGGAGCCCTGCGGTTGGGAGGAAGAAAATTTCCTGTATCCTTCTAGGTTCTTCTGGCTGGCTTAATAATTAAATTGATATGAAACAGAGTAACAGGATAAAATAAAATACTAATTTAATAATACATATATACATGAACGGAGAAGGAAATGGCAACCCACTCCAGTACTCTCGCCTGGAGAGTCCCATGGACGGAGGAGCCTGGTGGGCTGCTATCTATGGGGCTGCACAGAGTCTGACACCACTGAAGCGATTCAGCAGCAACAGCAGCAGCAGCATATACGTGAAAGGGTTCCCCTGGTGGCTCAGTGGTAAAGAATCCACCTGCAATGCAGGAGACACAGGGGATTCGTGTTTGATCTTTGGATTAAGAAGATCCCTTGGAGGAGGGCATGGCAACACACTCCAGTATTCTCGCCTGGAGAATCCCCGTGGACAGAAGCGCCTGGTGGGCTGCCATCCATGGGGTTGCAAAGAGGTAGACACACCTGAGCAACTGGGCTCACGTACATGGAAGAGACAAGGAAAACTGATGCACTCACCAAAATGTCCCAAACCTTCACCTTAAATACCGTCTTCAGCTAAAGACAGAAGAGGATGCTGGGGACAGGGGGTTAGGACTTCAAAGGGAGAGGAGGCAATTCACATGGAGATGGAAATGCCGCTGTGGGTTGGCATTTATTGGTGGGCAGGCAGAGGTGGACACAGAGGGGAAGGATAACAGACAGATTCTGCAGGTTCCTCCCTGTCGCCACAGCCAGTTCACACTGTGGTTACCGGTGGTGACAGCTCCCTTCCTGGAACTGGTCCTCCTTCTACATTCTTTACCGAGTCAGGTGTGGTTTTTGTTCAGTCACTCAGTCTTGTCCAACTTTTTGCGACCTCATGGACTGCAGCACACCAGGCTTCTCTGTCCTTCACCATCTCCCAGAGTTTGCTCAAACTCAAGTCCATTGAGTCAATGATGCCATTCATCCATCTCATCCTCTGTCATGCCCTTCACCTGCTGCTTTCAATCTTTCCCAGCATCAGGGTCTCTTCCAGTGAGTCAGCTCTTCACATCAGGTGGCCAAAGTATTGGAGCTTCAGCTTTAGCCTCAGTATTTCCAATGAATATTCAGGGATGATTTCCTTTAGGATGGACTGGTTGGATCTCCTTGCCATCCAAGGGATGCTCAAGAGTCTTCTTCAGCCTGACAATTTGAAGGTATCAATTCTTTGGTGCTCAGCTGTCTTTATGGTCCAACTCTCACATCCGTATATGACTAATGGAAAAACCATAGCTTATACCATGCAGACCTTTGTCAGCAAAATGATGTGTCTGCTTTCTAATATCCTGTCTAGGTTCATAGCTTTTCTTCCAAGGAAGATCAAAGCTTCTTCCTCAGTCTTGACCCTTGACCGTTCTCAACTTAAAATAATCTGTGTGCCAAAGAGATACTTTGGGGTGGTGAGTCACCACCCTCCACTGAGAAGCAGCAGCAGAGACACAGAGGCTGGATGACCGGGTGCATTTCAGACTCACAGCTGTTCAGGGGTAGGCTTAGGTTAGAACAAGAGCTTTGTTCCAAAGGCCTAAGAAAGAAATATCATATGGGCATTGCTTCCAGGCTAGGAGTTCTAAGACTTGAGAACATAATTCCATATGGCATTAGGGAGCCTGGCTTGATGGTAAACTGTATTAGCCAGAGTTGTCTCTGTATCCAGCATCTGAGTCAGGCAAGCAGGTCTAGCTTTGTCCCTTCAACCTGGTGAGGATGTGGTCTTAGAGGGGGCACCAGCTTCAAATGCCCCTGCTAAGTCCAGTGATAGCATCACCGACTCAGTGGACACGGATTTGAGCAAACTGCAGGGCGACAGTGAAGGACAGAGGGCACTGATGTGCTGCAGTCCACGGGGTGGCAAAGAGTTGGACCCAACTGAGCAACTGAAGAACAGTAACAGCACAGTCCAGTGCGACAGAGGCTGCCAGAGCAAGCGCGCTGAGAAGACGCCTTGCTCCATCAGGCGCCTAATCCATCCGGGCATCCAAACGCGTGTGCACTGTTCATGAACCCTAACTACATTTGTCATTGGAGTTCACCGTCATGGGGCTCAGGGAGCTGGAAAGCTTAAATGATAGGGAAGCTGCTGGGGAGTGTTATGACCTCATAGTTACCTTGCCTCCCGAATCTGGCTCCATCTCCATGAGTATCTGTGTGCAGGCCAGGCTGCTGCGTGGCTCTTAGAGAAAGGCGCCATCCATCTCCCCTCGAGAGACACATGCCGTGGCGCGCTCTGCATTCCTCTGTCCCTGGAAATGCTCCTGTGTGCACAGCCAGAGGCCACCTGTCTCTTGGCTTGATCCCACCTCATGGCAGCTGGTTTTGACCTTCTGAGCCTGTGGAACTTGAGGGAGGTCTGCTCTTAGCTAGGTCTAGATGGGGGAGAGGCCAAGAGCACGGCCCTGAAATAGAGTGATTGACAGGAGGGACGCCAAGGCTGCTGAAGCATCTACAGGGGCACGGTGTGTCCACCAAGTGCTTTCCTGCAGGACAGGCGGAGTGGCTGAAGGGCCACGTGGATGTCTGAGGCGGGCAGTACTCAGAGGGGTTGGATGATGATGTAGACGATATAGGGGTGTCGCTTTACTGAAGCTCTGGGTAGGGTGTTCATGAATCCACCACCTTCTTGAACCTGCCCCCTGAGCCAGGGCCTCAGCGTGTTCTGACGGCAGGGGAGTAGCGGCCACCTGCACACTGAAACCCACACCTCTCAGCCCCTCCCTGCACAGGTGGACTCCCCATCACCTAGCCGTGTCCTCGGGATCAGGCTGTGGAGGGTTCATTCCCCACACAGTCCCAGTGTGTGGACCGGGGGTGCCAGAGGCTCCCTGCTGGAGAGGCGCCTCTGTGAGGCAGGGGGCCAGGCTCATGGCAGGTGTGTTCTCTCTGCAGGCCCGGGTGCCGTCAGCGAAGTGAGCAATGGGACGTCGTCGAGGAGGGCGGGCTGCCTCTGGCTGCTACCTCTCCTGGTCTTGCACCTGCTCCTCAAATTTTGATGTGAGAGCCGCATCCCCGACGGGGAGGAGCCGCCGCACCGCCAACACGTCAGCGATGGCGACCAACACCGACAAGGCGAGCACCCCTGTTCTAAAGCAGACACGAGCCCACCAAATTCAGACAACAGAGCCGAAGGGGACACAAATTCGAGGGAGGGGAACAAAGAATGCTCTGGGAAAACGAATTGAACGAGGACACTGGAAATCACCGTGCAGATACCTAGGTACAGCTGAGTTTTCTTTCTTTTTCCAAATGGGAAGAACGCCCATGGCTCCGGACCCACCTGTGAACTGCATGGCGTGACCTCTGTTACCAGGCGGGCAGGGGCTCAGCCGCTCTGCCCACCACAATGCCCCCCCCCCACCAAGGAAAATTCTGGAGTTCGGCCACCCCAAATTCAATCATTCCATAGAGAAGAACTAACTCAGAGGGAGGCGAGCGGGCCCGTTCCTGGACTGTGTCCCTATTTTGTGTGTGTGATGAAACGCAGCATCAAAAAGATAAATAAAAAGGAAAAAACAAGACAGCCTGACAGCTACAACAATCCCACAATCAACAGTCACAAAAGATATTCTTAAACATTCTTTTTTTTTTTTTCCATTTTATTACATGGACATCATGGATAATAAGGGATTCTGATTCATTATTAATTTTATTAATTATATTTTCTGATATGAGTCTAAAACTTAGTGCAAAAACAAGACAAAACTTAAAAAAAAAGTACACAGATGAAAGGGGTGAAGGGAAGTGTGTTTGTGAAAAGTTAGACGTGAATAGTGTACTTCTTACCTAGGTTTACAACTGGTGGACCACACACCAGGGATTGACCACCTGGTGAGGATTTGGCAAATCCACCAAAAAAAAAAAAACCACATGCAATTTAACCAACATCTCCACCAGCGCTACAGATTTCTTCTTATTCTGTGCATTTAATGCAGACAATACTATGCTTCTACATGCTGTTTAGAAACGGAAGGGTGACCTGCACTGTATCTTGAGTTTGCTGACAATGCTTCTTTTGATGACATATATTATACAGTATATATATATATATACATATATTTTTTTTTTGTTAGAGTTCTAGCCATTTTCTTTCTCAGCAGGGTCCTTTCTCAGACATTACTGCATGCTGTATATGGCGTTAGCTGTGTGTTGCTCTTCTAAAAGATGATAGAGTTTACTGGTAATTGTGTAATCAGCTCCTGCCTTTTTATTTTCTTGGGTTATTCACATGTCAGAGACATTTCTAAAACGCGAAAAGAGAAACAAACCACTAACACCAGGCGCAGCATCTTTTCCAGGGGCGGCTCTTGGACGTGAGGGTGGATGCAGGAGGCCCGGCTTCTCCAGCAAGAGCCCTGGGTGTGGACAGACAGCAAGCAGCCGAACCAACTCCGCAGTCAGTAACCACTCGCTTTAGCCCATCATGGGAATCTAGGATGCCTTTGTGACCGCTGGAGAATCGAATCCTCTTGGTTTATTTTATTTAATTTCCCACCTTTGTGTGTGTGTGTATGAAAGAGAAGAAAAGGCAGTTTTTAGGTAAACTTTTCTTCGTCCCCCGAAGTCTGGGAACCAGAGGGGCCTCGGGGAGGGGTCCTGATGTGGTGAGGGAAGGTGGGATTGGGGGCTGGGAGGGAAGGGTTGTCTCTGACTTGACATTAAAAAGTGTTCCATGTCCCTCTTCACCTGGTGTGGTACCTCATTGTCAAGCAGGGGGTATGGGGGAGCAGAGCCTGCCTGGCTCAGGCGTGAAGGAGGGGTCGGGCTCCTGACTCAGGCTCTCTGGGCCCCTCGGGGGTGGAGTGGGGCTCCCTGTGGCGTGGGCTCTGACCTCAGGCAGGGGTTCTGGAAAACACTCCCTATTACAAGCAGGGGAGATGAGGCTCTGGTGACCACACCTCCAGTGTCTTCAGGAGGACCTGCTGTGTCCACAGCTCCCCTGGTAACCCAGATGGCAGGTCCAGGGACAGCTTTCACACGTGATTACTTGTGGGTGCAGAGTGCAGCCATCGCCCCCCAAACCTCTGAAACATTTTGCGTGAGTATTGACAAATCCGAAGCCCCATCGGCCAGCGTGTTGGAGACTTTCCATCCAAGCCTGCCTCCCAAACCTTGCCTCTAGTGACAAATTAAGAAAAAAGGTAGGTGTTAATGCAGAATAGTTTTCAAATAAGTCTAACCTGTTCTGATTCCGGGAATTCAATAAGCAGCTGCAGAGTCGCCGAAAGGCAGAAATGAGGTCGGAGCTGAACCCTGCAGGGATTACCATGCTGTGTCCTTGAGGGCCAGTCCCACCCGAGAGGAGGAAGTGTCGGAAAGCAGTCGTTTCATTTCCAGCGGCTCCTGGCAGCTTTGAGAAAAGCTTGTTGACGTCACATTTCTTTTAAAAAAAAAAAAATTCTTTTTTTTTTTTAATGTTCTTTCCCACTGTTTATCACAGGATCTTCAACACAGTCCCGTGTGCTCTTCAGTAGGACCTTGTTGTTTAACCGTTCTAAATGTAACGTTTTTGCATCTCTTAACCCCACACTCAGTCCGCCCCTCTCCCACCCACCCTGCGTCATGCTTCTCTGTGCCTTTTCTGACCTTCCACCTCCACCAGCAGGTGTCAGGTTCTCCAGCTTCTTCCTGGCAGCGTGGCCTGAAAAAGTCTGACCAAGCCTCGCAGATCTGGGCTGCCCTGCAGTCATTCTACCCCATGTCTTGAAACCGCTAAAGGCAAGGGGCTTGTCTCCTTACAGTGAAAGTGGGTTAGATACACTAGCTTCCGTGTGACCAGAGCTTCTGTAGACACGGAGGACCAGAGGAATTCCATGCAGATTGTACATCACAGGGATAGAGCAGGAAAAAGGCAGATAATTTCCATACTTCTCCACTTGAGCCCAGAACCGCTCTGAATAAAACGCACCAGGGCACTTTGCAGACAGTCTTCTCAGAGCTTGCCGGAATGAGAGCACAGCATGACAGGTAACCTCCACGTGATTCAGAGCTTTCTCGTTCAGATTCACTAAGCTTGATTTACTTCACCCATCACCATCCTCCAGGAAGGATTCTATCTGTCATGACCAGCTCTGTAAAGTGACACCGACGAGGAAGCTTTCATTTACCTAGTCGCCATTTCCATAGCCCTTCCTATCTCGAGGCTCTTTAGAGCTGTGGTCATTCCCAAGCATGTGTCTGGTAGAGCCAGCTTGGCCGTGACCACTGGGCTCGGCAGCTGGGAGAGCCCACTGCCCTGCCTCCAGGGGGTCTCTTCTCTTCTTCTGTTTAGTACAACACACAAGTCGTGAGCCGCTGAATTGCAGCCTTTTTTAATGGGTGCCTACAAGGCAGGGCCTCCAGCCAGGCTCAGAGTTCAGTCTAGGAGGATGTGGTTTTGATAGGAGCTCATGGGGTGATTCCCTGGCTTCTCTTCTCAGGAAAGAAGCTTGGAAAGACAGTGCTCACTAGAGCAAGTGAAGAAGGATCCTGAACAGCCTGTGTGGGTGTTTTTCACGGTGCAGGTGCTAATGGATGACCATCACTGCCTGCCTGGATTTCAGACATGCAGGACCCCTTTGGAACTCAAGTTGTGGTCATGCTTCAGGATTCAGGCACCACCTCTAACCTTAGGTTGTCCTTTGGGGAAACCATGATTGTGGTTTTGCAGACTTTATCCTGTAATAGTGTGTGTGTGTCGGGGGAGCTGCTAACAGTGGGGTTCAAACCCTTATCACTCTGACGACATGCTCGCAGAGAAACCCATTCATCTTCTTTCAACAGAGTATCTGCTCCTTTCCAACCTCACACGTGCAAGCTGTTCTTGAGTTCCTGCCGGGAACTCTCTCCCCATCAATGCTTCTACACAATTGGTTTAGATGTCTAACGTGTTACAGAACTGGTCCAAGGATGTCCGTCTGACAAATGGGATGTGCTGAGCTGGAGCTGTCTTTGCCATCGATGAACCACAAATGTTTGCTTCTGTTGCTATGGTTGGTGATAATGATGGTGATGATGAAACACAGTTATTGTTCTTCAGGCTGGCAAGAAGTTCACAAGTGAATGGACCCTGGAATCTGATGGAGGTCCAGGACACTTCCCTGGACTGACCCTGTCTTAACCTTGTACCTCTGGACCCTGAGTTCAGAAGGGAAAACAGTCTCACTAATTAATCCCAAGAAGGTCCCTCTACTGTGTGGGTTTATTTAGTAAAAGTGTAGCATCTGGGAACAGCAAATCGCCCCCAGTTTTTTTTTTTTAATTTATTCTTATGAGGATAAACATTGGAGGAACTTTTCACTAGAGCAGAGAAGTCTCTGCACGTGGGTAGAAGTGGCTGAGGGGTGCCGTCTGCCCCATGAGCCTGCTGGCTGCCCTGATACTGCTCACCGAGTGCATATGCATGCGACAGTCACCAAACAGCTGAGACTCGAGAGTGTCCGTATCTGTGTGAGGCACTAATACTACCCCTCTCGAGCATTTTTTAATGTTTATTTTTTTAAAATATTTATTTGGTTCCTCTGGATCTTAGTGGCAGAAAGCACTCTCCTTTTACTTCAGCGTATGGAATCTAGTTCCCTGACCAGGGATGGGACCCAGGCGCCCTGCATTGGGAGCACAGAGTCTTAGCCACTGGACCACCGGGGAAGTCCCTTAACGTTTATTTTAACCCAAACCCCAGAACTAATTTGGTTGCAAGCTTACTCGTTGGGCTTTGAGGAATGGAAGCATCTCCTTTGTCATTCCCATTGTGGCTGAGTCAGGCTGTCCAAGAGCATCGGTGCTCACGTCTCTCGGCTCTTACTTCCGGCCATATTTCCAGGAATGCCTAGCTCTGACTTCCTCCAAGACAATATGTGCAAGTCAGTAGCACTGTAATATATGAGTAACAGAGCTCTGAGATCTCTGCTCCTTCATGCTCACGCTCCTCCCACAACTCCCATCTTCTCACATCAGGTCCATATCACGGGATGAGAGCAACCTGGCTTTCTACAAAAAGACTACCCCTAATTGCTGAGCATTCCGTGAAGGTCATTTCTAGCTGTGTGTATCTGATGCACTGGGGGCGTGAACCTTTATGTAGGAAGCACGGTTTGGCTTTAGTTGTTTGGATGTTGATTTTACCTNATTTTTTTAAAATATTTATTTGGTTCCTCTGGATCTTAGTGGCAGAAAGCACTCTCCTTTTACTTCAGCGTATGGAATCTAGTTCCCTGACCAGGGATGGGACCCAGGCGCCCTGCATTGGGAGCACAGAGTCTTAGCCACTGGACCACCGGGGAAGTCCCTTAACGTTTATTTTAACCCAAACCCCAGAACTAATTTGGTTGCAAGCTTACTCGTTGGGCTTTGAGGAATGGAAGCATCTCCTTTGTCATTCCCATTGTGGCTGAGTCAGGCTGTCCAAGAGCATCGGTGCTCACGTCTCTCGGCTCTTACTTCCGGCCATATTTCCAGGAATGCCTAGCTCTGACTTCCTCCAAGACAATACGTGCAAGTCAGTAGCACTGTAATATATGAGTAACAGAGCTCTGAGATCTCTGCTCCTTCATGCTCACGCTCCTCCCACAACTCCCATCTTCTCACATCAGGTCCTTATCACGGGATGAGAGCAACCTGGCTTTCTACAAAAAGACTACCCCTAATTCCTGAGCATTCCGTGAAGGTCATTTCTAGCTGTGTGTATCTGATGCACTGGGGGCGTGAACCTTTATGTAGGAAGCATGGTTTGGCTTTAGTTGTTTGGATGTTGATTTTACCTCCCTGCAAGCCTGCAGATCACCTAGATACTTACTTCTGGCATATTACATGAGTGTGTGAGTAGATTTCCATTCTTTAGGACTCATTAACATTATTTGAAAATGAAGTATTCCTCTGTCATACGTCTATTTGATTAGAACTTCCTAGAAGTGTAAATAGTCTATAGCTGTACACTTACCTGGCTTCTAATGAATCTGATTTTTGGAATTTCTGAATATCAGCATAGAATTTTGGGAAGGAACTGAGTTGTTAATCAGTAGAACTAGGTTTTAGCTCAGATTCTAGCTAGGCTAGAATCCTTTATTTAGGCTCCTATTCTCTTTCTTGTGTATGAGGTGTCATGATGGAAGATTGCCATTTTTTTTTCTCCTCTCTTTAAAATGAAATAATCAAGTATTTTTGGATTTTAATAAGATTTCGACAAGAAACATTTTTGGAAAGTTGCTTTATATATATATATAAATGACAATTGAAGGCGTGACTCTGGGCAATTTAATAGCCAGTGCACTGTCTTTGTTCCCAGAATGGCTCATAGGGAGGGAAAACACATCAGAGCTGTGCCAGTTTTGCAGACTTTTGAAGTGGTTCCTCAAGGAGAATTTGAGGGATGGACATCATAGCAGTTGGAAGGGAATGTTTTCTAATAAAAGACAGTGGCTTTTTCTGGGACGAGCAATGATGTTAGCCCCAAGCCATTGTTCAGTTTTGTTTTCTCTATGACACACGGAAAACAAGGGGGAAATAAACTACCATATATCTTAAAGTTTACAGAAGGAAACTATATTGTAACTAGACAAAACTCTCAGAGTTCCCACTATGTGTGTGTGTGTGTACACTTAAGTATCTGTGCACGTGTGTGGTGTTTACTGTAATTACTTAATTCTTCAAAACAGATGACATCTGTTATTCCCAAGATTCATCTTTAAAATAGCAGGAAATAATAATGAAAACAAGGTCTCCAGATAAGGTTTTTAATGATCACATCACATCCTCCTGAACAAGTATTCTCCTCAGGAGAAACATTGCTGCGGATCTCATTTGACATATTTGCCTGTCATGGGCTCAATTCTTCGCTCCCCATGCTCCCTACACCTTTCTTCTGACATCCTAGACCTTCTATTTCACTTTCAAATCCTCTGTGAAGAGCAGGAGGATGTAAAGGCAGCGGGCCCAGCTCGGACCAAGCTTCTTTCGGTTGTGGAGTTGGAGGGAGGACCAGGTGAAGTCAGACCTCTCGTGCTCATCAAGGGCTGGAGAGCACAGACTCACGTGTGGGCGAGGGGTCCTGCATTCCCTGGGGAGGATGGAGGAGACAGTGAAGGAGAGTGAAATCAGTGATCCAGCCTATCACCAGTCCCACCTATTGCCACATCATTCCCTTCACCCACACCCACAGTTCTCATCTGTACTGGACCCCTCGGAAAGGGAGGCAGGCAGGAACTGAAACGTACGGCAGTAGACATCATCTGTTAAATACAGAATCTTTTCCCTAAATGCCCATATTATAGTTTAAAAAGTGAGAATGATGGAAATGAAAAGATGAAATAGAGAAGAAATCCAAAAGGCTAAACTTATCCTTTCTGTACACGGGAAGAAGTCTACCTGTATAGATGGCAGGTATGTTCCGTGCTACTGATGGAAATCCTGGGGAGCAGAGGTGAGGCCCTGCCTCCCCGCTCCCCCAGCACGGTGAGCTCTGCTCCTCCACGGGCTCTTGATGACATACAATCAGGATCTGTATATTTAAAGCGGCATGTGGATTGCTTGTCAGTTTCCCCTCACTTTTTTGAGGAATGGCTAGAGATGGAGGAAATAGAATATGACGCAGGCAGTGTGGGATGCACAGTGGGTCATCGTACCTTCCAGGGCCTTGATTTTCCAAGCGGGAAAATGAGCATTGGCCGAGCTGCTATCAGGAGTCATCCCAAGGTCTGAAATCTTCAGCCTCCTTCTGTATCCTCACATAGCTCACATCTGTTTCCAGAATTAAGACAAGGCCACGTCTGAAGCCAAGACAGCACCTTTGGACCGCCGTCAGGCAGCCGTCAGCCTCATGGTGCTGCATAGGAAACACCCCTTCCCCACTCACCACGGAAGGACCTCCTTCTGTTGGGATGACATGAGATGGAAAGAAAGACTGCCATTCTCATACCTTTGGTTGTGAAGCTACTTTCTGAAAGTCAGAAGAGAAAACACAGGGGTGCTCTCAAGAGATGAAACCCCCAAAAGGTACGAATGCTCAAAATGCTCTAGAGAGTTTTGGATGCTGTGTGAGCTATTTCAAACGCACCGATGAACTCGTTGTTAAAAAGAAAAACAAAAAACCAAAAAACAAAAACCTACTGTGGGACTTCCTGGTGGTCCAGGGGTTAAGACTTCCCCTTCCAATGCAGGACATGTGGGTTCCATCCCAGGTCGGGGAGCCAGGATCCCACTTGCCTCTTGGCCAAAAAACCAAAACAGAAGCGATACTGTAACAAATTCAAAGGAGACTTTAAAAATGGCCCACATCAAGGAAACCTTTAAAAAAGAAAACCTGCTATGAATTTCACCCTGGATTTACTTCTAAGTTGCTTAAGTTTCTCAAATATACATGAGAAGAGTTGTGTTCAACGTGCTTTGACATGTAACGAAGTAAACAATTAAAAAGACAAAGCAAAAAGCTGAGCCCCTTCTGGAATCACCCAGGGAGCTGTCCATAGGTTAGAGCCGGTTCTTTAGGAATGGGGACTCAAGGGCATCAGGCTCTCACTTCCAGACTTTCTGCCTCTCCTCAGTGTAGGTCTGACTGCTGCAGGGAAAGGCAAACCCGCTTGTGCTATGTTTGTAACAGGGAGTGATTTTGTGATTTTGGCTCTTCCGTTACACCTAACAGCTCTTAGCCCACAGTGAGCCAAGGAAATTAAATCGACACTGTTTTGTTGTGGTGGTTGTTTTCTGTTAGGCCTGAGGTGGTCAGAACATTTTACTCAAAAAAAGCTTGCTTAATTCACCAAACGCTCGAGTGTTAGGGTTCCAAAATGTCAGGATAGGTCACCCCTCTCGTTGGCATTTCTTCCCCATGTTCTGGATAGGGGATGCCTGCCTCCAAGGGTAAAACATCATCTACTAAGCATGCGATTGAGCCAATGTAAGCACAGCACGTGTGTGAGAGGGTCAGGCAAACCATTTGCCCAGCGCTGGCTCTGAACAAGGAAATCAATATTCCGTAGTGTAATTCACTAGTCAGAAGTAATCGCCCTCGATCACAGTGGCGCAAGGGCAGTAAATTCATTACAACCTGTTTGCTGCCACTTCTCTCACGAACCTCAATACCACTGTTTTACAAATACTTCAGACACCCTGGCCTCCTGACCATTTTTGCATTAATATATGTCTTTTTTCACAGCCACATAGAGAATCATTTTTCCAAAACATTGGCACACTCAGAGCATCTATATTAATGCCTCATCATTCCTTGTCTTCAAAAGTATAAAAGAATAATCAATCAGGCAGAGTCCAAGGCATAGGACGATCTGAGCTCCAGGACACTGGGGATCAGACTGGAATTTGTGAACAGAAGCTCAGACTGTTTCCATTAACAGATACTGCCGTCTTGAGGCGCATCCCTGAAACTTTGATGAAAAAGTCTTTCCAACTAAATAACTCAGTCCCCTGGACCACCCACAACTCTTTCAGTAGCATTTTTTATATGTATTTCCCTGTATTGCCTGTTCTTTCTCCCATTTGCTTCTTCCGGTGCAGCCCACCTTTGCAGTAAAAACCTTAAGGCATAAGCTATCTGAGGAGGATCAGTTTCAAAAATCAGACAGTACTCGGTGTTGTCCTAAGACCCCCTTGTTTACACTAGGGATTCAAAGTATCACTTTGAAGAAAGAAATGTGATCAGTCTGGGCAACCCCCCGGGAGGGTGCATTAGGTGTTCAGTGCCCTGACGGACGTACACATCAGCCCAGATCATTGTCAAGGGCTTGGCTGGCCTCTGAGGCTGTTCTGTGTGGTAAGCTGCACTAGCGGATCCCAGTTACTAGGTTAACAGGAAAGTTGTCTACACTCAGGCACTTTTATTCAGCCTCAGCCACCTAAAGAATAACCCAGATTAGCCACATGAACAGAGCAAAGAACTCCAAGTTCCATCATTACAAAAGTTCCTTGAGGAATGATGTGCAACATGGCGGAAAAGACATATTTGTCTTATCTCCCCATCTCCAGGACAACAGCTCGGCATCTATCCAAGGAAAAATGTCCCTGCATGAAGTTATATGCCTAGGGGCTTGGAGGAGATTTGCCCACTCATGCATTGTGTGTTAGGCACATAGATCTCAGTCCTGGCTGTGGGCCCTGCAGTGGTCTGTGAATTGGGCCCAGTCCCTTTCAGCCATGTTCCAGAGGAAACTTGAGCTTTAGGATCACCCATGGGAAAGCCAAAGGGAGGTGTCACACAACTAGACTTTGCAGAATCAAGGGAAGGCATATAACAAGAGGAATTCTGCCCCATGAGAGAGCAAAGAGCATGGAATAGTCATATCTGCAGAAAGTCTTAGCCTCAGTATGCATAGCAGGGCCAGGCATTTCTCTCCCAGAGTCACTCAGTAAAGACAGGAGGAAGTGACTGCCACTTTAAATGTGAAGTTAGCAATGCAAGCTTCAAGGGATGTAAAAAATCAACACACATGACCCCCCTAAATGATCATGATAATGCTCCAGTGACCCACCCCCGAGACATGGGATCTGCAATCTTCCCAATAATTCAAATAACTGTTTTAAGGAAGCTCCTCACATTGGTTTTGGCAACAACTTTTTGGATATGACAGCAAAAACACAAGCAAGAAAAGCAAATATAAATAAGTGAGATGATGTTCCAAAGCTAAAAATCTGCAAAAAAAATTGGTCAGCACTATATATAAAATAGATAACCAACAAGGACCTAGTGTATAGCACAGGAAATTATATTCAATATTTTATAATAATCTAGAAGGGAAATCTGAAAAAGAATATATATATGTGTATATATATATTTTTCATATACATACATATAACTGGATCATACTTGAAACTCACATGACATTTAATCAACTATACTTCAATAGAAGAAAGAAATAATCAACAAAATGAAAATGTAGCTTACAGAATAGGAGAAAAAATTGCAAACCATGTATCTGATAAGGCCTTAAAATATATTAGCAA
>SJYQ01000617.1:855204-873251 GCA_006410935.1 Redunca redunca | reverse complement strand
AATATATACAACTCAATCACAGAAAAAATTTACCTGATTTTTTAAAATGAGAAGAGGAACCAAACAGACATTTTTACAAAGAAGACATACAAATGGCCAACATGTACATGCAAATATGCTCAGTATAATTAATCATCTGGGAAATGCAAATGAAACCCACACTGAGAATCACCTCACACATGTTAGGATGGATGTTATCAAAAGATAAGAGAACAAGTGTGGGCAAGGGTGTGGGGAGAGGAAACCCTTGTGATCTGTTGGGAGGAATATAAACTGGTGCAGTCACATTGAAATAACAACGTGGGGTTCCTCAAAAAGTTGGAAATGTAACTACGATCAGTTCAGTTCAGTTCAGTAGCTTAGTCGTGNTGCTTCACAGCACGCCAGGCCTCCCTGTCCATCACCAACTCCCGGAGTTCACTCGGACTCACGTCCATCGAGTCAGTGATGCCATCCAGCCATCTCATCCTCTGTTGTCCCCTTCTCCTCCTGCCCCCAGTCCCTCCCAGCATCAGAGTCTTTTCCAATGAGTCAGCTCTTCACCTGAGGTGGTCAAAGTACTGGAGTTTCAGCTTTAGCATCATTCCTTCCAAAGAAATCCCAGGGCTGATCTCCTTCAGAATGGACTGGTTGGATCTCCTACAGTCCTGCAATAGCTCTTGTTGGCATGCATCCAGCGCAAGGAAATCAGGGTGTTGAAGACATGTCTGCACCACTGTGGTCATCACAGGGCTACTCCCAATAGCCAAGACATGGAAACAACCGCAGTGTTCCTCTGTGGCTGAATGGATAAAAACTGCTGTGACAATGCGTATAGTATATATATCATATATGTGCTGTGCTTAGTCACCCAGTCATGTCCGACTCTCTGCGACCCCATGGACTGTAGCCCACCAGGCCCCTCTGTCCATAGGATTCTCCAGGCAAGAATACTGGAGTGGGCTGCCATGCCCTCCTCCAGAGGATCTTCCCAACCCAGGGATCAAACCCAGGTCTCCCGCATTGCAGGAGGATTCTTCACTGTCTGAGCTAATCAAGGAAGTCCATATCATATATATATATAAAATGTATAATATATAGTGTGTTTGTATAAATAAGTGTGTATATATATTTATATACAATTCACCACTTGAAATAAGAAAAGCCAGTCATCTGTGACACCATGATTGGACCTTGAGGGCATTGTGCTAAGCCACGGGACTTCCCTAGTGGTCCACTGGTTAAGACTCTGAGGTCCCAATGCAGGGACCCAGGTTCAGTCCCTGGTCAGGGAACTAGATCCCACATGCCACAACTAAAGATCCTGCCTAAGACCCAGCACCGTCAAATTAAGTAAATAAATAAACATGAAAAAATATGTTAAGTGAGATAAGTCAGCAGAGAAAGACAAAGACTGTACAATAGCACCTAAATGTGGACTCTAACGAAGCCTAAACACACGGAGAGTAAAACGGTGGTTCCCAGGTGCCAGCGGGGGAGATAAAGGGGATGTCGGTCAAAGGCGCAGGCTCCCAGTGTGGGGGAGGATGGATACATGAATATGTATAGCTGAGTCCTTTAGCTGTTCACTTGAAACTATCATGACATTGTTAACCAGTTATATCCCAATACAGAATAAAAAGCTTTTTTGTTTTGTTTTGTTTTTTTGAAGTACAAACTCCCAGAGATAATATAATGAGCAAGTTTGGGGAATTTAATGCACAGTGTGGTGACTGTAAGTAGCAATACTGTCTTTTATACTTGATTCTTCATCAGAGTCTTATACTTGAAAGTTGGAAATTGTCTGACATGACGGAGGTGCTAAACTAACCTCACTGTGGTCCTCATTTGGTAATAGGTAATTGTAATCACAGTGTAATCCTTAAATTTACAGATTGTTATTTGTCATTTATAGCTCAATAAAGCTGGGGACTGGGACTTCCTTGGTGGTCCAGGGGTTAAGATTTCATCTTCCAGTGCAGGGCGTGAAGGTTTAATCCGTGGTCAGGGCTAAGGTCACATTTGCCCTGTGGCTGGAAAAACCAAAACAGAAACAGAAGCAATATCGTAACAAATTCAATAAAGACTTTTAAAAATGGTCCACATTTTTTAAAAAAAGGCTATCTTTGCCTCAGAGCAGAAATCAGCAAACAAACAAACAAACAAAATTAAATTAAAAAAAAAACAACAAAAAACTGGACATGTTCCTTAAGGGAACAAGAAGATCATATTAGACTCCAGATGCCCAGTCGCTCTGTGCTTCCTGGTGTGAGAGAAAACCAGCACAGGCTCAGTGAAAGTTTCCACTTCAACACTTACATCACGAGATCTTACAAATCCCTTTCAGAACTTTCAGTTCAGTTCAGTTCAGTTGCTCAGTCGTGTCCAACTATTTGCGACCCCATGAATCGCAGCACGCCAGACCTCCCTGTCCATCAACCAACTCCTGGAGTTCACTCAGATTTTCGTCCATCGAGTCAGTGATGCCATCCAGCCATCTCATCCTCTGTCGTCCCCTTCTTCTCCTGCCTCCAGTCCCTCCCAGCAGCAGAGTCTTTTCCAATGAGTCATCTCTTCACATGAGGTGGACAAAGTACTGGAGTTTCAGCTTTAGCATCATTCCTTCCAAAGAACACCAAGGGCTGATCTCCTTCAGAATGGACTGGTTGGATCTTCTTGCAGTCCAAGGGACTCTCAAGAGTCTTCTCCAACACCACAGTTCAAACGCATCAATTCTTCGGCGCTCAGCCTTCTTCACAGTCCAACTCTCACATCCATACATGACTACTGATAAAAACATAGGTCTCTGCAGAGTTGAAAGAGGAATTCAGCAGACATTTGTTTTTCTTACTGAATCTAAGTTTATGTAATGACTTTCAGTCCCATACTTTTCCTTACGTTTCTGAATCATGTTATCTTCTTTCTGGTGCACGTGTTCCTGAAAGTAAACAAGACCTCTCTGGAAATCAGTGCACTGCCTCAGTGAAAAGCAGTTACACTGGAACTGGATAAGAAACCCATGTATACACTGCCTCATTGTTTATGCAGGGCCTAACATGTTCCTGACACTGTGCTAGGTGTTGGGGATGGAGTGAAGTGCGGCCGAAGCCATTCCTGCTCCGGAGATGTTTCTAGTCTGGTGGGTGAGAGAGTCAGTAATAACATTATTATACACATACACACACAACACCCAGTATTTCACGACCCGTGGTAGCTTTCAATTCATTTTGTGGATTCGGACAACCCACCCTTGGGGCACTTCTCTGACTCTGATTTTCAGATCCTTGTGTTCAGGCATAAGGAGACACAAGGTCACTAGAGGTGAAGCCAGGATGGTAACCCAGGGGCCTGACACTGGAACCTGCACCTTCCGTCTCTGAGCTGTCCGGGCTTTCACGAATACCGCTTGAATTCAGTGCTGAGCTTCATGTTGAACTCTGTGAAGACGCGTCTTGCACTAGGTGGCATGTCATAGTTTAGCTGGCATCTTTTGCTTTCTTGTGGTACATAAACTAACAAACGAGCGGATGGGCAGCATCTCTGCTCTAGTCCTTGCCCCCAGGAGAGCAGCACACACACGCAGCTCGTTGAGTACTGAGATCTATACAGCTATTTTTATTACCGTCATTTGGACTTCCCAGGTGTCATCAGTGGTAAAGAACCTGTCTGCCTATGCAGGACACGTGAGGGACACAGGTTTGATCCCTGAGTCCGGAAGATCCCCTGGAGGAGGGCATGGCAACTCACTCCAGTATTCTTGCTTAGAGAATCCCATGGACAGACGGAGCCAGGTTGGGTACGGACCGTGGAGTTGCAAAAATTTGGATACAATTTGGCATGCGAGCACTTACATAATTAATTATACATTAATTTATTTAACCAAAAAGAACTTATGGGCAAGTTATATTAGAGTACCCTTCTTGGTTTAACATTTCTTGATGACTATTAAGAATTTTTATACTCAAATATTTCTTCCAAAATGCTATCGTGAGATTTTTTTAAGGCATTAAACTGGTGTCATTTTCCATCTTTCTAGATGGTTTGAACTAGATGGCCTTAATTTAAGCCACCATGATTACTATTCTCTCTGAGTCACACCTCTAAACACAGCCTGATGTTTTCTTGTGTTAAAAGAAAATGAAATCCCCACCAAGTACAGGTAACGCTCTCGTTTCTATTTGTTTGTCTGTATTTTATTCATTATTTTAAGTGGCTGATTTGGACTGGACATTTAAGGGTTTGCAGCATACTAGGAATAACTGCCTGGAAAATCCTGCACTAGTCACAGTATTGAAAATAAAAGTCATTTATTCTTTGCAGTTTACAAAGTCCTTTCACATACTCTATTTTATCAAATCTTATTTAAAGCTCTCCATCACACTCTGTACCTTCTTCATTGCTTGCATCTTTCTCCTACCACCCTTTGGGCTCTGAAATGCCTACTTTGGACCCAAAGACATGAATTAGCCAAGGAGATATCAAGGGTCTCAACAAACGGGGAATTGCCTTCTTAGGTGGGAATGAGCCCTTGATTGCAGACAAGAACCACTAACACGTGTTCCATGACCCTACCTACAAACACCAGTTCAGTTCAGTCACTCAGTCGTGTCTGACTCTTTGTGACCCCATGGACTCCAGCATGCCAGGCCTCGCTGTCCATTGCCAGCTCCCAGAGTTTACTCAAACTGATGTCCATTGAGTCAGTGAAGCCATCTAACCATCTCATCCTCTGTTGTCCCCTTCTCCTCCCACCCTCAATCTTTCCCAGCATCAGGGTCTTTTCAAATGAGTCAGCTCTTTGCATCAGGTGGCCAAAGTATTGTAGTTTCAGCTTCAACATCAGTTTCCTTTAGGATGGGCTGGTAAGGGACTCTCAAGAGTCTTCTCCAACGCCACAGTTTGAGAGCATCAATTCTTTGGCGCTCAGCTTTTTTTATAGTTCAACTATCACATCCATACATGACTACTGCAAAAACCATAGCCTTAACTAGACTGACCTTTGTTGGCAAAGTAATGTCTCTGCTTTTTAATATGTTGTCTAGGTTGGTCATAACTTTTCTTCCAAGGGGTAAGCATCTTTTAATTTCACGGCTGCGTCACCATCTGCAGTGATTTGGGAGCCCAAAATATAAAGTCAGCTGCTGTGTCTACTGTTTCCCCATCTATTTGCCATGAAGTGATAGGACCAGATGCCATGATCTTTGTTTTCTGAATGCNGCTGCTAAAGGCTCACTACCCTGACTGCTGGAGAAGCTAGTTCCTGCTTTCTTCCTTTGGCAGAACTTGCCTCTCTTCTCCTGACTAGAGTAGTAAGTTCTAATGGGATGAAAATATAATGGAAACTAACACAAAACGAGAAAGAGAGTGTGCCATTCTAAGACATTGTGCTTTAATCAGATCCTGGTGCCCCAGGAAACGAATCCATTCTATCTGCTGTTCAGGGACACAGAAAAGCCTCCAGTCAAGAGGACCTGGTCTGGGCCACCCTACTCTGCCAGGCCTTGGGTGCTTAGCTTGAGTATCTTCCTTCTGTCCCTCTGAACCAAGCTCCTTCTTTCTCTCCCATGCTCTGCACCCAGAAGGCTGGCCTTGACTGCTGGCCTCAGTGATGAGCCCTGCTGCCCAGCTCTAGGCTAGAGGTGGTTCCTGGGGCCACTTGGAGGAATCCAGAAGGGAGAGGAGGGAGTGGTTGGGGTTTTCATTGCTGGGCTGCGGTTGGCACAGACTAAGTGCCTCCATGAATTCAGGCCTCGGCTCCTACCTGACAGCCGTCTCCATGGTGACAGATCTACCCAAATTCTCATAAGCACTCCACGCCCTTGACCTTTCAGGCTGAGGGATTGCCGGAGCTTCCCACTGTCCCTGGGGCTGTGATGTCTCTCCATCCCGAGGCTTTTCCTTAATGCCAAACATGTGACTCTATCTGAGTCCTTATTTAATCTCTCTTCAACTTCCCCCTTTCGGACTTGTTTCCTGCATCTTCCAAAACTCCCGGATGATCCAGACACAGCCTGACTGTGGAGGGTCCCAGGAAGTTTCGCGTAGGGTGGCTGGGGTGTCCAAAAGCAGCAGAAGCATTCAGGGGCCACAAGGCATCCAGCACGGAAGGGCTTCGGCGTTTCAGCAGCCTCAGTCATCACACAGGTGCGTGCTGGCTGCCATCAGCCCGGTCCTGAGCATTAACCGCTTCTGTCTCATTTTTCACATAAAGAAACCAAGACTCAGGGAGGTCAAATGAAATGGCCCATTATAATTTTCCTGTCTGAGAGGGTTTGGGGCTACAGCTCACGAATCCTTTCAGAATGGTGAATGCCACATTCTATATATAAAACCATGACATATAAAGGAAACATGTAAGAAATTCTTTCTAAAGGGTCAGAACCCTGAGTGCATTTATGTCCTTTACCTGTGATTTTTTTTTTTTTTTTAATCACCAACTCAATGAATTTAGTTTCTCTGCTCCCTGGGAAGAGGCTGTATGATAACAGAGACCTTACCTAATTCTTTGTTTTGGTACAATGTCTAACATGTTTTGGGCATTTAATGAATGTCTATTAATAGCATCTATCCACAGGGGCTCAGTGCTCAATGTGATCGCTTGCTGCTTCATATGTGGACGTATAATACAAAATAAGAGGGTCACTTTCTTCCAGGTGAAATCGTGGGTCAGCCATCGAGAGGACTCTCAGAGGCTGTGTCACTCAGCTCTCCACCCCAGGCAGTGCTGGGCTGTAGCTGTGACCCTCATGGTGGTGTTGCTCATGGACACCCCTGCATAGGTGCCTAGAGGGCCCTTCCCAGGAGCTACCAAGCTGGCAGCACCTCCTCGTGTCCAGTCTAACCCCTTACCCTGTCTGTGCACACAGTGGGCAGATAGAACCAGTCACAGCAGGGCAGGAGGAAGTGGGTGGGAAATGGAAACATACTCAGTGGAGAATGATGGCCAAGGGCTGGGAGGCTGAGCGCTCACTCCTCTCGAGTCGAAAGCAGAAGGATGAGACCTTTTGAGGGTGGTCCTGTGTGCCTTCCTCCCCAACACAGGAACAGATGCTGAGCCTTCGTTGTGTTTCAGACAGTGTATTAGGTGCTAAGGATACAGGAATAAGTATAAACATAAAAAGACAACATAGAGATGAATCCCAACCATGAGGAGACTTCTGTTTAAAAATGATGGAAACTAGGGACTTCCCTGGCAGTCCAGTGGTTAAGACTCCAGCCTTCCGCTGCAGGGGGCCCGGGTTCCATCCCTGGTCAGGGAAATTCCCGAATGACACATGGCATGGCTAAAAAAAAAAAAAAAAAGATGAAAAGTAGAAAACAGTCCCATGATTAGTGGCTAATTCCTTCCCATATTCTGAGAGCACCTACTGTTTCAGGAGCCTGGGATATGAACAAGAGAGCTTTGGATGTTTGCTTTCTGGCAGTGAACTAGAGTTAACCATTAGCTCTAAAAAAAATAATAATAATAAAATCAGGTGGTTATTTAAATACCCTAGTACCCATGGCATCAGGTTCTGATAAGATTAGATGAGTCACTGTAGAGAGAGCACTTTGAAGAGCGCCTGTGTATGAAAGTGAAAGTGAAAGTGAAGTTGCTCAGTCCTGTCCAACTCTTTTCAACCCTGTGGACTGCAGCCCACCAGGCTCCTCTGTCCATGGGATTCTCCAGGCAAGAATACTGGAGTGGGTTGCCATTTCCTTCTCCAGATCTTCCCAACCCAGGGATCGAACCCAGGTCTCCTGCACTGCAGGCAGACGCTTTAGAAGAAGCAATACCTGAGGGTCACAAAGGAGAGGTGCAGAGAGAAATGAGAGAAATCTGGGGGCCTAACCTGCTCCCGGGGATCAGCAAAGACCTCCTGGCGGAAATGTCATGTAAGCGTGGCTCGAGGTTAGGCTGGGAGAGCGCCCCCAAGCAGAGAAATCAGCATCAAGCAGACACCGTGGAGCAAAGGGCTCGAGACAGGCTGATTGGGGCGCAGGTGAGAAGAAGGGGGTGACGAGGGAGGAGGCTGCCTCCACCCTCAGGGAGCTGACCAAGCACAGCCCTGCCAGCTGGGCGGGAGGTGGGCTAGAGTCCAGCCCCGACAGCAGGGTCCAGCCAGTCTCCCTGGAGCACTCCCTTCCCTCTGCCTTCTCTATGTTCAACTCATGGAGAACGAGGTCCCAGAGGCCCAGAGAACTGAAAGACCTCACAGGGGAGAATCCAGGACTGTCATTTCTGTGATGCGAGATGGGAGGGATTCATACCGTGGGGAATGGCATGACCTCTCAGGGACTCACCCAAGCACTTCTTGGGTGTCTAAGGGAGGCCACCCAATATTTCTCAGGGTACATTTCTGAATTGACCCCAAATAGCTGATGCTACCTCAACCAAGAAGGAAAAAATGAACATGTACATTTCATTTCAATGGTAGACCTCTTCCAAAAGCTTTTAGGATAACCCTGATCCAGGAAACTCATTTCAGGAGAGCACACTAGGTAAGGACCTGCACCTTTAGCCCTGGTAGAGTAACAGATTTATTCTCCCACCTTATGATCTGGGCCACAAACTGAATACAGGAGCCCAGATTTCACTCCCTGCAAGACAAAACCAAGGCAACAGGGAACAGTCATCCTTAGAGAAAGGAAACAAAAGAATTCGGTCAACAGTCGCCCCAGATCACTGCTCAGAAAGAGTTCCCAGGCTTCAGTGCAGGGAGCAGAGACCAGCATGGGGCTGGCAGTCTCCTGACACAGCTGGAATTCACAGGCAGAGCATCGAGAGAAGAAAGCAGCCCAGGCCCCCTGAGGGGTCTTCAACTGAGCAGGTATGTGCCTGGCACACCCAGAGTTCAGGAAATCTGGCATGGATTAGGCAGAGGAAATGACCACACAGTGCCCAGGGATGGGGAGCCTCCAGGCCTACCGGACAGCGTAGAAAATCCTCCTAACACAGAGCTGCCTTGAAAAAAATAAGTGTCTGCTGCTTAATACCCAAAGCATGTACATCCTGCTTCTGGATCCACCAATGTGGGTGCTCCTGGTCCAGTTCAGAGGCAGGCAGCGTCCACAGCAGTCTTGAACCCAGAAGGAGGCTGCCTTGGCCATGTCCACCGTTGGTGTCCAGAGCTGCCCTGGACATGGGCGCCCCTCTGAGCTCAGAGAGGATAGACACTGGGGGCCGTGCCTTTTCACCACGTTGTCCTAGAAGTCACACATCACATCTGCTCTCGTCATTGTGAGGAAGCTGTCACGTGGCCACTCAGCATCAGGGACGACTCTGCTCGAAAGGAAGTCTCTTCTCGTCATCAAGGAGTCTTGCCTCCTAGATGCAGAGGGAAGTCACAGGGGGGTGAGTGGTTTCAGTGACTGAGTGCAGAGAGAAGGCTGAGGGGTAACTGGCGGGAATTGATATGCTTGCCATCTAAAGCTCAAATCCTGCTGTGTGTTTGTTAAGTCACTTCAGTCATGTCCTGCTCTTTGTGACCTTATGGACGGTAGCCCACCAGGCTCCCCTGTCCGTGAGGTTCTCCAGGCAAGAATACTGAAGCAGGTTGCCATTTCCTCCTCCAGGGGATCTTTCCTACCCAGAGACTGAATATGTAGCTCCTGCAGCTCCCGCATTGACAGGCAGATTCTTAACCACTGAGCCCCCTGGGAAGCTCCCAAAGCACCAATATCAAAAGCTCAAATCAGGACTCTAAAAGAACCTCCCACAAACAGCGTATCACCGCCCTGGCTGAGTGCCCAGCCTCCCATGAAAAACTGCCATCTTTGTCATCAGATGTAAATCGGGCTCCCGAACTCTGATGAGCTGCTGAGGGGGGTTGACACGTCGGGTGCAGATTTGCTCTTGAGATGGTCACTAGCACTCCATCACTGACCAGTCCTGGAGGAAGTAAGTGACAAATTCGTTTTAAGCAAAGTCCTCAAAATTAAAGATGCAGCGTTTTCCTCTCCCGCCCCTATTCAGGGATGATGTGTTCACGTCTTCAGCAATGAAGAGTCACAGTTTGGGGAAAATGAGTGTCTACCCCTTCTCTGACCCTTCCCCTCCTTGCCTGCGTGCTTCTATCTGGCTGCAGCTTTTTGGGGGTGTCAGGGGTCCTCCTGATAACACATAAACCATGTCAAGACAGCTTCCTGCTGGGGTCGCCTTTCTAGAACTTTTCCAGGCTATGGATCAAAATCATAGAAATGGTAAAAGAAAAAGCATTTTCAGCCTCACAAAAAATTTCCCCAATAGTCTTTAATTCTACTCAAGTAGGTCAAAATCTGGTTTCAGCCATTAAAAGACAAAAGGCTAAAATAATAGTCTTTTATGTCTAGAGAGAGCGGTGAGTATGAACCCTGATCCTGGCTCACCCCATGCAGGCTGCCCCACTCCCGGAGGCCCCCACTGTTTATTTGCATGGTAGAAAAACTGGCCCTGAATATTCAGTGACAATCTAGGTGGGAAAAGAATTTTAAAAAGAATAGATATGTATATATGTCTATCTGAATCACTTTGCTATGTTTCTGAAACTAACAGGACATTGTAAATCAACTATATACCAATATAAAATAAAAATTAAAAGAAAAAAAACCGAACAGGCCCCCAGAAGAACTTTGTGTCCTCAGTCCTGGGCAGCAGGTGGCACACAGGGAACGGGGCCCTGACCTGTGGGTGGAACATCGCATTCGTCCTGGAACAGGAAGATGCTGTGGGTTCTCCAGGGTTTGTCACTCCCCAGAGAGTCAACATTTGAAACAGGACTTGGCTGTCTCACAGTGGGTGGCCAGAGGCGGCGCCCAGCAGGCAGCCTTGGTGAGAGCTGTGAGCAGAGAGAGAAAAGCGAGCCTCCCAGGAGAGCTGGGTGGTGGAGAGAGTGAGGGAGGTGGGAGTGAGGTCCGGCAGTCACTCAGGGGTGGACAGGCCAGCAGAGTCCCTGCAGCAGAGTTCACAGCATGTGCAGGCCAAGCCTGTGTCAGCCGGGTTATGCTGTTGGTGATCTCAGGCAGGACTTGGAGGAGTCTGGTACAGCGTCCGCTGGCATCCCCACTGACTGCTGTTTTTAGACTAGAGTCAGAAATACACCTTTGCCACAACCATCACACTGCCCAGAGGCTGGACAGAGCACAGGTCAGCAGCCAGGCCCTGCGGTCTCACACGACAGGAGAAGACCTGTGGTTGGGTCTACTTTGATGATAGGATCAGTGTCCTGTTAGGAACGGGATACCTCAAATAGGGAACAGAACCTAAGTGATTTTTTATGAACTCTCTAAAGCAGTAACATATTGAAAATGTCTCGAAGCATCTAGGGAGGAGAATCCTTGGAGGTGCGTGTAAGGCACTGTCTGCGCACACCTCATTTCTAAAACCACAGACGACAGCGCTCCACCCAGAAGGGAGTCTTCCGGGGAAGACTATGCCTCGTGAGCCTGCATCACTGGGCGCCTGGCACAGTATGAAAGTTGTGGTGACTGTTTACAATGTCATCCCTCTCAGAAAGGGCCTCAGGAAGTGTGTCTCTCCAGGAGGCTGGTGTTTGGGGAGGTTTCCATGGAGGCTTGTGTCTGTGAGGTGGACTGAGGATTTAAGCAAATCTGCAGAATCAAAACACAATAAGGTGACTCTGCAGAATCAAAACACCAGTCAGAAATGGCCATCATCAAAAAATCCACAAACCATAAACACTGGAGAGGGTGTGGGGGAAGGGGAACCCTCCTACACTGTTGTAGGGAACGTAAACTGGTATAGCCACTAAGGAAATCGTATGGAGGATACTTTAAAAAACTAAAAATTGAGCTTCTGTATGATCCAGCAAGCCCAGTTCTGGGCATATATCTGGAGAAAATTATAATTGAAAAATATACATGGACACCTATGTTCATAGCAGGGCTATTTACAATAGACTGGACATGGAAATAATCTAAATGTCCATTGACAGATGAATGGATAAAGTTGTACATATTATGGAATATTACTCAGCCATGAAAAAGAATGAAACAATGCCATTTGCAGTAACATGGACGGACTTGGAGATCATCATAGTAAGTGAAGTAAGTCAGACAGAGACAGACAAATACCAAACAATACCGCTTACATTCGGAGTCTAAAGTAAGTGAACTCATCTACACAACAGAAACGGACCTACAGACATGAAGAATAGACAGTTGGTTGCCAAGGGGCAGAGAGGGGTGGGGGAGGGATAGACTGAGTTTGGGGTTAACAAATGCAAACTATTATGTGTATGGGATAGACGGACAAGATCCTACTTTATAGCACATGGAACTATATTCAATGTCCTGTGATAAACCATAATAAAAAATAACCTAAAAAATTATACATATGTATAACAGAATCACTTTACTGTAAAGTAGAAATTAACACAGCATCGTAAATCAATTATACTTCAACTTAAAAAATAGGAGTCTCTGCAGGAGCGTTCAGGATGAGGTGCCTCACCAGGATGTGGTTCAGACATGCTGAGAACCCATCACACCAATCACGCCGGGCCCACACTAACGGGGGCAGGTGATGGCAAGGCTGCTCTTTCCCCGGGGACCCTGTGTGGCCTGGAGGAGAGGTAAGAGAAAGGGAAGGGCTCTCCACTAGGGGACGTGTCTGGAGTCTCTCTTCTGTGTTGCAAGCAAGTGGCTCCCAACAGTCTGTACTAATTAGCCCTGTCACAGTTGGGTTTGAGGCATGTCACAAGCAATTTGTGGATAATAATAAAGGAGCAAATTTTTCCAATGATTCCTTTCTTTATAAATTAGATTAATGTGTTAAGACTTCTTTGGTTGTAATGGAGAGAGAGCCAAATTGAATTAGTTTGGGCAAGAAGAACTTATTACAAGCTCTGTGTCACGCCAAGAGCAAGGCTGCAGCTGACTCTGAGCAGGAACCCCGTGTCCTCAGGGTGCTCCTCTCACCTTTCACACCTACTTTTCTCTGCACATTGGATTTATTTTCCCAGCAGTACAAGTGTCTTGACATGGCAAGAGGTGCCGTGTAAACAGTTCACAAGCCTCACATTGCACATGTTACCAGCCCAGCATCCTAAATCTCTGTTCCGAGTTTCAGTTGGAACATCTCTAAAGGTTGAAGCCAACTCACTGGAAAAGACCCTGATGATGGGAAAGACTGAGGGCAGGAGGAGAAGGGGGGTGGGCAGAGGATGAGATGGTTAGATAGTATCACCAACTCAATGGACAGTGAATTTGAGCAAACTCTGGGAGACACTGAAGATCAGGAGAGCCTGGTGTGCAGCAGTCCATGGGGATCTCAAAAAGTCGGACAGGACTGAGTGACTGAGCAATAACAATAGAATGAAGAATTCCTGGGTGTGTCTTTGGTGATGCAGCCACTGCCCAAACAAGATGTGTCATGTTCCTGGTCACCTGACCCAATCCAGGTCCCCACCTCCCAGATAAACTCTGTCACCCCAACACAACCTCAAAATCCCTTTAATGATCATTACTCTGACCCCATTTTCCATGTCTCTCCAAAATCCTTTACATTCTGGTCCAGAACTCACAGTCTGCTAGTAGAGATCGCCCGAATCCTGAGTCCCTTCTCTAAAAGTGACTCTCATGAGCTACTCTGGAAGATACTAGCTCTTGAGTTCATTTCTCAAGTGGAGGCTGAATCTTCTCATTCCCTGTCTTCCCCAAATCTCCAACTCTATACTCCTTGCTCTCTGTTGCTTCTACAAAACCACTTCTTCCTCAGATTCACCCTCTTCCTCCAAGACATCTACTTTTGCTTTATCGATTATGCCAAAGCCATTGACTGTGTAGATCACAACAAACTGTGGAAAATTCTTCAAGAGATGGGAATACCAGACCACCTTATCTGCCTCCTGAGAAATCTGTATGCAGGTCAAGAAGCAACAGTTAGAACGAAACATGAAACAACAGACTGGTTCCACATTGGGAAAGGAGTACCTCAAGGCCATATATTGTCACCCTGCTTATTTAACTTTTATGCATGATATGCCATGCAAAATGCCAGGCTAGATGAAGTACAAGCTGGAATTAAGATTGCCAGGAAAAATATCAATAACCTCAGATACACAGATGATACCATCCTTATGGCAGAAAGTGAAGAATTAAAAACCTCCTGATGAAAGTGAAAGAAGAGAGTGAAAAAGCTGGCTTAAAACTCAGCATTCAAACAACTAATATCATGGCATATAGTCCCATCACATCATGGCAAATAGATGGGGAAACAATGGGTACCGATAGACTTCCCTTTCTTGGGCTCCAAAATCACTGTAGATGGTGACTGCAACCATGAAATTAAAAGACTTGGAAGAAAAGTTATGACCAACCTAGACAGTATATTAAAAAATAGAGATACTACCTTGCCAACAAAAGTCCGTCTAGTCAAAGCTATGGTTTTGTCCAGTAGTCATGTGTGTATGTGAGAGTTGGACTATAAAGAAAGCTGAGTGCCAAAGAATTGATGCTTTTGAATTGTAATGTTGGAGTAGACTCTTGAGAGTACCTTGGACTGCAATGAGATCCAACCAATCAGTCCTAAAGGAAATCATCCCTGAATATTCATTGGAAGGACTGAAGCTGAAGCCAAAACTCCAATACTTTGGCCACCTGATGCAAATAACTGACTCATTTGAAAAAAACCCTGGTGCTGGGAGAGATTGAAGGTGGGAAGAGAAGGGGATGACAGAGGATGAGATGGTTGGATGGCATCACTGACTTGATGGCCGTTAGTTTGAGCAAGCTCCAGTAGTTGATGATGGACAGGGAGGCCTGCCTGGCGTGTTGCTGTTCATGGGGTCGCAAAGAGTTGGACATGACTGAGCAACTGAACTGAACTGAACTGAATTGGGATTCAGGTGAATAAGTCATATCTACCCCCATCTGCTCTATTCACCTCATCACTGACCTCCCAGTCATTTCCCCTTGTTTATTCAAATTTGAGCACTGGCTAAAGCCATCTTCTTCTCTACTCTGTCTTCCCTTTCTGTGAGGACAATTCATCCCAAATCTTGCTGTTATATTTGCATTATATTTGGGCCAGTGGGAACTCAAGGGGCTGCAGAAAACAAGGGAAGAAAAATGTAATTTTGAAAAGTGGAGCCTCAGCTTTGCCTTGAATTATGCATGATGGAGCTAGATGGTACTGGGAAGGGTGTATCGGGGTAAGAGCAGTGTGGAACCAGAAACAGCCTCATTCGTGTCAAAGAGGAGACGTGATTTCTGCTGGGCAGGACAGAGGGGAGTGGAGAGTGAGGAGGGCTGAGGGAGCAGACCAGGAGAAGCTTTGGAGGGCTGTCTCTGCTGCCTAGAAGGAGGTCCATCTTTCTCCCATTTTTACAATAAAGGAGAGTTGAGTGGTTTGGCACCTGTGCATGTGTTGGTGACAGTGTTTTGCACTTGTTCCTGATAATGCACTTCTTAGGCTCTCTCTTTCAACTGAAGATTTCTGAGATGCAAACATTCTCTCCATCTTTCTATCTCCTTTATCGAACACATAGTAGGGGCTCTGTGTTCGCTGAAAGAAACAGTAAACCTTTGAGATCCCTGAGCTTTTCCTGTTCATACAATTATTTACAGAGAAAAATAGAATGAAAAGTGTATTCCCAGTTTTGAATAGTAGCCTTAGAGACAAGCTTTTGGAAACCCAGCCAATCCATAGCCTGCACTCCACAGAGATGACATTTTTGTGACTTTGACAGTTTTTCAAACTTGCCCTGGAGAAGCATGATTAGGCAAGTTGTGTCCAGGAGTTTGGGAACACAACTAATGCTTTACATGGCTTTATTTCTTTACAGTCTGCAAGCTGGTTTTCAGGAACATTATGTTATTAAATCTTCTCCATCAAGTGTGAGAGAGTGAGAGGGAGGTCTTATCATCCTTGCAAGAAAGTAAAGCAGAGACTTGAAGCCACTTGGCCAAGGTCATACAACCAATAAGTGATAGAGCCTGGACTTAAACTGGAATATTTGAACTTAACTGACTCTTGACTAAACTTGAACTGATTCCAAGTAGAGGATCTTTCTGTTTCTTTGCACTGACCCTGGATCACAGTAAGAACGCCTGACATTGGAGAGACTGTGGGTTACCAGTGAGGTTGTCCTATGGCATCTCTTAAAAAAAAATCCCCAGGTAAAAGCCATCTGTGCTAATAAGCGTGTGAATTGCCTACAAAACCTGGGAATACTTTCATCCTTTCACTGCTATGCCATTGGTCAGATCCTGGTATTATGTCTGGCCCGAATCTCAGTCTTTCAAGATAGATGTACAGAAATGTAAAAGGGTTCAGTCCATTCTATCTGATATGTGAAAGAATATTATGGGAGGATTATGGTCACTGTCGGCACACAGGGAGGGCGTAGCCTCACAGGAAATTAGCAACTTGCTGCAACATAAATATAGGTTAGACCCAAGGCGGGGAGAAAAAATTCCTGACTGTGAGGGCTGTGAGATGCAGAGAATGTCTTCAAAGCAGGATATGAATTCTCTATCACTGTAGATTTTTAAGAAAAGGAGAAATTCTTTTCAGAGTATGTTGGAAAGCTGGGAGCTGAGGAATATATATAATCAGCTCTGGTTTTCCTCCTGAGGGGGCGGGGGTGGCGGGATGTGGCAACAATATCCTTGGGGCTTACCCTGAATTTTTGTTTTGTATTCATCTCCCCTCCCATATTATGTTACTGTGTAGCTTGCTAACTACAAGTAGATGTGTTTTCCTGTTTATTGTATTAAACATGGGAGGCATGATCTAGGTATCCATTCCCAAGAAATATCGGCTGTCTGAAAAGTCCAGCCTGCTGGTGATAGCAGAGGTGAAAACAGAAAAGAGAAAGACATGAAACCATCTGTCTTTCTCCTATCTTGTCCTCAGCAACCCCATGTTAGAAGCATCGTGCGACCCTCCTAAAAATAATCTTGGTGATTCTTTTCACTCTTTATCAGTTGCCTTGTTCTGCATGCTTCCCTAGACCCAAAGTAATTATATGTGACTGTCTTTTTGTTTAAAATATGTACTTATATGTTTGGAGGCATGTATTTTTAGAGGCCTTTAATGATTTTCTTCTTACATCATTGCACACTATTTTTAGGGTGCGTGGGAGAAGCTTCAAAAATAACAGAATTCTGCCCCTCCCTGCATCCACCTCATCTCGAGATACATGAATCTGAGCAATCCTCCCCGTTGATTCTGGGCTTGGCAGATGCCAGCAGTCCGTCCTGTATCGCCAAGCCCCTGGCCAGCTCACCTCTGACCTCAGTCTCAGGAGTCCACAGAGAATAACAAAGACTAAGCCTATAGCCAAAGAACCATCAGTTGATCTACAGAATCCTCACTAATACAAGTGGTTGGTTGAAAACATTCTGCTTTTGGATAGCGTGTTACCCAACTCAAGATAGCTAGAGTCCATAAACTTAGAAATGGCAGGATTTGTTTCTAATCACTTCCATTTTAGGTTTGGCTTATTTCTGCGGGGAAAAACAAATACAAAAACTAAATACACATACAGAGACTAATGCATCACACCCCAATATTTTAACACTGTGTTTGTTTCAGGTCATTTATAACACAGAGAGGATTACAAACCCATTCTCCTTTTTACTTCCTTTTGGCAATTATTTTCATCAATTTGGTATGAGTTTGTCCAAGCTTTTCCACTTGTACTCTACATATGTGAGCATGTATTTTATCTAGATAAGAAAGGTTTCTTTAGTCAACGAGGCTAAACATATTTTAAAGTATATATAGAATCCCTTCAAGTATGTAAACCTGAATTAATTTTTCCATCGCCTGCTAATAGACATTTGTGGTTGCTTCCCACATTAGAAACTGTATGTCTGTACTTATTTCCTTGTGCACATATGAGGGTATTAGCTAGAATCAGTTATTATTTTATAACAGTTTAATGTGCATCTTCTCATTTTACATAAAACTTCCAACTTTCTAAAATAGCAATGATAATTTAAATTTGTATTAGCAATGCATGAGCTTCAATTTCCTCACCTGAAACAAATACTTAACTTTTTTTTTTCAGCCACGAGTGAGTTTAAGGAGTAAAGCAAATATTTTAAAACATCAGAAAATTAAATAAAGGGAACTATGTACA
>SJYQ01000617.1:624236-849640 GCA_006410935.1 Redunca redunca | reverse complement strand
AGAGTCAGTTTTTTAATTTATATATATATATTAAACTGTAGGAACAAAATTATTCATAATATTGCTTTAAATATACCTGTAATTATGTTCATTTCCCATCTTCATTGCATAGAGTGTTTTAAAAATTAATTTTATCATCATCATTTATTTTTAGTTACACAGATATATGCAGTAGAAAAATAACTCACTTTTCTAATTCTAAGATAGCCTATGTGCTTGAGTATAATTCTAAAGATATCTTTGAAGGCTTACTGAGTGGGCATACACGGCAAGGTTTATAAGTAAATTTTACTTCCTAGAACAAATACAAAATGAGTAAGTACCATTTCCCACAACAATATTAACATACATTGCACCAATCATAACCTTGGACCTTAGAGTTATATTTTATAAGACACATGTAAACCATTTCGGTTAGAACCTCTTAGGAGAATTTCTTACAAATAAACTAGCTAAGAAAGCAATATTATTGCAAAAGTACAGGTGAAAAATAGATACAATCTTAAAAAAAAAACCTTTTTGCCATCTGGCTAAAAAACACTTGTATCTACAAACACTCTACTTAAAATTTCTCATTATTTATAATTAAATGAGTAGGCTATGATTTATTCTATTTTTAACCAAGACTGAATCAATGTATTAGGGACTTATAATTTTCTATTCCCACGTCTCTCTTTCTTGAAGTTTTGCCATACATTTTCTATTGTGTTATTTTAATTTATAGAATTAGCTTTTGGCTTTGTTAAAAATTCCTAAAGACCCATTTAGTTTATTTCTGTGTCAGTCATCTTTACTTTTATTTTATTATTTCCTTCATTCATTACATAGTTTATTTTTCATGGTCTAGATTTGTGANATTACATAGTTTATTTTTCATTGTCTAAATTTGTGATTGAATGCATAATTCATTAATGAATAACTCAAGTTTCAGATTTTCTTCTTTTTCATTTTGTGCATTTAATGCTATAAAATTTCCCCCAATTATTACTTTAGACACAACCTGCAATTTGGATGTATAGAGATTTCTTTGTTGTTCCTCTCTAGATATTTTATAAGCCCATTAAGATTTCTTTACTTCATGAGTTACTTAGCAATATGTTTTTAAGTTGCCATGAACATGGGTAGAGGTCATTGAAATTGTGTGTTTGTTGCTAATATTGCACTGCGATCAAGGAACTCAGTTTGTGTGTTTTCTTCTGAATTTCTGATAAGTGTGCAAATATAGGTATAAAGCTTCATGACAACGAGAGCCTGCTATAACATCATTTTAGCTCTAAAAATTTAGCTGTTGCCCCTGACTTCAACCTAGATGATTTCTTACAGCTGTCTTATCTTTGAGGTGTGGAACTATAAAAATAGAACTCCAGAGAAAGTCTTCACATATTGTCTGTGGCTAAAGTCAGTTTAAATAGTTTTTGTTGTATTCTTGTTTTGTTTTGTTTTATTTTAATTTCCAAACATCCACAAACTAATAAACTACTTTTATAAACTACAGAGCCAAAAGCTTAGCTGTAGTGGAAGTATCAAAATGATGTATGAAACTGTTCAGCTTCTCCTACTTTCTATACTTATTAAGTTATCCCTCGTTGCTGATGTTCAGTCACATAGTCATGTCTGACTCTGCGACCCCTTGGGCTGTAGTCCTCCAAGCTCCTCTGTCCACAGGATTTCCCAGGTAAGGATACTGGAATGGGTTGCCGTTTCTCCAGGGGATCTAATCTATTCTGCATGCAGCAACCAGGAATATTACTTTTAAAATACACAAATCAGATCCTGTTATTCCTAGTTCACAAACCTCCAGTGATTTCCCCAACTCATTTAGGGGAAAAAGATTATTTACTTATCATGGATCAGCAGCACTTGGAGTATCAAATTTTGAGTAGCATGGCTCTAAATGCCTTAATCAGACATATATACCTATATGTGAATATGTATAAAATATATATGTGTGTTTTATTTATTTACATCTACATGTCTGTCTGTGTATACATACGCAAATCCATGTACCAACTGCGGAATGAGAAATGTTTTGTAAAAGTTATAGAAATTCAAAAACATGGCACATTTGTGCTGCAGTCTGAGATATACTGTATTTGCAAAGTGCAACTGGCTGCACTCTGCACCTCCTTCAAGTAAGCTAGAGGCATAGCCCTTGGTTGTCCGTTTAGGATTTCTGAGGTAAAATATGCAACGTTTGGGATTATTGCCTCAGATAACTTATTGAGCCATCCAGAGACTTCCATACGAGGGTTTTCTGTAGGTTCAGACTGTGCACCACACTGCGTGGCCTCCTGGGCCATATAATTCAGGAAACAGAAGAACCAGGGTGGGTGAGGATGCAGGTGACATTTTTGTTGAACTCTAAAAGAAGTCACAGAGAAGATGTCTATGATTTACCTATCAGGGAACCACTTTCCACTTGAAAAATAGCTTCTAGTGAGAGACTGGGATGTAGCAGTGACTGAGCTCCCGACCACAGAAAACCAAAGGACTGTAACCTGCAAAACGGCCAAGAAGCAAAAGGGCAGAGGCTAAACACAGAAGCGCATCGGAAGCTCTGAATTACAAGCACCTTCTAAAACTCCACAAATGCAATATAATGCCAAGGGGCGGGAAAGTGCACTCTGCATACTCTGAGGTCAAAGAAGGTCTGTGACCAAGTCAAGCATCAATGGTGGGGCTTCCCTGGTGGTGGCTAAGACTCCATGCTCCTAATGCAGGGGGCCTGGGCTCAATCTCCAGTCAGGGATTTAGGTCCCACATGCCACAACTAAGACCCAGCATAACCAAATAAATCAATACTTAAAAAAAATCAATACAATTGAGACATAAACACCTCCTCTGGAGGGAGGGAGGAGGGTGAATATGTTTGAACAATAACATAATCTATTGTACCTACTAAATTATAAAGTTGGGTGGGCTGATCAGAAGTCCATCAAGTAACAAAAGTGGTACCTTTGAGACCAGGCTCAAACAGACCCAAGAAGCCCAAATTGGTTATATGCACAGATGTCAGCTGCATTTGATATCCTGTCTCTGTTCCCTCAACCCGTCCTTACCACCCCATTGTCACCGGGGAAGTTTCCTGTGACCATCTGACCCCAGAGGAAAGGAACTTGACCAGATTCCCAGATGTATCAGTACAAAATATTAGCACTAGCGTGAAATGAAGCCTCACTGTCTGGAAGGCATGACAGACACAAGCAAAAGGTTGTTCCAGTGTTCAGATGAAAACAAGAGGCATTCTGGACCCTGTGTTTGCTCTTTATCTGTCATGCCCTCCCATCAACATAAATTCCATTAGCAGTCACTTAAAAACAAATCCTAGACCCAAACATTTCCCGTGCTTTCTACCAATAGCACCTGAGAGAAGCCACCCGAGCATCCAGCCAGGATGATGGCGAAAGTCTTCCAACGGCCTCCCTTCCTTCTCTTTCTTCTAATCTACTCTGCACACAGCAACCAGGAATATTACTTTAAAAATATACAAGTCAGATCCTGTTATTCCTAGTTCACAAAACTCCAGTGATTTCCCCCAACTCATTTAGGGGGAAAAGATTATTTATTTATTTAATCAAACTTACAAGGTCCTGCATGACCTGGCTTCTGGGTCCTCTCTGATTTCATCTGCCAAGTCCCCTTCATCTTTATTCAGATCTTAGCCTGATGTCTCTCAACGTCTTCAACATCCAACCACAAGCTGACCTCACGACCTTTACATCTGCTCCTTTAGCTCTTCTCTAGACTTGTATAGCTTGTTCCTTCACAGCATTCAAATCTATGCTGATATCTAAAGGTCTGTCTCCATTGGGCTAGTTTATATTTTTTCATACCACTTATCACCGGCTGCAACTTATTCCATGTTTACTTTAATATTTTCTGTCTTTCCCATGAGAAAATGTGGTCCACAAAGGCTAAAACAATGTTATTCATCTTTGCAATCCAGCTTGTCGCTGGTATTTAATAAACATTTGTTGAAGGAATAGATGAACCAATGAAATGACTTAAGTGCCTTTTACCATAATATATATGCTTCTCAGGTGGTGCAGTGGTAAAGAATCCACCTGCCAAAGCAGTGGGTTAGATTCCTGGGTCGGGAAGATCCCCTGGAGTAGGAAATGGCAACCCACTCCACTATTCTTGCTTGGAGAATCCCATGGATAGAGGAACCTGGGGGGTTACAGTCCATGGGGTGTCACTGTTGCCAGCCAAAATCTTGGCCTTCTCCACCCACCAAATGAAAAATACAGAGACAGAGTTTGGGGGAAATAGAAAGGTGGCTTTTATTCTCAGCTGGCAAAGAGGGGAATACAGTAGGCTCATGCCTCAAGAACTGTGCTACCTCCATGAGGAGTCTAGGGGCTTATATATAGGCAAGAGCTCACAGTCTGGAGTCAGTGATGAGGAACAGAAGGTGATAGGATCTTGATTTCTTCCTCTTTCGTTGTTTCAAAGGCAGTCATAAGCTGGCGTCTGTAATCCGGTAACCGGGTCTGGCAGCTCTGTGGCTCCGCAGCCTTCTTTCTGATACCTAACAACAAGGGGAAGGGGGAGGTAAGGGCAAACACTAGAGGGTGGTGGTGGTTTCGTCGCTCAGTCATGTCCGACTCCTGCAACCCCATGGACAGTAGGCTGCCAGGCTCCTCTGTCCATGGGATTCTCCAGGCAAGAATACTGGAGTGGGTAGCCATTTCCTTCTCCAGGAGATCTTCCCAACCCAGGAACCAAATTCAGGTCTCCTGCATTGCAGGCAGATTCTATACCAACTGAGCTACGAGCGAAGCCCTCGGAGCCCCCAGACACTAGATAGGGGATGTATTTAGCATAGAGTCCGAGGAAAATGTGCGAAGTATAGCTCCTGCAGAGTTAGAGGGCAGAGAAGCAAACTTAGTTACAGACATCCAGAGTTAGGAGCAGTTAAAGTGAAAGAGTAGGAATGATCAGCCTGCTCCCTGTTCTCTTTATCTTCTCTGTTCTCAGGAAAGGGAAAGAGAAAAACGCATTCCTCTTTTTACCTTTGCACTGCGACAGCATGGCTGAGGGACTGGGCACACACGCACACCATAATATATATAGGCTCATCTTTATTTATTTACTTAAGTCACTTATTCTTTGTTGAGTGTGCTTTTCGCTGCACACACACACATTAGTCTTCCTACTTTAGGGATTTCACATTTCTCAGAGTCGGAATTTTCACTTTAAATGCTGCAATATTGGATTTCTGTACATATTGTAGCACCTTGGATCATGAACTCAGACATGTCTTCTGTGAATATTCATATGTTCTGGGGACCACAGAAGCATCCAGAAAGCTTGGTTTCCTAGTTGCCTCTGTTAAATTGTTACTAACTTTGCAGGTTCCTAACCGGTTTTATTTAATACAAAAATTTGGGTCTACATCCATCTGCAGTGCAGAATAGCGTCTCTTGAGTTCTGTGGTTGAATCCTTTCTTTGCCCCAGGGGTGCAGCTAGAGTTATTACTTCCTGGCTTCCTTCAGGCCAGAAAGTGAAGATTTTTTCGAAGCGTTTCTAACATTGCCCAGGCTCTTGGCTTTTTCAGCTGCTCCCCTGCCCCACCCCAGAGAGGCCTGAGGCCCCTCAGGTGTCCATCCTGCCCATTTTCCTTTGAATGCTGGCTTTCTTCCACGTGTTTCGTCTTTCCCCCGGAAACTGGAGTTAGTCCCTTTTTTATTTCCAAGCGTGGCTACATATTTGATTTCTTTAGAAACATCTATTTTGGGACGTCTCTGGTGGCCCAAGGTTAAGATCTTGTGCTCCCACTGCAGGGAGCGCTTGCTTCACCCCTGGTTGGGGAGCGAAGATCCTCCAACATGCAACAGAGCGTGGCCAAAATAAAACAGAATAAAGCAAAAAGATGACTTGTGCAAATCTGCCATATAGCCCAGGGAGCTTGGCTCGGTGCTCTGTGATGACCTAGAGGGGTGAGACGGTGGATGGGAGTGGGAGGGAGGAAGGTTCTGGAGGGAGGGGATGTATGCATACTTATAGCTGAGTCATATTGCTGTACAGCAAGAACGAACATGACATTGTAAAGCAATTATCCACCAATTAAAAACAAATTTAAAGAATAAAAAAAACTAAAATTAGAAAAAAGTGACAGGATGAGTAAGACCTACCGGTACTGATGCCCATGGTCTAATGTAAAATGGAAACAAGAGAAAAAGCAGGCTATAGATATTGTGGGGTATGATACCATTTGCTAAAAATGGATAAATAAATAAAATACATATTTTATGTAATGTTTCACATGTTTGAGGCAGAAGGTGACTTCCTATCGTAGTTCAGCACTAGACTAGAAATATCAAAGGTTGTCTACACACGCCTGGGAAGACATCACACGCTCAGAAGTTCACAGGGCTGGTAGTGGTGGTGATTGTCCCTGTGACGTATCACATGGGGTTGCAATGAGCCTCTAAAGAGGCAGTCTATAGTCAAGATCTTGTAATAAACTACCATGGAAAATAAAAATAAATAAATAAATGAATTAAAAGGCAATTAATATTGGGAAGCATTTCCAAGTGTCTGAAAAGAGGTCATAGATGCTGGATTTATTTCCTGTGTTTGCTAGAATAAATTGTCACACAACTGACCATTTAAAGCAACACAGAGCCGCTCTCTTACAATTAAAGAAGTCAGAAGTCAGGCATCAGTATCCCAGGGTGGAAATCAAGGTGTTGGCATGACCAGATCTGCAGGGGAAGATGCATTCCTGGCTCCTTCCAGCCTCTGGTGGGGGTCAGTGTTCCTTGGCTTGTAGCTGCATCATGTCAATCTTCGAGTCTCTCTCTGCTCTGCCTTCACATGACCTTCTCTCCATACATCAAATATTCTTCTACCTCTTTTTGGTAAGAATCCACGTTATGGCATTTAGTGTCCATTGGATAATCCAGGATAATCTTCCCATCTGGAGATTTTGAACTGGAAAGACTCACCCTGTTTTGTTTTGTTTTGTTTTCTGTCTCTGTACAAGGATAGATGTGTGAATTTCAAGACAAAGGTCTGGATAGTCAAAGTTATGGTTTTTCCAGTAGTCGTGTATGGATGTGAGATTTGGAACATAAAGAAGGCTGAGAGCTGAAGAATTGAAGCTTTCAACTTATGGTGCTGAAGAAGACACTTGAGAGTTCCTTGGACAGCAAAGAAAATCAACGCTGAATATCCATTGGAAGGACTAATACGGAAACTGAAACTCCAATACTTGGCTACCTGATGTGAAGAGCTGACTCATTAGAAAAGCCCCCGATGCTGGGAAAGACTGAGGGCAGGAGGAGAAGGGGGTGACAGAAGATGGGATGGTTGGATGGCATCACCGACTCAATGGACATGACTTTGAACAAACTCGGGGAGATAGTGAAGGATAGGGAAGCCTGGCATGCTGCACTCCATGGGGTTGCAAAGAGTTGGACATGACTTAGAAACAAATGGATTGCATGATTTGAAGGGTGGGTTCATGTCTGAACCACAGCAACAATCATGTGTTTGGTTTTCCATCTACTACAGGTGGTGATGAAAACTATGAACAAGAAAGTTGTCTCTTTTCTCCCAGCATACTAAAGGAACCACATAGACAGCATGTTAGCTAAGACCAGGAGAACTGATTTGCAGAGAGGAAGTGGGAAATGAGATGAACCCAGTAACAGCTAGGAATGTGCATCAGAGAGGAGATAGTTTGGAGCTGATTCTGTTCTGCTGGGAACCCTAGGGAGACGCTCGAGGACAAGGAAGATGGTAGAGCTGCCATAGATATCCCCTGGTCCTCCATGGCTCAACTGATTTTTGGGCAACAGGAGTTACTATATAATTTCAACAGTGCACTTGTCTATGAATGTGTGTATGCTTAGTTGCTTAGTCGTGTCTGACTCTTTGCAACCCTGTGGACTGTAGCCTGACAGGCTCCTCTGTCCTTGGGACTCTCCAGGCAAGAATACTGGAGTGGGTTGCCATGCCCTTTTCCAGGGGATCTTCCCAAACCAGGGATCGAACCCAGGTCTCCTGCTTTGCAGGTGGATTCTTTACTGTTTGAGCCACCAGGGAAGAATGGCTGATGGAATAAAACCATAAACGTGCTGTGTCATACTCTCCATCAAATTCCAAGAACATAGCATGAAAATCATGAGGGATGGGGTCAGATAGAGATCAATACATTCAGTTCACCAGGGTCGACTGAAGGGCAGTGAAAATCCCTCAAAGTAAATTAAAGCATGTTCTATGGCAAAAGTATATTTTCAAAATTTGGGGAGGGGAAGACCCAGGCATACAGGGGTCATGTCAAAAGTGGGGTGGGTTGCACAAAGTTCAATAAACTAAGAAGCTCATCTGGGTCAGAAAAAAAGAAAATATTAGAGGTCACACAAGTCAAGCTACAGACAGTGCTATTTCTCTACAAAATTAAGCAGAACTGGGGTGTCCCTTGAAGGCAAAGTTCGGAGAGAAGACAGAAATTTTTCACACGTGCATCAAGGCTTCTTGAGATTCAACAGAAAGACTCGGTGAGTTTCTTCTCAGACTTGAGGATCCAAGTATTTGATCAGGGAAAGGGTGATAGAAAACCCCACACTCCCAATGTAACCTGATCTGGAAGTACATTCTACCTCTTACAGGTTCACAAGTCTAGCACAGCTTCTCTTTTTAAAACACAAATAAACCCAGAAAGAAAAAACCACGGAGATCATTGTAGACCTTGGTGTGAATAGCTTTGGTAAATGAACCCCTTGCCTTCTTTGTGCTTCAGTCTCAGGAAAGACATTAAAATGTGTGTGTGTGTGTGTGTGTGTGTGTGTGTCTAATTATCTCAGGTGTGATTGCTCTTCACTGTTGCTCGGACTTCCCTCTAGCTGAGGCAAGCAGGCTTCCCACTGCAGTGGTCTCTGCTGTTGCAGAGCAGGGTCTCCAGCGCTCAGGCTCAGTAGCTGTGGCTCATGGGCTTGGTTCCTGGGTGACACGTGGGATCTTCCACCGACTAGGGATCAAACCCGTGTCTCCTGCATCGGCAGGTGGACCTTTCTCACCCAGCCACCAGGGAAGCCCTATTTGATTTTATTTTGAGGAATTGAGAAGAAAAGTGGATGCAGGGAAAACTTGGGGCACCTTCAAAAGGGGAACCCCAAGGAGACATCTGGGCCGTGAGCTGTGGTCAGCCTGAGGCCAGGGAGGGAAGCTCCCAGACATCTGTTTTCACTCCTGCGTGGAGAATATTGCCATTCATCTTCTCTCGTTTACGTTTCCTCCCTGCCCCCACGGGTGGTGGGGCTGCCTCACCTCACGGATGTAAGGGACAGCATTAGGGTGACAGGGTTTGGAGCCAGAGGGGCAGGAAGTCCAGCCCTGGCTTTTCTGTCTTACTTCCAAGTCAGGAGCTTTCTGGTTCTGGGGGTTGGGATGTGGCCACGTGTTGGTCCCCTGCATCTGGGCTGCCTCAGGCTGAGGGGAGGGGTCCTCACACTCCCCTCCTGCTCCTGCTGCCGCTTCTGGTGGGCTGGGTCCCTCCCTTGCTGTCCCAGCCCCGATGCCCCACATTCCCCAGCCCACGGGCATCCTGAGAGCAGGAACTGTCTTATTTAGGTGGCCTGCCAGGTGCCCAGCACCAGGCTCGCTACACATAAAAAATGGCCCAGAATCCGGTACCCAGTGAGGGCACAGTCCTGGCAGGCCGTGGACCGGGGAACACTCAGCAGTGTCCTCTGGGCTCTGGCACTGTGCCAGGCACTCACACAAAATCTGCGTTTGTTAATCCTCAAAAGCGCCCTGGGCCAAGACTGACTCGATTCCACAGAGAAGGAAACCAAGGCTCAGAGAGGTAAACCGGCTTGTCTGAGGTGACCCAGCCCTGGAGGGTGTTAGGGCCGGAGCCTTGCCTGTGGTGCTCCCCTCACCCGAGGCTGGAGGCCTGGAGGTGACCACAGGGGCCTGGCAGCACCAACAGCAGGTTTTGTATGGAGGTGCTTAAGGGAAAAGATGACAAAGACCTGAGGGTTCTGCAGAACTAGCAGCCTGATCCATGAGCAGGTACAGGGCTGGCTGACCAGCACGCGGGGGTGGGGGGCTGGGGGTGATCAGAGGAGCAGGGACCCCGAAGGAGGAGGGGGCCTGCAGACTTGCAGGCTGCAATGCAGTCTCTGCTCCTTGCGAAGTGGGTGAATCATCTGCCCAGCAGCTGCGGAGCAGACGTGTCGCCAGCGCCCCCCTGTGCACACAGGGAGAACTGGAACCTCTGCGGGGGTGGCCCTGCAGCCTCTGAACCCTGAGCATGGCGCAGGCCTGGCTTCCAGACCAAAAATTGTCAAATGCTCCTTCAGTCCCAGGAACAAATGACTAAGCGGGTCTCCAGGCCCAGCAGAGCGAGGCCAGCCCTTCTGTCTCTCCTGTCGCAGTGGAGCCTGTGGCCCTGGGCTGGATTTTGGGTCTCCAGGCTCCTCCCAGGTGGGCAGGGCAGGGATGAGCTGGGGCATCCCCCAGAGGGGAACAGGGCTTTCCAGTGAGTTGTACCACCCAGCTCTCTTCAAGGGGGCAGGTCTCAGGGAGAGGGGAGTGTGCGCTGGGCTGTTCGCAGGGTTGCCTTCTCCTTTCGTTGGGCAGTTTTTTCACTGGATTTCAGTTTCTCCTCCTGCAAAGCGAGCATTGGATATTGGGGCTGACATAGGGTCAGGTGTTGTTTGCCTCCTCCTGGGTCCTTTCTGGCCCTTTCCCATGGCCCCTCATCCCCTTGGAACCAGTCATAAGGAATGTGGACAGTTTAAAAAAAAAAGAAAAAAGAAAAAAAAAAAAACATAAAAACACGGGGGTAGAGAGTTTATTTACATGAGAAATCACAGGACAGGGTTACTGAGGTTCCTCTGGCTGCAGGCTCAGATTCCATGGGAGAAAATCCACTCCGGAGACTGGTCACGTATTTATTTAGCAACTATTATGTGCCAAGTGAAGCTAGGTGCCCATTCCCCCTCTTCCTCCCCCTCTTCCTCCCTGCAGCCTAAGTAACAATCTAGAGAAGATACAGAGTTGCATCCTAGCCGCTGTAACACAGAATGGTGTCTTGGCTCTGCTTGCTGCTGCTGCTGCTAACTGGCTTCAGTCGTGTCCGACTCTGTGCGACCCCATAGACACCAGGCTCCCCCGGCCCTGGGATTCTCCAGGCAAGAACACTGGAGTGGATTGCCATTTCCTTCTCCAATGCACGAAAGTGAACAGTGAAAGTGAAGTCGCTCAGTCGTGTCCGACTCTTCGAGACCCCATGGACTGCAGCCTACCAGGCTCCTCCATCCATGGGATTTTCCAGGCAAGAGTACTGGAGTGGGGTGCCATTGCTACATCTCTGTAAATATGCCTTTGCATGAAATCTAGAAAAATGGCTCAGATGAACCTATGTGCAGGGCAGGAATGGAGACACGAACACAGAGAACAGATATGTGGACGCAGTGGGGAAGGGAAGGGGAGAGTGGGATGAAGTGGGAGGTTGGGATTGACATGTATGCACACCATGGGTACAAGTGATAGCTAGCAGGAAGCTGCTCTGTAGTTCAGGGTGCTCAACTCAGTGGTCTGTGGTGAGCTCGAGGGGTGGGGTTGGGGGAGGGCTGGGACAGAGGGCCACGAGGGACGGGTTATGTGTACATATGTAGCTGATTCACTTCTTTGTACAGCAGAAACTAGCACAACATTGCATAGCAATTATAGTCCAATAAAAACAATTTAATTGCCTTTGTATGAGGATAAGAATTGGAGAGAAATAGAAACATAAGGTGGCTCAGTGATAAAGAATCAGCCTGCCAGTACAGGAGACGTGGGTTCCATCCCTGGGTCGGCAAGATCCCCTGGAGGAGGAAATGGCAACCCACTCCAGTATTCTTGCCTGGAGACTCCCATGGACAGAGGAGCCTGGCGGGCTACAGTCCACAGGGTCGCAAAGAGTCAGACACGACTGAGCGCGCGCGCACACACACACACACACACACACCACACACACACACACAGAACCTTAAAGTGTAAAACAAGAGTTGACTTGATGGTGTGTCAGAAGGTGGGAATGGGCAGCTTTTGCTGCTAAAATGTTGCCCATGGAACACACACACAGAGCATCCCAAGGGTGTGTTGACGCAGACTCAGGGAGCCTCCACATTGGGGCCCCAGAGGCCCTCTGGAGACAGCAGCTAGAAAGTCCTGGCACAGATGTCATGTCAACATCAGCATTAAAGCAGGATGTTCACACACCCAGGGAAGCAGCTACAGAATTAAAAAAAAAAATTAATAGATTCATTCATTCCATCAGTCAGTCAGTCATTCACGGCTGAGGATACACAGATAATTAATACACACTTCGTGCCCCGCAGGAAAACACAAGGAGAACAAACGGGAAAGAGTCAAGAAATGTTCTTTATCAGGTGAACACAAGCCCGAGAGAAGTGTTTTCTTAATTAGCAATTAATGATACATTCTCATCTTCGCAGCTCACTGTTTATAAGCAATCTGTCAGTTATGAGTACTATTATTGTTATTATTGACATTATTATTTACCTTGACATTATTATTTACGGAGCTTTCTGGGAGAAATGGCAGGGAGGAGAGAGAGGCATGAGGAGTATAGTTTAAATGGACTAGGAGAGTCTATCAGTCGGAAAACAAAGCTCTTAAAGAAGTTTGTGAAAACTTGAAAAGAATTGTTAACATATTAATTAACCCTGAACTCACGCAGGACATCTACAGCTGCCCCCAGTCCCTCCCGCCCCCAGAGCACCTAAATAAGGGTGGGAAGTGCTCTTTGGCCTCTTTCTCCAGGACTGCAGGGACTGCATGCTGGTCCCCTCTGCACCCTGGGGTGTGGCGACCAGTCGCACAGAGGGGTGGCTGGGGATCACAGCAGAGTGGGCAGTGCTCCCTCTCTACCTCTGGTTAACCCAGCGGGCAGCCTGGGAGGAGGCAGACCCCAACCCTTCTGTGCATTACTGACCCTTGACATTGCAGGGAAGTTCAGGGCAGGGGTGGACCCCACTGGACAGAGGAGGGTCTGCTGACCCTTCCCGAGGGGGTCGGCTCCTTGCTGGCCAGCATCCTCTGCTTTACAGACAGGGCGGGCAGGGCGGATCTCCCAGGACTGGGCAGAGCTTAGCTGAGCTCTTGAATTCCTGGCTTGCTCCATCCTTGCCTTCCTACTGGCTGATGAATGAACTGGATTATTGAAAAACAAACAAACAAACAAAAATGGACACAACCCCAAACTTTACCCCATGACCATCATTACCACCCAAAAGTTCCCCCTCCAAAGCACTGTAGGCTTATAGGCATATGTATAAAACAACCCCCTTTGCCCTCTCCTCTCCTCCCAACCCCCACACTTCATATAACATTAGGCCTCCAAGAAAAAAGGATGTTGCCTAAGAAACATTACGGAAAGCCTGTGGATTTTTGTTTACGCGGACCTTTCAAATCAAGCTGTCATCTTTAATATTCTTATCCCAAGCGCCATCCAAAAGCAAAATTCCTGTAACCAAAGTCCATGAGGAAATTTAGTACAGAAGAATTTCACAGGGATCAGACTTTTCTCCCTTTTAAGAAGGTATTGAAGTTAAAATACAACAAACAACACAACAGCCTCTGCAGGAGAAAGTGCATCAGAGAAGCCCTTGCTTGTTTCTATGCATTTCATTTTTAAAAATTGCTTTATTTTAAACTGGAGAACTGGAGGCTAATTCCTTTACAATATTGTGTTGGTTTCTGCCATACATCAACATGAATCAGCCATAGGTATACACACACATGTCCCCCTTCTTCCCATTTCATTTTTTGATCAACTTATCTGCCCATGAAAACTGAGCCTAGGGGAACGGACGTAAGTCCCAGTCTGGGGCTGCAAAGGGTTAATGTTTTTTTCTTCTTGTGTGGAGCTCTGAAGATGTGAGAAGAGCCCTGGTCAATAGACAGATATATTGACTTGTTATTATTTAAAGTTGTTTAACCAGGTAGAGATAAACGAAAGCTTTCAGCAGCTGAACTATCACACAAATCACAATTAAGGTGGCGTATGTGTTTGGGAGACGTAAAATCAATTCCCGAGAAGATAATGTTTTAGTTTCTATTTGAACTTGAAAACAGAAGTAAATTTTCAGCAGCAACAGCTGGGCTTGTTCCATCCAGGAGGCTCTCTATTAACTGTACAAGAAGGGCCTTTATTACCTCTTCTAATGGTTTCCTCTATGGTTTTGTCTTCATCAAAAAAGCCAAATTGATTGCGGTGGTGCTGTTTACTGATGCGCCGGTCGAGGTGGGGTGGTGGCAGCTGTGTGTTCCCAGCCCCCTTGTGGACCTCTCTCTCCTTGTGGTGAGCCTCTTGTTGTTGGGAGGCCAGGATGATGGAGCCCTGGGGGCTGCTGAGGGAGCTGGGTCAGGAGTCTGGGGGGCTGGTCTCAGCCTGCACAGGAAACGGAGGCATCTTTTGATCTAAAGTAATCCCTGGGGCTGGATCACCTGCAAAGATTCCCCAAGAGGGATGCGACCTCTGAGTCCCACCATTAACATGTCAGTCTTGTGAATGTGTGTGTGTGTGCACGTGCGTGAGGTCCTGTTAATTCTATCTGCTCCCTGGAGGGCAGGGACCGCCTTTAATGTCACTGGGTCCTTTATTGGACTTGGAGTGTTTCTGGCACATCATCTGTGATTGCAAAGGGGGCAGTGGATGTGGGGAGCCCACAGGTGCAAAGGCCTGGATCTAATCCACTCCCCGTCACATTACCCCTCTCAGCCTTCCTCACTGTCAGTCATGGGCATGGAGGCTGGTTATCTTTTCACTCCTCTTGCGTTTTCCCAGTGAACTAGGACAGGAAGCTGCAGGGTAAGCTGGTGCAAGCAAGGGTGGGGCACAGGTCCCCCTGTGGGCTTGCCTATGAGTAAAAGGAATATACAGTGAGGAAGTTTGGCCTCCACCAGGAAGAGAATAGAGGAAGAAGATACCTTGGTTCTAGAATGAGAACAGAGCTGTTCAGGACAGGAAGAGGGCCAGTGAGGGACCAGAGGCCAGGAGCCTGGCCCCGTTTTCATCTCATCTGGGTGCTACCAGCTGGGAGAACTGGGGCTCACCACAGGCTCTGAGTTGTAGGGGCTTTGTCTGAAAAATGTGAACGGTGAGATCCAGGCTCGAAACATGAACACTTGTAAAAATGCAAGATTAGTATTCCTGCCAAAGGGAAACAGACAGACAAGCAAACAAAACAAAACAGGCAAAAAGAAGAAAGGTGAAAAGAGGCGATTTCTCCTGTTCAAACCTGTTTTTTTTAGACAATGAAGTGAGTAGGCAAGTCCTATGACAAATCTCGCGTCTCAACGTCTTTTGCTTCTGGGTGATTCCTTCTAACCCCTGACCTCCTGCATCAACACTGGGGACCAAAACGTGGACCTCACATGCGTTTCACCCTCCTGGTGTTGACCGCCCCCTTTCACTCTCCAGTGCATCTCTACACAGCCTCTGCTCAAGGGCTGTTTAGATCAGGTTCCTCAACTCAAAAGCCAAGGAGTCACTTAGGCACCAGTGACTGAGGTTTTCAATGCACCAGGCATTGTGGTAGGTGCTGGGGAACCAGAAGCTCTGTGACAGACAGAGGAGTCAATGGGGGAAGAGAGAAATTCTCACAGAGACATAGACAGTTACATTATGTCAAGTCAATGGTTCCTAATTGCCTGAATGGAGTCACATTTGGCTGAATAGTGTCTGTATTTCCATCATCCATAATCTGTTGTCCTAGGCAGTGATTTTTGGTGATCTCTCTCTTTTGCATTCAAACTAGAAAACAAAGGCAAGCCTTTCCCTCCTATTGCATGGTCCTCCCTTGTGTACTGGGAGCCTGGAATTAAACGCTTTCCTCCCTTCACTTCTTTGCAGGATCAACAATTCCCCCTGTGTATTGCTTCTCAGAGGCTCTCAGACTTGTGCCTGGCTTAGGGTGAGGCACTCATGAGCCACCTCTCCCTGGGGCTAGCTCCCTAATGGCAAAAGGGAAAGGGACAACCTGCAGAGCACAGGCATCTTCTAGACCCAACCCTTGGAGCCAAGAGAGCCTCCTGGGACTTGGTGCCATTTTCTCTCAATATGCGTCACCCCACCTTCTCTTCTGGAAGCTCACAGAGAAGGTAGATGTCCACAGACTTAAGTGACTGCTCTTGGTTCAGTCAACAGAGGCCTGAGAACAGGGGGCCGTGGACCCTGAACCAGGAAGAGCGTGGGGTGTGGAGCCAGAGGGACCCAGGGTGGAGGTGGTTCCAACCCTGCTGACTTCTAGCCCCATGGAGATCCCTAGCACCTACCTCTGGTCTCCAGGGGGATAGTGCATCGTGCTTGAGGTGGTTTGAATACTCTATGGATTAGGCATGGGAGAGCTCCTAGCTCTGCTAGGTCCACGCATGTGTTCAGTAAACATTAAGTGTTATCTCCCTCGGGCCCTTGCTCTTCTCCCTCCATCCTGCCTGACTCCTCCCTGTCCACTCATTGCAGTTGTCATAACACAACTGTGCAAGGCACACTGGGCTGGCCACAGTGTCTCTTTCTCCTGAGTATGTCACCATGATTGTGTATCATACTCTCAAGACAGAATTCTTCACCTTGGGCACATCCCCATTACGTCTTACTCTATTCCTCAGCAATTTCCAGCTCCTTAAGGTAAGAACCTTGAGAAAGAGAGGGGCAGGTTGAAGAGCAATGAAACTGCCCATGACCAGAGAGAGTGCAGGGAAGAGTCGGGCAGGGACAATGGAGCTTCTGCCTCTACAGTAAGGATTGACATCAAAGCGGGCAATTCAAACAGCAGACTGACTCTGATACCTGAGGACCGCTGCATGAAGTGGAAGACGGCAGACAGGAGCAGTCCAGATAGGGTTGTCCAGGCGGCCCTGAGATGGAGGCTCTGGCTTCATCAAGAGAAGAACCAGGGCCTTTGTATCTGAGGACCTCCAAGGAGTCCCTTTACAGTCCTAGCCGACTCCATCACGCAGCCACTGCTTCTCTAATAAGCTGATTCCCCCGAGACCTTCACCGAGGAAGAGACAGAAACAGCAGTGATTTGGTCTTGTAACCAGAGCAACCGTCCTTGCAAGCTTGCCTTGCAGGGAATGAGGCCAAGAGTGAAAAAGGAAGCAGGCTCCATGGGTAGCGCCCAGCTTGAGTTCCTCCTCAGCCAACCCAGAAAGCATCTCCCACCCTGTGGGGTCCAGGCACCAAGGGAACCAGGGAACTCCTCTGTGCTTTTGAAGTCAGTTTGCTTAACCACCCAGGACCACATGGAAGCAGAGGAGAGGAAGTGGCATCATTTAACACTCGGGGGCTGGATGCTTGCCTGTGGCCCTAAGGACAGCTCTGAGAATATGATATTTAAGCGGAGCCATTCTTCCTGCGATGACTTCTAGACCATCATGTGGGGTAGTTGGGGGTGGTGGTTGCAGAAGGGACAAGACAGAGCTGAGGGTGAAGGAAAGAGACTCACTGCATGGCCTCCTCGCTGTTCAGAGCATCCAAGCTGGTAGCTTGCCCGTTCCTCCCATGGCGTCTGCCCTTGTCCACCTCGCAGCAGTGCCGTGACAATTATAGACACGACTTTGCAGACAAGGAAACTGAGGCTGTAAGAGATGTTGCTGTCAGCTCACAGGCACACAACTCATCTATGGCAGAATCCGGATTTCAACTCAGCTTTCCCTGGTGTGCAGCTTCCTCCCCCTCGCCTCTGAGCAGCACACACGGGTGGGCCCAGGTTCACATGGCTAAGTGCTTGCACGCACTGATAGGGCCACCTAGACAACTCATGGCAAGGAGATGCAGTGGACACGATGCCTCCTGCTGAGATGCAGCCTTCCGGGCGGGTCTCTCTGGGATCATCACGGGGAACAATGAAAAGAGCAAGAAGAATCATTCAAGTGGAATGTATGCCTCTTAAAGTTGCTCAGTGATGAGGTCTGGAAGCTTACAAACCTTTCTGAAATTTGCTGCCGAGCAAATGAGCATCAAACAATGTGGTAAACAGACAAAGAGGACTTAGCTGTCTCTAACATGAACAGCGTGGGAAATAGACAGGACTTGCCTGACTCTAACACAGATAACAGATGAATCCTGGTGCTTGGTCATCCCTCCCACCCCAGCACCCACTGAACTGAGGTTGGGCCTCTTGCACTAGACATGAAAAGTGCCAGATGCTATCTAGGTGGGGGGTAGCTGTGCCGGTTTGCCTTCTTCCTGCTTAACTCATCTGGTACTTCCTGACTCTCCTCTTCCATCACAGCAAGGGATGAAGGCAACACCTTTGTCTAACAAAATCAAGATGCAGTGCAAGTAGAAGATGCTGAATGAATCGCAGATGATCAAGGAGCTAGAGTTCTTGTGGAATGAAAGTGGGAAGCAGAGAAGGAAATCAGGGTCCCTTGTAGACGATGATGATATAATTAGATGACTCAGGAAGACGCTGATGGTGCCTAAACCTCTCCACCTGGAAGTTCTAAGGATATTTGAAAATGAATACATCAAAAATTGCATGAGACCTCATCATCCTCCTGCTTTGAGGATCTTAGAATTGTACCATCTCCTACCCAGTTGGCTGACTTAGAGACCTGGAATATTCCTCGTATTTCACATTCTCCATCACCCCAGGCATCTAGTCCTTCTTGTTTGATTTCTCTTCTAAAACTCACCCCTGACTTGCTTATTGTTCCTTATCATTCCTCACCTGAATGATTTTAACCCTAACATGTTACTTTTATGCCCATTAATCTGCTTTCCTGCCATGGTGATCTTCCTAAATTGCAAATATGTTTTAGCCACCCTACTGATTAAATCCTTCTACACTTCCCCTCTTTTAGGACAAGTCCAAGCATCTCAACATTTCTGGAGATTTAAGGACCTTGTCCCTGCTTGTCCCTTCCATCCTGTCCCCTGCCGTGCTGCCCCTGCCCTCACCCCTCTTGGGATAATCTGCACTTCAGGTTCCTGACCGTGCTATGCTTCTCACATCTGTACAGGCTCCTCAAGGATGACCTTCTCCCATTACTTGGCTGTTTGCCTCCCTTTCCCCAGCTAAGCCCTCTTGCCTCTGTAAGTCCCAGCTCAGGCCTCTCCTCTGCCGCAGGTGAGCCCTGAGCCCTGCGATCTGGCTGCCTGCCCTTGCCCTGGGCTCCTGTAGCCTTGACACTACCTGCTGTGTCGTGACGTGGATCTAAATCCTCCTCGGGACCGGGGTTTCCTGGACAGTCCCTGCACCCCTCACGCTTGTGTCCTCATTATTTGTCACATATTAACTGTTGATACAAGCTTATTAGACTGAAATGAACTTCTACCCTCTCTACTTTTTCAACGTTCCTGGAGGTTCTACAAAAATTCTTCCACTTTCCAAGCTTGTGTCCTTGAATTATCCAATACTCAGAGGTGCCTTCCTTCCTTTTAAGCTTCAATAAATAAATAATTCATAAAACATTTCCCCCAGTTTTTTGAAAGAAATAAACAGAGTTGAGATTCTATCTTATGCAGCGGTCCTCAACTTTTTTGACACCAGGGACCAGTTTTGTGGAAGATTTTTTTTTTCCCACAGACAGTGGGGTTGGGGGATTGTTTCAGAATGTTTCAAGCACAGTACATATATTGTGCTTATTATCTCTATTATTATCATATCAGCACCACCTCAGATCATCAGGCGTTGGATCCCAGAGGTTGAGGTCTCCTAAAGAGAGGATCAGGTACATGAGGACAGTGAGGGAAAGCTGATGGAAGGATAGAAAAAAACAACTCATGTTTATTTTGTAACTAATAAATAACAGGTACCATGCTACATACCTTATTCACACCGAATAATTCTCACAGTCTGTCTTCTGAGGCAGGAATTATTACCACTGTATTAATGAAGATGAGGCTAAACAGGTATCACTTGATGTCTCTGAAGAGAAAGACCTTGGAGAACTTAAATAGAAGGAAATATGTCTCATAGGACATGAAAAGTGAAAGAAACCTGGTGGAAGTATTAGTCGCTCAGTCGTGTCTGACTCTCTGCAACCGCACAGACTGTAGCCCTCCAGGCTCCTCTGTCCATGGGATTCTCCAGGCAAGAATACTGCAGTGGGCTGCCATTTCCTTCTCCAGGGGGTCTTCCCAACCCAGAGATTGAACCTGAGTCTCCCGCCTTGCAGGCAGATTCTTTCCCAACTGAGCCACCAGGGAAGCCCCTTATAGGCCATAACAAATGGAAGACAGGTAAGAACTGTAAATATTCTTATTTTGAAATAAGAAATGCTGTTAAACATGTAAATGCAAGTGAGCCATGTCTTCATCCTCAATCCTATAGTTTTAGGAATAGCTTATCTGGAGAAACTCAGTTTTTAGAGGAAACCATCTAGAAAGACTAAACTTTCTGCTGCTCACCCTTCTTCGCCTCTTAGTTTTGCCCTGCTCCTCAGTCACTGCTTCCTCTTCCCCTCATCAGAAAGGTCAATGGAGATTTGACATCTTATGAAAGATGCTCCATAACCCCTCTCTCTCCAAAATCGTTATATTCCAACCAGATCTGATGTTCTTTAGACGGTATATGACTGGAGAAGGGAATGGCAAACCACTTCAGTATTCTTGCCTTGAGAACCCCATGAATAGTATGAAAAGGCAAAAAGATAGGACACTGAAAATTGAACTCCCCAGGTCGATAGGTGCCCAATATGCCATTGGAGATTAGCAGAGAAATAACTCCAGAAAGAATGAAGAGACGGAGCCAAAGCAAAAACAACACCCAGTGGTTTGTTGTGACTGGTGATGGAAGTAAAGTCTGATGCTGTAAAGAGCAATATTGCATAGGAACCTGGAACGTTAGGTCCATGAATCAACGCAAATTGGAAGTGGTCAAACAGGAGATGGCAAAAGTGAGCATAGACATTTTAGGAATCAGCAAACTAAAATGGACTGCAATGGGTGAACATAACTCAGATGACCATTATATCTACTACTGTGGGCAAGAATCCCTTAGAAGAAATGGAGTAGCCAACAGCATTAACAAAAGAGTCTGAAATACAGTACTTGGATACAATCTCAAAAATGACAGAATGATCTCTGTTCATTTCCAAGGCAAACCATTCAATATCACAGTAATCCAAGTCTATGCCCCGACAAGCAATGCTGAAGAAGCTGAAATTGAATGGTTCTATGAAGACCTACAAGAACTTCTAAAACTAACACCCTAAAAAGATGTCCTTTTCATTATTGGGGACTGAAATGCAAAAGTAGGAAGTAAAGAAATACCTGGAGTAACAGGCAAATTTGGCCTTGGAGTACAGAGTGAAACAGGGCACATGCTAATAGAACTTTGCCAAGAGAATGCACTGTTCATAGCAAACACCCTCTTCCAACAACATGAGAAGAAGACTGTACACATGGACATAACCAGATGGTCAACACCGAAATCAGATTGATTATATTCTTTGCAGCGAAAGATGGAGAAGCTCTATACAGTCTGCAAAAACAAGACCAGGAGCTGACTGTGGCTCAGATCATGAACTCCTTATCACCAAATTCAGACTTAAATTGAAGAAAGTAGGGGAAACCACTAGACCATTCAGGTAAGACCTAAATCAAATCCCTTACAATTATACAATGGAAGTGACATAGATTCAAGGGATTAGATCTGATAGACAGAGTACTTGAACTATGGACGGAGGTTTGTGACATTGTACAGGAGGCAGTGATCAAGACCATCCCCAAGAAAAAGAAATGCAAAAAGGCAAAATGGCTGTCTGAGGAGGCCTTACAAATAGCTGTGAAAAGATGAGAAGCAAAAGGCAAAGGAGAAAAGGAAAGATATACCCATTTGAATGCAGAGTTCCAAAGAATAGCAAGGAGAGATAAGAAAGACTTCCTCAACAACTAATGAAAAGAAATAGAGGAAAACAATAGAATAAGAAAGACTAGAGATCTCTTCAAGAAAATGAGAGATACCAAGGGAACATTTCATGCAAAGATGGGCACAATAAAGGACAGAAATGATATGGGCCTAACAGAAGCAGAAGATCTTAAAAAGAGGTGGCAAGAATACATAGAACTATCCAAAAAAATCTTTACAACCCAGATACTCATGATGGTGTGATCACTCACCTGGATTCAGACATCCTGGAATGCAAAGTCAAGAGGGCCTTAGGAAGAATCACTATGAACAAAGCTAGTGGAGGTGATGGAACACCAGCTGAGCTATTTTAAGTCCTAAAAGATGATGCTGTGAAAGTGCTGCACTCAATATGCCAGCACATTTGGAAAACTCAGCAGTGGCCACAGGACTGGAAAAGGTCAGTTTTCATTCCAATCCCAAAGAAAGGCAATGACAAAGAATGCTCAAACTACTGCACAATTGTACTGGTTTCACATGTTAGCAAAGTAATGCTCAAAATTCTACAAGCCAGGCTTCAATAGTACATGAACTGTGAACTTCCAGGTTCACGCTAGATTTAGAAAAAGCAGAGGAACCAGAGATCAAATTGCCAACATCTGTTGGATGATAGAGAAAGCAAGAGAGTTCCAGAAAAACATCTATTTCTGCTTTATTGGCTGTGCCAAAGCTTTTGACTGGATCACAACAAACTGTGGAAAATTCTTAAAGAGATGGGAATATCAGACCACGTGACCTTCCTCCTGAGAAATCCGTATGCAGGTTAAGAAGCAACAGATAGAACTGGACATGAAACAACAGACTGGTTCCAAATCGGGAAAGGAGTATGTCAAGGCTGTATATTGTCACTCTGCTTATTTAACTTATATGCAGAGTACATCATAAGAAATGCTGGACTGGATGAAGCACAAGCTGGAATCAAGATTGTCGGGAGAAATATCAATAACCTCAGATATGCAGATGACTCCACTCTTATGGCAGAAAGTGAAGAACTAAAGAGCCTCTTGATGAAAGTGAAAGAGGAGAGTGAAAAAGTTGGCTTAAAACTCAACATTCAGAAAACTAAGATCATGGCATCTGGCCCCATCACTTCATGGCAAATAGATGGGGAAACAGTGGCAGACTTTATTTTTCTGGGCTCCAAAATCACTGCAGATGGTGACTGCAACCATGAAATGAAAAGACGCTTACTCCTTGGAAGAAAAGTTATGACCATCCTAGACAGCATATTAAAAAGCAGAGACATTACTTTATCAACAAAGGTCTATCTAGTCAAAGCTATGGTTTTTCCAGGAGTCATGTATGGATGTGAGGGTTGGACTATAAAGAAAGCCAAGAGCTGAAGAACTGATGCTTTGAACTGTGCTGTTGGAGAAGACACTTGAGAGTCCCTTAGACAGCAAGGCGATCCAACCACTCCATCCTAAAGGAAGTCAGTCCTGAATATTCATTGGAAGGACTGATGCTGAAGCTGAAACTTCAATACTTTGGCCACCTGATGGAAAGAATTGACTTATTGGAAAAGACCCTGATGCTGGGAAAGCTTGAAAGCAGGAGAAGGGGATGACAGGATGAGATGGTTGGATGGCATCACCAACTCAATGGACATGAGTTTGAGTAAACTCCAAGAGTTGGTGATGGACAGGGAAGCCTGGAGTGCTGCAGTCCATGGAGTCACAGAGTCAGACACGACTCAGCGACTGAACTGAACTGAGATGGTATGTGTGTTTCTCCAGGAGATCTGAGTCAGCTTTATCCCAAAATACATACTGTGGTCCTTTGGACATTGACAGTTTTACCGCCTTTCATAGTCTCATTTGTCGGATAATGTTTATTCACTCTGCCAGCCAAAACTTGAACACTGACTGTGCCATGTTCCTGGTGGCTCATTTGTGTCATGATACATCTGTTCACTACATCCTCTGCCTCAATCTGCTGTATGCATCCCTGGGGTAGGGGCAGGGGAAGAAGCCTCCTATTATCTCCCAGTATTCGCTCCCTCTGCTGCCACCTTCTCATAGCTCCACCCTAAGTGTTGTAATTTGCTCATATATTTCTTCTCTGTATGCAGCCGTTTTCACATCTTAGATGTGAGCTCCTCAAAGGAGTTCATCTACAAATTGAGTGGATGTATGAATAAATGAATACATGGGGAAAAAATCACTTAAGGGAAAAAGCCCCAAAAGTTTCCTAAAGGACAGGGGAACATATTAAAGGAAGGTAGCATCCTTTGTAGCCTGAGGGTGCTGGCTTTCAAAACTGATGATAGGATTTGATGCCATTCAGTCCTACACCCTAGTCTTCACCAAAGTGGGTGACTTATTCAACAGAAAAGCAAACCAATGAGAAGGCACAGTTGTTGGTTGAGGTCTCTCCTATTTCCTTTGTCGTTTCTTATCTTCATGGCTTGATTGCCTTCATAGTGTCAGAAAGTTAAATATAGACATCTGTTCCTCTGGGTGTTTCCACTGAAGCCCCAGTTCTCCACCCTTCTGCTGAATCCAGATGGAAGGAAATATGATGCCCTTAATAAATATCTGAAAACAAGGGTCCTTGCCCTCGGGGGTCTAACATCTGATGATCTGAGGTGGAGCTGATGTAGTAATACAAGAAATAAGGTGAAGGTGAAGGTGAAGTCTCTCAGTCGTGTCCTGTCCAACTCTTTGTGACCCCGTGGACTGTAACCTACTAGGCTTCTCCATCCGTGGGATTCTCCAGGCAAGAATACTGGAGTGGATTGCCATTTCCTTCTCCAGGGGATCTTCCCGGCCCAAAAAGTGCACACTAAATTGAATACACTTGAATCATCCCGAAACTATCGCCAACCACCCCCTACCCAAGCCCTGATCCCTGGAAAAACTGTCTTCTATGAAGTGGGCCCCTGGTGCCAAAAAGTTTGGAGTCGGCTGTCCTAAAGCTCTTCTTTATGTGTTCATGCTTTTAACAGGGTGCATTGTGGGAGAAGATAATAAAAATGCATCCTATTGTTTAGCTGCTATGTTTAGGAATAAGCAGATAAAGCATCCTGCTCAGAATGGAAAGATAAGAGCAAAGATTGCCATTACCCGAAAGTGGGTTGGTAAATAGGAATATCTGCCAAAGGCTGCTTGGAGGATGCTTACTGGCTAGATTGACAGGTGAAGAATGGCTGGACGGTTTAAATAAATAGATGGGGGACAGTCATATTAGGGAGGTGCATGACTGAATAGAGGGAATAAGGGTTAGATAAATGGAGAAGTAATGTGTGAATGAATAGGTGAGTGGTTAGCTGATGGAGAAATAAATTGGTACGTCAATGATTGATGGCGCTGAGTGGCCAGATGAAGTGAAAGACCGATAAATGTCTGTGCCAGCAGGCGAGCAGATGGATGGGTAAATGTTGTGGGATGAGCAGGAGCAGGAGGGGGTCAGGCATGGGTGGGAAGACGGTGATTAAAAGGAAGAAGTAAAAGGAGAGGGTGAGCGGGAGCACTCAAGGCATTAAGACGTCAGAACTGGAAATCTGTTTCCTTGACAAGTCATGATTTTACAATGAGTCTGAGAAAATTGGAAACTCTCCGTCACTTGGTGCCCACCATGTCCTTGGTGGTTTAATTTACAAAGAACATGATCTAGTCCATCAAGTTATCTGTGTTCCATTCTCTGTGGGGAACAAAGAGTCTTGAAAGCCAGGGATTAGCCCTTGTCTGTCCAGGAAGCCATGAGAAACAAGCCTCATCACTCCAGCATCCAGACTTGACCAGGCTTGGCAGAGAGTCTGTAAAATCAAAAGAAGGATCTTCTGCCACTTCCTGCTGCGTGACCACATCCTTACTGGCCACTGACCTGCACTTTATTGGGGGTCAGTCTTGAGGAATCCAGTGGTTGAAAGAGACACAACGATTTTGCAGGTAACTTTGATAGAACACACTGAGGGGGGTAAATTTACTGATGGTGCAGCTGGGAAATAAAGACGTATAAAGCAAAACATCAAGTCCAAGATCACACATTTGGCCAACAGCAGAGCTTGGAAGGGTTTGTTGATACAGAAATGGCAGGTGGGAAGCTAAGTTGCAAGAAAGAGGTCAATACCCATTCCTTTGGAAGATGGATATGTGACAAGATGGTGGGAGATTTATTGAAAAAGAAAGATGTTTTTAGGAAAGACAGTTGGAGGAACGGACTTGCTCGCCAGGTCTCTTCCTCATCCATTACACTGTGGATGCTACAGTAAACCAATAGTACCTCCAATGTACTTTTAAGAATAAGTGCATTTTGAAGGAAATCTAAAACAGAGTATATATATATATATATATATGTACACTGATTCTCTTTGCTGTACAGCAGAAGCTAATACAGCATTGTAAAGCAACTATATGCTAATAAAAACTAATTTTAAAAAAAGAGTAAGTGCACATCACAGTCACCGTATTTCCTCATACTTACTCTTGTCAAAGTGGGGCTTGGTCCAGTGGGCTCAAGCTGCAGGAACTGTTAAGGAGTACTCGAACTGAATGATACCTGGGCATTCATTTTCTGAAACTTCTCTTCTGATTTCACTGTAGCCTAAGTCAATAAATTAGACTTTGAGGCTGCAGCTGCATTTTATATTATTTGCATTTTGTATGATTTGTAAATGGCATAGATATAAGATACGCAATTATAATATGAAACTGCTTATCATAATATTCTGTGTGCATGTGGGTGTATACATGCATGAAAGAGAGGGAAAGAGAGAGAGATGGCACTCAGTTTCCTGATTGCGTCTCCTTCCTAAAGCCTAACACACATACATACACACACACACAAACACACACACACATGGGCAAAGCATACCCTGCTTAGATTTTCCCCATTCCTGGATACTCAATGCGGTGTCCTAATAAACAGCCCCCCAAAAATTACAAATTTACTTTGAACTTTATTGATACACTGCACAATCACAACCATCTCGTGTTCATCCTGAATTAGAAAAGGTTACAACTACAATGTAACATGCACAAAATTCAGGTAGTATTTTCACCCTTAATACAATTATTGACAGAAATCAAGTCTTCACTGATTTTTGAAGGAAAAAAGTAAGAAAGAAAATAGAAGGGGAGAAAAAAAAACCTCTAGAAGGCTGACAAAGTTATACTCTTGTATCAGTGGTAAAATTTTAAAGCATTTGAACACAGATCTGTTTTCAGGATAATTGTGAGAACGGGCACACCCATTGTCTGACACAGCTAGGACGGCACCATTGATAATTCATAAGTTTTTTTTAATCTAGAGGACTCTGAACTTGACAGATACATTTTCATACACCCACACGTTCCTCACAATTGCACTTTACATGTCACAAAAGATTCTGAATGATTAAAAATGTTCCCTTTAACTAACACAAAGGCAGCTAGGATTACTTATCATTGCTATGATTGATATCATTTTAAATTGGCCAATAGTGTAGAATGTGCCCCCCCCCAAAAAAAGAGCAGAGGGTTCATCATCTTTCTTTCTGCAGTCAACATCATGGAACAACAACAACAAAAAAAACCCTGTGCTTTAAAAGGACACCGTGGAAAGAACCAAAATGGAATGTTTTTTAAAACCCGGGAAATTAGACTTCACTGGCTACTTGCAGGCTGAAGACAATTGTGTCTAATTGAGTCCACTCCACAGCTCTGTGGACCGCCGGTATTCTGCACCTGAAGGCTAAATTGCTTGGTTCAGCTCTATCTTCTCGCCGCATCTTTTAATTGCATATCTATCTCTTCCTTCTTTCATTTACTTCTCTTCTCTCAAGAAACGAGGGAAATGAGACCAGCATTTTTATTTGTTGGGTGTTAGTGATCATTAGGAGTTCTCATCACATGGTGTTTTTCTGAGAACGTTGCCTTCATAGCTACACACCTGTGAAGTTTTCCTGAAATTGCTCCAACGTACTCGTCTTAAAATAAAAAGACAGGGAAGCTTGGGCGAGTAGGATGTCAGGCAATTGGGTGTAAGTTTCTAGGAATAGGGCTCATGCAAAATGAATGTGAATGATCCTCATTTTTGGAGAAAAAGAGAAAAAAAATATTGCCAATGGGAAACATTCTACACCACTTCCCTTACTTCCTCTAATTCCAAAGAGATTAAAAAAAAATTTTTTTTTAATTGTTTGGGGGTTTTTTTTGGTGGGGGGAAGGAGGGCTGGTTCCAGGTATCACAATCACAAAGCCAGTTTTTCTCTGGTGAGGACTCAGGGTCAAATTGGGAAAGGTGACATGGCCCCATCCCTCACCCAACTCGTCTGTCCTACTGATGGCATCTATACACTACCAGGGAGGAGAAACCTTCCCTTGGCACTGGAGGTACACAGCAGTCTCCAGCCACTCCTGATGCTATGTGGTTGAAGAGCTCGCCTGGAGATGGACTGCCCACCTCAAGGTTCTCTACTCTTCTCCTGAGCATTTTCCCAGCAGAATTAGAGCTTGATGACCCCTCCAGTTTGAGAACAAGTTGCAGGATTGATTCAGGAACAGATCCTTGAACTCACCCTCGCTCTGGACTGTCCTCAAGTCCCACAGTGTATCTCCCACCCAGGTTTTGAGAACGAACAGTCCAACCTATGAAATGCATTTCTACCTTGAGGCATGGGTTTCAGAGGAAAGAGCTCCGGTCCTCTTTCTGATACAAAACCTCACCTTTCCTTCTGTTCAGTTGAACACAACTGAGCATAATTTCTCTGCATAAAACAGGAGCGTGTTTTAACCACCACTTGCCTGGATGGCCTCCTTCCCGCAGATCAAACAAACAAACAAAAAAACTAACTGCACTTGCTTCAACTTGCAGAAGACGGTATCAGGCACTTGAGTTGAAGCTACTGAAAAACAGCCTGGCCAGGACCTCAGCACTAGCACTTGCACTGGCTTCACTTTGGTGGAAATACGTATTTTGGAGAGAGGCAGGGTTTCAGGGTGCCTATCACACATTGTCGAGTTCCTCTCACCTGATTTCTTGATAAGCCTTACTGGGTTTCCTTCTCATGTGCAGAACCCATGAAAAGCCGCAGGTTCTCAGAGACTCGAAAGTTATTTTTTCCCTCCTCTACCCCATCCCGCATTGGCACCTTGAAAAAAATCTCTCCAGCAGGCCTGATCCATCTGTCCTCCAAATGTAAAGAGGACACGGACGTTGTCTCTAGGGCACTTGCTACTCCGTATGCTCCGAGGCCTTGGGTAACAGCTCCCGTCCTGTGGAGCCATCCCCACCAAGGGAACCCGGACTGTGTCTGTTGTGCAGAAGGGTTTTCCTTGGGTCTTGCTTATTTCATTGTCTTTATCCCAGACAGGTGAGGAGTGATGCTAGGACCCTTTCCCTCTGGAACAGGGCTGGAGTCTGTAACTCCCGGACCTGCTTCCTGGTATCCGTTATAAGAGGCAGCACGGAGTTCTGTAGTGGCTCCGAACCCAGGCTCTTTGCATTTGGAAGGTTCAGGGATTCTCCTGGCTGAAGAAGGATGGATGCCTTCCTTTCGATCAAGTCTCGGAGGGAAGAACATGCCCAGCTCGTCCATTTCAAGCACCCTGTTCTCCAAGACCATCTGGTCCCCACAGCATCCACACTTCTACTCCTAAGGAGCAAGCGTGTTATCAGCAGAACACTTGATGTGACACGTTACACACTCATTCAGTGTCTGACACCAGCCTGGCCGCAGGTGCTCACAACGGTGACAGGTCTGAAACACTGATGTCCGACCTTTAATTCTGACTCCGTGCCTGCTCACGATTGTCCCTGGAACTTGGAATCCACATACTGCTTTTGGCACATCATTCATGTTCTGCAAATCTGGCTCCTGGCAGCTCCCTGGGAAATGCAGATGTCTGTTTACAGCTGGCAAGTGTAATATTAATTTCACTCACACCAGCTCTAACTCTATGAAAGTGCCGAGCTTTTCATATGCCAACACAACCCACACACACACGTGCACATGTGAGTGTGTTTCTCCACTGTGTACATCACATTCGTGTGTCATAACAGAGAAAAACAAAGAGGCCACGTTTCAGAGGAAGAAGACCCATGAAGCATGGCGGGAAGGGAACTCTGGAGCTGATATTTCTCATGCTTTGGATAGTGGAGCTAAAGAGTATTTCACTGGGCCCGGGTCTTTGATCCAGTCATTGCTGGCCCTCCTCATTCTCAGCAGGTCACTCCCTGCAGCGCAGGTCAAGGGCACAGCCCTGCAGGTTTCTGAAGCCATTCTTCTACATCCCAGTCACTCTCGCTGGCTGAGTCCTTCTTGTCCCGGGAGATAAAGCAGAAGGATAGGGTCAGCTCTTTTCTGTGTTCTGGAAAGATCTGCTCTGAACATGGAGAGCTGAGGGCATTATCCCCCAAAGTTCCTGGAGAAGCAGCCTGTAACCAAGGAAGATGCATGTTACTCTCCTCGTCTGTTTGCAGTGTTGTGTTAATCAAGAGCTTGGAAATTAAGTCAGTTTGCTCAAGTGCCCTCAGCTCAGAAGAGCTTCCAGAAACAAATACCAGAGTTGTCAACACACCCGCCGTGTAATTGGTTTCCATCGGCTCTTTACTGGATAGTTTTCAAACAGATGAAACCAACACTGGAGCAGAAAGGGGACAACAGCAGAAGTCACCCCACTCAGATGGACGGCTGTCTTCACATCGAAGAGACAGAGTGTGTTTTTCTCTTTCTGTTAAGGACAGTCTCATAGATTCCTGACATGCGCTTTCTTGAAAGGCTGAGAGAAGCATGAAGATTGGCACCTTGGTCCTTCAAGTGAGAAAGATAAAACACGATGCTCATCAAGGTTTTGCCAAGGCCGGTCTGCTTCCCAAGAAGCTGTTTCTGGCAACACAGTCTCTTCTGGGAAGAGTGACTGACTGATCCTTCACTTGCTATTTCCGTCCATCTGTTACCAGCACCTACTTGGGGTAGATGGACGGGCACATTCCAGGCAGCCCGTGACATACTGCTTTTCTAGGTTGTCAGCCCATGAGATCATTGGCTTTCACATGAGGAGCTGATGGTTAATTCTGAAGATGCCAATGTCTGCAGAAGGTAGAGGAGACATGAATCCAGGGGAACAGACACACTATGACTAGAGGTGAATACAGTGATGGATTGATAGTGAGTAGTGGGGAACGAAATAGAAAGATGTGTTGGATAATTACACTGATAGATTGATACATAAAGGAAGTAGATTGCTGGAGAGGAAAACGGATGGGGAGATAACTGGATGGAGTGATCAATCAATGGTTGAGTAGATGGGTAACGGTGTATTACTTTGATAGTGAGCCTGATAAAACCTAAATAATCAGCCACTTATGGATCACTTTTTAAGAACTGGATAGTATTTTTTCAGAAAGAAATACTCTCCTCAATATTCTTCCCCCCATTTTCGGTTACATGACTTCTCAACATTCAGGTTTAGGTTGTATGCCTACCCCAAAACTCCGAATCCTTATAGCTGGTAGAGAAAGCAAATAGGGCAGAATGGCTAGGAAGGATGGCAATGTTTCATATATATATAGAGAGAGAGAAAGAGAGACAGAGACAGAGAGACGAGACAGGGACAGAGGGTCAGAGAGAAAGAGAGAGGAAGAGAGAAAATGTCCCAGAAAGAAAGGATGTGAATCCTTATGTAGTTCGATCATAATAAGCATGGAGAGAGGGATCTGTACATTATAGTCAGGGAAGTGGTCCACAGCTTAAAAGCCACCAGCAATAGGACACTTGGATGTAACTCTTGCTGTGCACTACATTATAAGTCAAGTTGTGTCTTCAGGGTGTTTATCACGAGGCACATTTTTTGCCCAAATGGAACTTATGGTTTGGTGTGGGAGGGTGGTTGGTTGGTGGTGACGATGCCATGGAGAGCAGAGGGAAGGGAAGGGAAGGTGGAGAATGGGTTCCATTTTTGGACACACCACCTATGAGTGATTATCCTACATGTGGTAGAACCCTGCCCACCCCTCCCCCAAACCCCACTCATTCAAACTAGAAAGAAAAATCAAATCAACAAAGAAAAGAGTCAAAAAAAAAAAAATACTGAGAAGAAGAACAGAAACAAAAAGAAGCTCAAACTGTTTGGCCCTCCGCAGTGCAGGTAAAGTCTGTGATATGGAGAAGCAGGCGTTGCTCAGAAGACCTATGGTTTCTTATCAAAACTTGATGAAGAAGTGGGCAAAGAGGGTCCCTGATAGCCAGAGGCAAGCGAGTGCTCTAGAGGCCGAGTTTACACCATCAATGACGGCTCCAGGCCCTGTGTAGGGGAAAGAGAGACAGGCTCGTTAGCGTGAGCACACACCCAGAGGGCAGCTTCCTCAGCCCCTTCAAGCACTGCATAGACATGCTTCTCTGTGAACAGCCTCCACCCGGCCACTGACCCTTCCAAGTGCCCATAAACGGAGAAACTCAAAGGGGCTCTTCCCTGGAGTGCCTGGACCCTGCAGCCTGCTCTCAGGGACTGGGGTTAAAGCACCCACAAAGAGGTAGAGGGAAGTCAAGGTTAGACCTGCGGGTTGACAGGCCAGGGCAGGTTCTTGGAGGTGGTGTGCAGGACAGACAGGGGTGGGAGGGGAAGCAGAGGAATGGGGAGAGGCAGGAGGAGGGAGAGGGAGGGAGGCTTTCGTGAGAACCAGGAGTCTAGGTGTTGCCATGGCCGACTCTTCATCTGGCGTGACTGGGATGTTGTGGAGCAGCTGGGGAAGATGAATAGCTACACCCTATCATTTTAAAGGCTAGGGTGGGGTTTAAGCCAGCAGTCAACTCCGCGTCACCAGAGGGAAAAGAGAGGACCCCGCCTTCTCAGACCTAGTGGCCACTGTCCTCTGCCTGGTGGGCTTTCCCTCGAGCGTCCTTCTTTCCTTTTCCCTCTCTCTGGCCCTTTGACACAGTCCTCCTGAATCCCTCATATTCCACACGAGATGAGAGCACGGAATCACAAATGCTGTTCCCTTTCCTTTATCTCCATCTTCCTCCATAAGACAGATGAGGGCTCTGGGGTTGTCCTCGGCCATCCTGAGGACCCAGGGCAGAAGGATAAGTGTCCAGCCCTGCTCCCATACCCGTCCATCACCTTTGCTGGGCAACATAAGAATCTAGGGTCATAAGCAAGAGCAATGGCCAGCAAACAGAGAGGATTCCAGGGTAAGCAAAGCTATGTCTAAGTCAAAGGATTGAAAGTCCTCAAGAGGCAACCCTGCAGGGCCAATGACAAAGGGCAGGAGCAGCAGGAAGACAGGCAGAGCATCCCTGGCACCTTTAGTGGCAAAGTGGCTCCTTGGAAATGAACTTCACTCCTGACAAAAGGGTTGGTGGGGTCGGGTCTCCTCTGACAGCACCCAGGTCCTGCAGCTTCCTGGTCAGTGTCATGGCTTGGATCCAGGCCTTGTTGGGCTGACAGTTGATGCTGACCTTTAGCTGGGGGACGCATGGGTCTCTCACTTCATCGACCAGCATCCACCTGTTACCACCCCAGGGTTCTCAGCAGGATACCTTCTATTTCTCCAGTGCATAACAAAATTCTCTTATTTACTAAGAATTCATATTTACTCGAGAGCCTGAGAGTCCTGCTCACAGTTTTCTGTACTTTGGTTATAGAGTATTCACAGGACAGGACAGAATCCAGGCCTTAGCCCATTGCTGCAGTCCCCATAACGGCTTCATGAACATTTACAGAAAGTGGCCTGACTCTGCGGTCCCCATTAGTTGAGACATATATCCTAAGGAATTGTACTGGCCTGGAGAATGCACTGAGTTGGAAAAGGCCCAGTTTGAAGCCCAAGGTAGTTCTCTATACTGTCTTCTGCAAAAGATGAGTGATTGAGATTTTCAAGTGAGTTTAAAAGGAAATGGATGATGCAGAACCATATATTTAAAATATAAAGACTATATATGATATGTATTAACTAGTTTTTTATACATATGTGTGCGTGTGTTTAACTAATTTATTACACTGATGTCAACTTAAGAAAAAGTTGAGTGGGCTCCATGCTAGATAGATAGGGGTCTTTACTATAGGAATCACTTTATTCCAAGTTCTACCAGCGGGCTTAGCATTTTGGGGGAATGTCACACTACCAGCGTAAGGTTGGATGTAGATAAAATAAACAGGAGAGGAGATGTATTAATGAAGCCAGTGCATTAAAATGTGGGAAAGAAGCAAGAGTCATCAGGATAGCAGGTGGCAATGGCAGTAAGGCGTCCATGCTGATCAGGCGGGCAGGGGTGCAGCCACTGTTCACACCAGCCGAGTTCTCCAAGGAGTAGAACCCCCACAGGCATCGAACCTGCTCAGCCTGCTTGGGGGAATGGCCATAAGGCATACTAATAATATATGGTGCTCTCTGTGTGCCAAGGTGTGACTCTAAATGCTGAACCTCCGTTAACCCATTTTATCTTCAGGAAACCCTATGGCAGGCCCACATTTTGGATGGGGAACCGATGAGCTGCATAGTTAAGTGCCCTGCCTAAGGCCACACGAGACAATACACCCAGAGCTGGATTGGAGCTGAGTCAATCTGTCTACAGGGCTGGTGCCCTTGATGACCACAACTCCACCTATTCTCCAGGGAAAATTGTCCTTTGCGCATGTTTTTCAGAGACTGTGGCATCACACCTTAATGGCCTCTTTATCGACTCAATTTTTCCAGAAACTGGGAAGTAATCATGCGTGCGTGTGTGCTAAGTCACTTCAGTCATGTCCCACTCTTTGAAACTCTATGGGCTGAAGCCTGCCAGGCTCCTTCTGTCCATGGGATTCTCCAGGCAAGAATACTGGGGTGGGTTGCCATGCCTTCCTCCAGAAGTAATCATGGGACCACCCCAATTCACTAAACAGCTGCAACCCACAACTTCTTCTGTCTTAAAGCATAGAAAAGTATTTGCATAACCAGGTGAGTGGTTTTAGAATACAGAAAACCTCTGTGGTCACGGTCCTTCCACCAGCAGAGTGAGAGAAGACTGGGAAGAGTGACCTCTGAGCTCTTCTCCCTTAGCATCTGGAGTTATAGAATGGCTGGACACTCTGTATCTGATCCCAGAAGGGACAGCTGGGTGAGGGGGTAGCCAGAAGGCCTTTTACAGTAAGTACAAGACCATCATCATGCAGCTTTCTGCATGCCAGCATGCCATCTCCTGAGAGAGTAAAAGGGCACCAAATGTTCCTAGACTCTGATGTTTCCCTATTTTGGCCTCATTCTCTATGCTGCTGCAGGAAGTTTTATTCTTTAGTGGGTGTGATAAGCCCTGCACTAAGCATCGGACACCATGGCAATTTAGAAGTGTCTATGGCCCATCCATGTATGAGAAAGGGCCAAGCTGCTCTGGCCAAGGAGTCCACCAAACCTTCTAGGAGAGGGATTAAACTAGCCTTGCTTTCTTCCTGTGGATCCTGGACACACTTGAGATTTGGCAGCTGGGACAAATGCCAGTGCAGTGAGGGGCCACAGGAAACCTCCTGGGCTTTGCTCAAAGCTGAGAGAGAGGAGCTCGTGTGCATGTACCACACTGCAGGTTGGCAGAATGTAAGACAGAGGCCTTTAGCAGTGAATGGACTCATTAGTGCAGCTTCGAAGTAACCCTGATTCTATTGGAAATGAGGGAGTGGGGATAATCTGGGTTGGGTATCTCCCATAGGTATTTTTTTTTTTTAATATTCACATCTAAAAAGTCAGCTTCCTGAAAAGACTTTTAAAATTATTATTATTATTTACTTTACAATATTGTATTGGTTTTGCCATACATCAACATTGGAGGATAATTACTTTATAATACTGTGTTGGTTTCTGTTGTACAAAAACGTGAATCAGCCATAGGTAAACATATATCCCCTACCTCTTGAGCCTCCCTTTACCCACCATCCCACCCCTCTAGGTCATCACAGAGCACTGGGCTGGGCTCCCTCTGTTACAGCAACTTCCCATTAGATATCTATTTTACATAAGATACTGTATATATTTCAGTGCTAGTCTCAATTTGTCCCACCCTCTCTCCTCCAGGTTCTCTGTATCTGAAGGTCACTGACCTGATTATGTAAATGCTTTGTGCTTTAATACAGAAGCAGTGGTGGATGGGTGCTGTTCAGCAAATTGGCATGCCCCCCTTGATTACGTCTATGCCTCTGCCGTACCTTGGCCTCACTGCTTTGTCCCTGCAGCCCTAAACCTTTTGGGGTCAAAGTCACTGGTCCCTAGAAAAGTGCAACTAATGGTTGGGACTTGGCTTCAGACCAGCTTGGGTTTAAATCCTGACTCTGTGGCTTGCCAGCTCTGTAATCTCAAAGTGCTTTCAGTTTCTCCTTGAAAACAGGGCATAATGCAGTTTTCAGATAAAGAAATGGAGGGGTCAGGATGGCATCTGGTAGAAAGTAGACACACAGTCATGGGAAGGACGGCTCTCATGGGTCCCCACCCCCTACCTCCCACTGCCTAGTTGTGGCCATGCATGCTGAGTCGTTTTAATCGTGTCTGAGTCTGTGACCCCATGAACTGCAGCCCGCCAGAGTCCTCTGTCGTTGGGATCCTTCAGGCAAGAATCCTGGAATGGGTTGCCATTTCCTCCTCCAGGGGATCTTCCCAACCCAGACGTTGAACCTGTGTCTCCGGAAGCTCCGGCACAGCAGGCGGGTTCTTTATCACTTAGCCACCAGGGAAGCCCCTAGTTGAGGCTAAGGTTAACTAATTAGTAGATCTTTTCCAAATACATTGATGCTGAGCTGGGTTTTGGGAGGTGAGTGTGAAGAGGCGAGATGGATGACAGAGGTCGCTGGCTGGGAGGACCTAGGAGGTGTGGGGCACTGAGCAGGGCGATGAGAGAGGGCCAAAGCCAAGTTCTGTGGCAAGTCTGAGGAGAAACCGACCCCACGCTGGCCTCAGAAGCCACACCATCCACCCAAGAACTGTGTGCTATTGCTGTCGAGCGCCAGCTTCCAAAGAGAAGGAGAGGCTCGGTCTCTGCCTGCACACAGCCTGCTGCTGCTGCTGCTGCTAAGTCGCTTCAGTCGTGTCTGACTCTGTGCAACCCCATAGACAGAAGCCCACGAGGTTCCCCCGACCCTGGGATTCTCCAGGCAAGAACACTAGAGTGGGTTACCATTTCCTTCTCCACACAGCCTAGCCCCCTCTAGGTTTGGTTGTTGTTAATGTGTGGGGTGTGTGTGTGTGTGTGTGTGTGTGAGAGATGTGGGATCTTAGTTCCCTGACCAGGGACTGAACTCATGCTCCCTGCAGTGAATCTGACAGGGAAGACTCCCTCTTCTCCATTCGAATCTAGAACTCCTCTGCCTTCACCTAAATCAATAAACAAACATGTTTTAATCTCTCACAGATTCTGAGAAGAACGCCCTTTGAAACAAAAGAGCCCAACCTCCGTTTCATCTCAGGAACGCCTTGCCTTTTGGATAGTCTAAGAGGGCTAAATTTAGGAGTCAGGGAGAACTGAAATTGAATTCTTGCTCTGCTATTTACTGCAGGGTAACTTTTGTTTTTAAATTTAAAAAAATGGAATATAATTGCTCTGCGATGTTGTGTTAATTTCTGCTGTACAATGAAATAAATCAGCTATAAGTAAACATATATCCCCTTCCTCCTGGACCTTCCACCCACACCCCCTTCCACCCCTTTAGGTCACCACAGAGCACCAAACTGAGCTCTCATATGCAAGCTCTCTAGCAGGAAGTAGCACAACATCTTGGACAAGATGGTTAACATCTCTGAAGCAGTGATTTTCACGTGTAAACTCTGTGGGGAGGTGCTTGTCTCATCTGTGCAAGGATGCTCTGAGGATGAGTTCAGATGACATATAAAATCGCTGAGACTAGGTAAAGGTTGAAAAACTACCGGGTTAATCAGAACTAGGACCATAGCAGCTAGTTTCTAAAGTAGCATCTTTGGTGGGGCTCATGCTTTAAATAAAGACACCTTGTGTACACTGGATTCTCAAAGATAATTGCCAAGCAAACGTGACTCTGGCTCAGCAAGTGACTGGTCTCTCCTGGCAAGACCAGAGGTGGCTCCAACCACAGTTTAAGGCTTCTCAGGGAAGGCCAGTTACTCTGAGGAGGTATAATTAGAAGCCCAGCTCTTTATCTGGGAAATCCCCACATTCAAGAAATCTTTATTTACTCTTAACAATGACTCAGTCCAACAGAATGACCCTTAGAAACATCAGGCTTAATTACATATTTTTTCAGGGATAAACTGAAAGTGAGAACATGTTACTTTGCCCTTTCCCCTCATTTCACCCTCCTTATCACTAAAAATGTATTGCTTCCTTCATTCCTGCTGGGAATGAAGGTGCTTCATTGAGCACCTTGGAAAATAAACGCTCACTGCTGCTGCTGCTGCTAAGTTGCTTCAGCAGTGTCTGACTCTGTTCAGCCCCCTAGATGGCAGCCCACCAGGCTTCCCCGTCCCTGGGTTTCTCCAGGCAAGAACACTGGAGTGGGTTGCCTTTGCCTTCTCCAGTGGATGAAAGTGAAAAGTGAAAGTGTAGTCGCTCAGTCCTGTCCGACTCTTCACGACCCCATGGACTGCAGCCCACCAGGCTCCTCCTTCCATGGGATTTTCCAGGCAAGAGTACTGGAGTGGGGTGCCATTGTCTTCTCCATAAACGCTCACACAAAGCCACAAAGCCACAAAATCAACCATGAATGACATAACAATGACAACTAAATACCTTGGGGACATATGCAGACAAAAATGAGCTAATCCTTGGCATACAGAAGAGAGAAAGAGACAGAAACGATCGAGAGATAAATTCCAGAAATGATAAACATCAGAAAGGTCAGTCATTCTGTCCGTGTTGTCTGCACTGGAGGTAAGGTTTTTATGGCCATGTGTGAGGCCCCCAGTGGTGAGACAAGTAAATAATGAAAGAGGCAAACAAACAAATGAATAAAATAAAGTTCACGTGGAGAGGCTACTTACTTTATTGAATTAAATATACTATACCTTATAGATTTTTGAAAAGCAAATTTGGTCGAGGACTTAGCATAGACTTAACCTGCAAACCCAGTTCTCTGGAAAACAAGAGTGGCTGACCTCAAGGGCAAGCTGATCACACTCTGGAAGAACAGGGGTTGAAAATCAAAGTAACCAAACTCAGCACAAAGCTCCCAGCAAACTACATAAGCCTTATGGATGAGATCCTGCTGTGCAAAAGATTTTGAAGCTTAAAAATTGAAGGGCCCAGATACATTTTTTAAAGTATCTTTGACATTAATTTCTTATTTTGATATTAATTTATCATTTAAATGCTTTCTTCTACACAATCATCCTCTTTGTTTTTTCAGTCTTCTAACTTTATTGAGGCTTTCAATGGCTAAGTCAAAGATCTCTCTTGGTAAATGTCACATTTCTTTTGAAAATACGTGGGTTGTTTTCAAATGTCTTTTGATACTGATTTCCAGCATAATTCCATAGCGATAAGAGAACAGACTCTGTTCGATTGCAGTACCTTTAGACCACGGAAATCTTGCACCTTCTTTGATGTCCCTGGATATGTTCCAGTGTCTCCTAGTTTATAGTCTGTGGGAACTTGAATCGAATTTGTATCCTACTGTTATGTGAAAATTATATAAATCTTAATTATGTTGAATTGTTTCACAGTGCTTTTCAGGCCTACTATATCTTTCTACTTCTCTGTATATTCATTAATGCATTTTCAAGAGTTTGATATTAAAACTCCAACTAAAAGCCTTATTTACTTAAAAAACCGTAATATATAGTGAAACTATGTGTACTTTTTTCTGTATTCTCCAGGTCTCCTGTAAATGTGTTATGATACTTTCATAATTTAAAAATAAAGAGAAAAACTGGAGGGTCCATTACAAGTGAGAAAGGTATTGAAACAGCCCCCCTTTTCTTCCTGTGATTGCAATGAAAACTGGGCAGAGTTCTTCAGCAAGAAATTCGATAGCAAGGTGTAGCTGTAATCCTACTAAACTAGCAGGAGGTAGTATGGTCATCACATTAAGAGGAAAAAAAGAAAAAAACAAAAAACAAAAAAACACGGGCGAGTTGAACATGGAAATAGCATAGTGAGATCAAGGAAGTATCTGAAATCTAAGAAGATACACTTTTTTTCTGAAATTTAGATGAGTTTTATAAGTATGAGTGTGAACTATGTGACCTTCCTAATGAGGAACCAAAAGGATAATGATGTTCTTGGTGATTAAAAGAGGAGCAAGGAAATCTAATTAGACGATGCATGTGTTACTCTTGGGGAAACGTAAACCTCTTTTCAGCGGGGCTGGCTGATAAAGGTGCATTGCTTGCTATCAAAGGGAGCTGTTCCTCCATTGTCTTTAATTACAGCAGAAACAGGGCCTGGTATTGTTCTGCAAGGAAGATGAACCAGGCTTCACACTCCGGGAAGGCATGGGCATAAAAAGGCGAAAATGGCAGCTGCTCCCACAAAGCCCAAGGCCTAGGAAGTTCATAGCAGAAGTTAATTCAGACCCATCAGCTCATCACAGCCCTGAAAGAGGCAAGGCTCCAGTCTGTGCCGAATCAGAAGCTCCAGCGTGTGCTGACATCAGCATAGCCAGGCGCTCTGTGTTAAGGCCTAAACGCTCTGGCTGACGGCCAGACGTCAGTGATTCAGACAGAGGGGAGCAGGGTGCGAGGGAGTGACAAGGAGCCTCATCAGGAATGAAATGTGAAATGTCTGCATATTTTTCCCTAATATGTTGACATTTTGCAGGTTGGGGAAAATACAAATGATGCTGCTGCTGCCACCAGCCAGAAGCATTGGCATCTCTCTCTGACTCATTCCCTCCCACCTGGATTTAAATAGTGGATTTGGAAAATAAAAATCATACAAGTTATCAGCAAGAAATGGACAAGCATGGATGTCTCCGCAAGAAGAAACCACTTGATGAGCACCTTCTTCAACAGTCTGGCAGGATGTTTCCCTTACGCTGCCTTACATTCCCTCCTTTACAAGGAGGGCCCGCTTGGAGAGGACCCTAAATTTCAGATTAGAACTGGGACATATTGGGGGGGCTGGAATGCAAGGGATAGTGTGAGAGCAATGTGTTGATCTGGCTTTCTCATGGGGCGGTGGGGGGAAACCATGAGACCGTTAGAGTATTTGTCCCCCCTTTGGTTAGTGAACACTTTCACCCTTTATGGAGGCTGTTATGGACTCTTTGTTGCCTAGAAGATATATGCATTAATCCACTCAGGATTAATAAATTACTGGCCAATAACTATTACACGGTTCAGGGCTATATCCTTCACTGTAGCAACAAATACAAGCCTAAAGGTAAACTATCAAGAAAATCTAAACGATGGGTGAACGATTCTTCAGTGGGACTCAGAAATGCTCGGTAGATGGGGTACCATTAAGGAGAAGCTTCAAAAGTAAGTGTAACTTAGGCAGAGAAGAAAAATGCTTCCCTCTGTGATCCTACAACACACTGGAAGAGACTGGGTACTACGGGTTAGAAAGAAGCACGGGATTAAGGCCAGACACACTTGGGTGCAGAACCTAATGTTAAGGTGTCCTTCCATGGGGAACTTTCTATCTGAGGCAGGAAGGAATTCAGTCACATGGCTCAGATCCTCTGAGCTCCAGGCATAGCTTCCTCGGAGGGTTCTGAGCTGTCTAAAGCCACGTCTGGCCAACACCTACTAGCCAGTAGCTTCTTCATTCTTCTGATGTAGCACTTATGTTCTATATTCTATTGTAAATGTCTGTTTACTTGCTTGTAAAAGGTTGGGAAGTGTGTTCCTCTCCATATCTCAATCTGAATCTAATTCCTGGTGCATACTAGGCTCTAAGCAAGCATTTGCTGATGGACAGAAGCTGGAACGTGCTGGAATCCAGGGTCGCAGGCAACAGAGGGGGTTGTCTAGAGGGGTGGATGCAGAGAAGGCCGCAGGGATCGTGGGGACATGATGGAGGTTGATCTCACAGCAAGGCTGCTCTCAGGCTTTTCTGGGAGGCAGGTTTTAGCAGGGGGTGAACAGGTTGACTCTGAGTTTGGGAAGGGTCACTGGGCCCGGAAGTGGCAGATTGCAGAGATTACCAAGGACAAGGGACCCACACACTGTAAGAGAAGCTCACGACTAGACATGGCGCCTGCTCTGGGGTGAGTGAAGGGGGTGGGCAGAGGCAGTGGGAGGGGTGGTGCTGGGGCCTGCTTTCTTGGACCTGTGTGCTGACAGGCGTAGGGAGTGGGGGGAGTGAATGACCACAGAGATTGTAGTGAGGGGTGGGTGTGAAGATAAGGTGTACATTTCAGGCGGGGGAGGAGGTGCCAAGGAGAGAAAGATGGAGCTAGCCCCGACAGGCGGCAGAGCAGCCTGTGATTCAGAACTGAGGAGAGCATTAGGGACATAGACGGGAAGCTCCCAGACAGCTGCCCAGAGACTGGCCAGCTCCTGGGGGCCCCGGCCTCCCAGGGAGATCTGTGCACGGAGCATATCTTCAGGGCTGTCCTTGGAGACTTTCATTCAATGGCTCTAGGACCAGGCCCACAGACCTGCATTTCTGAAGCACCCGAAGTGAGGTCTGAGGGCTAAGATAGGGCTCCCTTCAAAGACGCCTGAGGACACAGACCATGCCCCTCTTGCTGTAATGCCTTCCCTGGGCAGACGGTGGAGGGGCTAGACGCAGACTGAGACCGAGAGGGAGGAAGAGAGCCGTGTGGCTGCATCATAGAAGATGGAAGCAGGGGGCTGGGGCCAGGAAGTCTGGGGGTGAGGGGAGTCTGTGTGTTCGGGGGGAAATGGGCTGTGAGGCTGAGGTCTGACTGTCCGGACTGGAGGTGAAGGGAGAGGAGATGCTGGGTCCTCAATCCCTGTGTCCAGCCCTCAGGTTGCACCTGGAGCCACCTGGGGAAGGTGAGGTTGTTGGGAGCCTTTATAGAGGAGGGGGTGGGGGGGCAGGCTGTGGCCAGCTTTCCAGGGGCTGCTCTAGGTGAGGCTGGCCAGGGTGCAGGAGGAGAAGAGCTTCCGGCTGCCTCTAGTTGAGGAAAATCTGGTCTGAAGAGCCAGCCTGACATGTATATTTATTCTGGAGGAATGCCATTAGCAAAAGAAAATAGAGATTCTGTCCTCATGGCTTCCGGGGGCAGGGGAGGCAGACTGTCTTCCAGGCTGCTCCGAGGGACTGAGACTTTGCCTGAGGGAAAAAGTCCTGAGCCCAGACGCTGCCTTCACTGGAATACTTTGCCATTCTCTTATGCAAGGAGAAGATTCTGAGGAGTGGTCACTAGTCCTGATGCTTAACTCAGAGCTCCTCATTTGTGTCACTGCAATTTCACAGATGAATCTGCTCTCCTCTCTGCACCATCCCCTCCTTTCCGGCTTTGTTTGCTTCCCTGTCCCTCTCCCCCGCCAGTTCCAATCCAGACGTTCACACGGCTCATTGCGTGCCTCACAGTCTCTGCAGTGCCGGATGTAATCAAGTTCAGATCTTCCCTCCTTGCACCCTAAGGATAGGGGAGGGAGGTTCTTGCCCAAGACCCAGTGGAGGCAGAATGGGCTGGCAAGTCCGAGAAAGTGAGTGGCTTCCTTGAGGGTCAGAGGTGTGCCCAGCACACTGAGCCTAGCCACCCTGAATGCATGAGGTCCTGGCAAGGCTCTAGGATGGCAGGGTAGAGTGGCCTTTGGAGGCCTCATCCACTCCAAGAAGCTTACAGATACTTCCAGCAAGTTGCTTTCAATAATCAGAACAGCTGCCACCATCCCCAAGGTTGTGGACGTCAGGCTTTGGAGATCTGCTTCTGACCTTAGTTTCCTTTTGTTTTTTTTTTTCAGAATAGAGACTTAGAAAGCAAGGAGGAAGCCTGGAGTGTGTTTTGTTCTGTTCTTATATTTCACAGGCAACCATGGAGCAGAGGGCATCAGGTGTGTGCCAGGGTCAGGCCTGGTACCCAGTTTCCCCATCCCTCTCCGTGTTGGTCTGTTATTTACCTTCTGCTGTCCCTCTAGACCTGTCAGTGGCCCTGGGGCTGAGCAAAGTGGACGATCTGAAATGCTGCTTTGAGCTGGCATACTGCTGGTGACCTGTCCTGTCTGTGTGGCTTCTGGAGGGGCAGCAACGAGTGTTGAGTGAGGAATAAACATCCCACAGCAACACCAGCCACTGATTTATCTCTGAGCATCACCCGCCTACCTGGATTGTTGCTCCTTTTTCCTAAGCACTTCCTGTCTCAGCCCACTACCTCCATAGCCTGTGTCTTCTGCCTTCATTTGAGATTGCTTTCATCTCGTTTTCCTATATTCTGTAAGTGTAGGCAGAAACTATATGAAAGATGTTTGTGTGAGAGGTCTGTTATGAGTGTGTGTTGTGACGGATTCACATATCACTTCAGGGCCCAAAGAGTCCCCACAAACCCAGCTCACAGTCCTTGAGGGCAGACATCAATGCACGCCTGGGGATGCAGCCTGTCTGTGTGTGGGTTTGGGGGGGGTGTGAGCAGATGGCGTGTAAATGCTCAAATGGTCCTTTAAAAGAATGTGTTCAGATTACAAGGAAGATGGGAGATGGAAATGGAAAATGAGTTCAAACAGGCTAACTGCTGACCTGGGCTTCCTGTGGCTGGCTGCCCTGGGGTATGAAGCTATGTCTTTCCCATGAGCTGAACTGTGTCCCCAAGCTCACATGTTGGAGCCCTAACTCCTGATGTGTATTTGGAGACAGAGCCTTTAAGGAAGTGTTTAAGGTCAAGTGAGGTTATAATGGGCTTCCCAGGTGGTGCTTGTGGTAAAGAACCTGTCTGCCAATGGAGGAGATGTAAGAAATGTGAGTTCGACCCCTGGGTTGGGAAGATCCCCTGGAGGAGGAGAGCATGGCAACCCAGTCCTTGGGAAATCCCAAAGACACAGGAGTCTGGCAGGCTGCAGTTCATGGGGTCACAAAGAGTTGGACAGGACTGAAGTGACTTCGCAAGACGTTATAATGGTAGGGCCCCGATCAACAGGATTAGTGTTCAAATGATAAGAAGACACCCCAGGGAGCCCTCCCTCCCATCTCTGGCTATCTCCATGCCCCACCCCACCATGCTCAGAGGAAAGGACATATGAGAATGAAGCTGGCATCTCCAGGAAGAGCACCCCCATCCAGTACAGACAGTACAGGTCTTCCTGGCTAACCTTGGCCTTCTGGCCTCCAGAACTGTGAGAAAATCCATTTCTGCTGTCCCAGCCCACGCTCTTTCATTATAGCAGCCCTGGTGGGTGAATATATCCTTCATCTCTACGAGCTGCTGTCCTCGGCTGGGACACACCTCCCTCCCAAGTTCACAGTACAGAGGGGCACAAGCACCCAGACCTCTAGTGGTCAGTCCTGGGCTCCTCTTGTCAGCCACAGCCCTATGGGCAATCCCACCAGCTCACGGGGTCACGGCAGCGTCAGTGCAGGGCAGCACCCCAACCTCATCCTTTGCCAACATCATCAGCTTTATCAAGACCAAGGGATGGACATTCACAGACACCAAGGTGTGGGCAGAGCCACCGGCCGTGAAAGTGGCAGGCCCAGGGCTGGGAGAGGAGCAGGTCAGAGCTGACTCCCGGTCTGGATGATTCAAGTCACCATTTCCTCAGTGGCTGAGACTGGTCCTCGATAAGGAGGGCTGTGTGGAGGCTTCCCCTCAGCCTGGGAGTGCGAGTGTGTGTGTGTGTGTGTGTGTATGTTTGTGTGCCCTTGTTTCATGTCCTCTGGTAAACCTTCCAGCACTGAGGAGGGTCTGGTCTGGATCTCATCAATACCTCCTCACTAGCTACATATACCTCAGTGTCACTTAGCCTCTGGGGTCCTCCTCTTACCCATCTTTAAAATGGGCTAATAACCTATCTTGCACAAAACTAGCATGATGAGTGGAAACCAACTGATATTTGGTAAATGGTAGGTATTATGATTGCGATTCATGGGGTCCCAAAGAGTCGGACACGACTGAGCGACTGAACTGAACTCAACTGATGATGATCATTATGAACATAACCCAAGTACTCATATCTTAAAATGAAATTTTCAGAATTAACTCATTAGCCCTTTTTTCTTTGGGCTGAAGGAATTATCTTGGGGGACAGGGAGGCCTGGCCTGCTTTAGTCCGTGGGGTCGCAGGGAGTCAGACATGACTTAGTGACTAAACAACATCAGGGTGACTTCCCCAGGAAGACAGTCATCTGATAAGCCATTTGGTGTCTGGGCTGGGTTCCCCCAGAGCCATGTACAAATAGAATACACATCCCTGTTAAAAGCCACTGAGTAGAAGTTTCTCGTTTTGGAGAGAGCCCTTCTCCAGAAGTGGATAACGATATTTCATATGTATGTCTGTAAAAGCCATCATGGGCTTCCCTGGTAAAGAATCCACCTGCAACCCAGGAAACACAGGTTCAGTCACTGGGTTGGGAAGATCCCCTGGAGAAGGAAATGTCAACCCAGTCTAGTATTCTTGCCTGGGAAATCCCATGGACAGAGGGATCTGGAAGGCTACAGTCCACGGGGTCACAAAGAGTCGGACACAACTTAGAGACTTAACAAAAACAGCAAAAGCCATCATATTCTACATGTTTGTTACCTAAACTGTGCAGACCAGCCCCCTGAAGTCTATCCAGTAAGGAGAAAAAGTCAGGGAGGAGGAGCAGGCAAGCCTATCTTGGAAGGAGGCTTAACATCAAAAGCATAGGCATTCAGGCAGGCAGAGGAGTGAAGGAGCATGCAGTACCCACCTGCCACTGCTGATGAGGGGCTTATTTCTAAGACACACACAGCACAATGCACACAGAATGCAGAGAGAAAACAAGAGACACAGATCACACATTTCAGATGGTTGGTGGACAAAGTTTAGTTCATGTCAACACTGAAAGCTGTTCAGGGTCTGAGGTCCATATGAACAATGAACACCTTTCCTTCCTATTTACCAGACAGTTCCGTCTCGCCAAATCTCGGCAAATAAACACACACATAAACACATGGACCATCACAAGAAGCTGGGCCTGGCCAGGGGGGTGAAATGTCGCATGAGGAGATGGACACGGCAGTGTGAGAATGGAGGGAAGGCGGGATGAGGGCTCCCGAGGGGCCAGTCGGGGCTCTGGGGCCCCCTCAACCCCGCATAGGAGGGGGAGACCCTCAGAGAAGGGATGGATGTCCCAGCTGATGTCCCGATGAGGACCAGCCTCTTTCTCCATTCATTCCGATGAATGAGAACATGACATGCAGTCAATGTGACGGTCAGGATGGCAGAGTTGCCCTGGTTTACAACTGCAACTAGAACCCCTAGAATCATACACTCTTCCTGTAGGGCATCTTAGCGTTCTATCTAATTTACTCCTCAGACCAATAGTGGTGCAACTGAACTCTTCCATGGTTCCATCTTGTTGAAGGCAACCACTGTGCAACATGGTTCAGAATTCGGTTCACTCCTTTCGGGAGGTGCAAAGCTCGCCTCACGGTAGACCAGGAGCTGTTGGTTGCCTTGTAAACACCACAGCATCACAGGCTAAGAGAATGACCAGGTGGGGTGGTGGGGTTGCGTTCGCATCTAAGGTGGAGGGGGGAGCGGTATGGATGGACACAGGCCAGCGGATCTCGCCTTCCTCCCCCGCCCATCCAAGCCCGGAGTCCAGGCCTCCTGCACTCACCATACAGTGTGATGCTGGCATTGGTAATCCCAAGCTTGTTCGTGGCCACACAAGTATAGTTCCCATAATCCTTCTCTGAGACGTTGAAGAAGGTCAGCGTGGATATGTGGCCTTTGTTCTCGATCCTCATGCCGTCCAGGCCGGTGGCCAGCCTGCAAAAGAAGAGGAGGTACTGGGAGTCCGGTTCCTCTCATGGAATGAGGGGGCAGGTAAGAGGGGCCGGGGATTCACCCCCTGACATACAGCTCCCCTCCGCATGAAGCCCTTCCCTCCAACTAACCCAGCGCCTCTCCCTCCAGCCATAAGCACCATGGTCTCCATCAGGGGTGGAAAGGGAAGGTGCCCACACTCCCAGGCTGCATTCTGGGGCTCCTAGTCCTTCAAGATGGCCCCGTCTACAGCTAATCTCAGATTCTGAAACAAAGCTGATCCACATTGCCCACTTCCCAACTTCCTCTGCTTTTTGTTGCTGGTTCTAAAAGGAGGCTCTCTTATGATGGAGGCTGCCATCGGTTTGGTTTTACCATATCTCCCCCCTGGACTCCATCACCCTCCTTCCGCGTGGGGCACCACCCATCAGCTCTGCTTCAGACACGCCCTGTTTCCGCTTTCAAGGTACCTGGTGTCTTCCTTGAACCACTGGAACTCAGCCATGGGCACTGCCGAGGCTTCACAGCTCAAGATGCCCTTCTGGCCAACGGAGACCCCTGTGTTCTTGGCTTTGGAGATATAGGGGGGGTCTGTCGGGGGATGCGGAGCAAGGCCATAAGACAGATGAGAGGCAGGACAGTTGACAGTCACCTACTGATACACCCCCTCCTCCAGCTAAACAACCATCTGTCTTAGGAAAAGGACTTCTTGCCTGAAGATACTACATTTACCCCAGCATCTTCTTCAAGCTTTCAAATGAACCCAGAGTTGACAATTTTCCCCGTTAGCTAAAAGCTCTGACAGTCATGGGAAGGCCCTGTGGCCCTGGAGATGGTGATGAGCACAGAGATCTGACACAGTGTTTTCCTGTTGGAAACAGCTTGGGTCTATTAAGAAAATGGCCTTGCCAGTGCTTGTCCGTCCCCATGCCCTCCTGCTCCCTGGGGCTCCCTGACAGCAGGCCCACTCACAGTTGACAGTGATCTTCACTTTCCGCACGTCAGGGGCAGCAACATCATTCAAGGCGCTGCACTCATACTCCCCGGACTGGTCGCGCTTGATGTCAGAGATCTCCAGGTACTCGTCCTCACTCACAAAGCCCTGGCCTTCTGGGAGGCAAGAAACAGACAGAGACAATCAAGAACCTATGAAAGTGGGGACACAACTGTATTTCCATCTAGAATTTAGAGGAGAAGGAATGCAAAAATCCATAAAATAGGGCTTGAACCTCAACTCAAAGATTCTAGACATCTGTTGGCCCCAAAGTATTTGAAAAAATTCTCCAATTGAATCTTGGGTCAATATATTTGGGTCCAAGTCACTTTAACTTTTCAGATCATTTGTTAAGAAGGGCATATCATTCATTTTTTAATATGATTATTATGAGGATTAACTAAGAGAGTACATGTGAAATACTGTAGCATTTTAATAAGCTTTGGTATTTTGAAAGAGAATTTGCCATGGTCAGCAACATAGATTTTTAATGTGGGAATAACGTTAGGGTATGTGGATATGGACATCTTCCTTTTTCACTACATTTTCACCATGTATTACATGCCTTTGTACACAGAATACAAACTACTAAGACTTGTAGAATGAATAAGTAACCACTTAACATTTTGGTACAAATAGACACAAAAGAGTTGGTTGGTTTCCAGCGTCCTGGAGAAGACACAGTGAAGAATGAATGAATGAGGAAACCCTCCGTGATTGCTATGTAGTAGATGTTCAATAAACATTTGCCAACATAAAATAACTGAGAGCCCCAAATGATAGAGCTCTGCTTACTCAAACCTAGGGTGAGGGTATTTAATAATTTTAATACCCAGCTTTGTGGGACTTTCTGGAGGCTTTGCTGGTATGCGTGCTGAGTCGCTTCACTTGTGTCCAGCTCTGTGCAACCCTAAGAACTGTAGCCCACCAGGCTCCTCTGTCCATGGGATTCTTCAGGCAAGAATACTGGAGTGGGTTGTCATGCCCTCCTCCAGAGGTTCTTCCCAACCCAGGGAACGAACCTGCGTCTCTCATTTCTAGATATTTGTGAAACTTGCAATTCATGATCCCAAATATTCTGGGGCTGAGAAACTGACATTGCTTGCAGCCACCAGGACACACTCTTGCAACGATCTGCCTCTGCCTCATCCCTCATTCCACTTTCCGTGGCTCCGTGCAAAGAGGACAGACCTTCTGCTGTCCTGCACCTGCCAAAGCATCAGGCTCCTTTAAAAACCCTGTCCCCCAAGGGCCAAGGAGAAAGTACATCCATTTGCATTTCTTATAAGCCTGATACCTGATTCCTTCTTGTGCTCTGGGCATGAGAGCAGAATTCGTTTTCAGGACGATAAAAATGTGCTGTAAATTTTCTCCAAACCCATAGAAGCATATCTAATCCAATGGTCGCTCAATCAACCAAATCTGGGCCCACAGTGGGTTTGGGACAGGAAGCGGATGTTGGGGCTGGGGGAGTTGAGGGGCAGACCCCAGGCAGGTGCTTTGGAATCCTGATTCTGCTGACATAGAAGCCTTGGGACATTCCCACCACCTACCCCTTTCCCAGGACACTGACTTTTTTCAGCTCTTCCGGCCTTTCTTACCACCATGCCCTCCTTAGTTCAGCATGCCCACCCAGGCTCTGCCTTTAGTGTCTGGATCTTGGTTGCTAAGACCAAGGGCAGAAAGTGTGGCTTCAGGCAAACATACATGTATGTTTGTAAACAAACTATGTTGTAAACAAACATAGTCTCTCCAAGTGAGCACCGCCTTGGGAGGCCAATCTCATGCTATTTTGTGAAGGAAATCCTGCATCATTGGCCAGCAGGAGCAATTACTGGCCAGGGCAGCCTCCTGGGATTTGGGCCTGTGGATGTGACCCCAGGACAAGCCCACAGGGAGAGTTTCAGGATGTTGGGGAATCTGGTCAAACCCATGAGAGGAGTGACTGGAAGTGGAGATGAAGGGGAAAGTGGGGTTCGGAGCAAGTCCACACTTTCCAGCCTGAGATCTGAGTGTCAGTTCAGAATGGTATTGCCGGGCTAAGTCTGGTCCCAGGCACTGGACAAGAACTTTGAAAACTATGAGGGAGATGCACCAGGGCAGTTGCCTTCTGGGCCCTGGGGTGGGGCCCTGTTTGCTGGGACCTCGGGGTGGCGAGGCTGGTCATGGCCCTCCACCCCACAGACATTTAATCATCCAGGCCGGCACATACCTAATTCCTCAGAGTCATTGTCAACATTCTCACACCCTCGTCTCCTTATTTCTCTTAGACTTAACAGCATCTCAGCGTCAAAGGGGATTCTGAAACCACTTATTTCAGGATGTGTAATAAAGATACTTCCCAGGTGATGCAGTGGTAAAGAACCCACCTGCCAATGGAAGAGACCCGCGTTCGCCATCCCTGGGTCGAGAAGATCCCCTGGAGAAGGAAATGGCAACCCACTCCAGTATTCTTGCCTGGAAATCCCATGGACAGAGGGGCCTGATGGGCTATAGTCCATGGGGTCTCAAAGAGCTGGACGTGACTAAACAACAATAAAGATAAACATTGCCTCGCTCATTAAAATGATGCTGGTTGACCAACCTAAGTGTTTCTAAGGAAGAAAACAACAGTGAAATCATACAGACATAATGACCTTCCAGACTCAGGGTGCCATTTCTGCGGTGAATAAATGTAGCAGGATGGAGAGGACGGCTTTCTCCTATGAAGACTCCATCATTCTTTCAAATTGTACTGCAGTGTATTTGCCACGAGTAATTAACCCCCCTGTACTTAACCAAGGAGGTGAGCTACCTGCAGTGGGCCTGGCAGGAACCTCTGGTGGGGTCACTGACCCACCTTTCTTGGAGAGAATGAGTTAGACCCACAGCAGGCTGCCCAGTTTACACCAGACAGATGGCTTAACACCCCTGAGGAGGCAGATGTGATGCTAGTCAGCACAGAGCGGAGGGAGCCCTTTGGGGATGACAGGGGTCTGTGCACTGGGACCCCGAGTGAGTGTCTTCTACCAGAGCAAGGGGACAGACCCGGGTCCTCCACGAGGGAGACTGCTGGACAACAAGGCCACTCCCTGGAACGAGGGGATTTATCTCCACTCTCTGTTCTGTCTTCATGGACTGTTCTGTGACAGCAAATAAGGGAGGAAGTAAGAGTGTTTTGCACAAATTGAGGGTCGTTCGGATAATACTACCTCATTAAGTGAGAAAATGAATTTCGTCAAGTTTGTTCTGTAAAGTAAGTGGTTCTCGGGTTTTAATTGGCACATAAATTCCTCTGCGATTTTATGTATTACATATAGATTCTGATGCAGTAGGTGCAGGGTGGGGCTTGGTTTCCGCATTTCTACCTTAAAGCAAAACTGTGGGGGAGACGTGAAACTTGTTTTCATACGTTTTCTCAGGAAACAGTCTAGCCTTGCAGCCTATCTTCTCTGCAAAGTCCCTTTTGACTTTGTCTTCAGAGTTTTCCCATGGTACCCAGAGCATCCTGCCTGCACCCCGTCTGCCCCGTTTCTAAGTGTCTCAGGATTCCTGTGCTGTTTGTCTCCTGTCTCCATTCTCCATGCGCTGTTCCCAGCCCATTCTGGCTCTCTTGTGCACCTGGGCCTGTGAAGGGGTTGGCTGGTCAGTGACATTTACTGCCTGCCCCTTGAGTTGAGATCCTTGTGGAGCTTGCATCTCAAAAAGCACCCTTACTTTGGAGCTGCAAGCTTTGCTGGCGGGTCAACACTGAGGATCTGGAGCCTTGAAACTACCTTTCCCACTGTGTCCTTGTGATCTTACTGCAAAATACACGCACCCTTGAACACCGCTTTTGCTAAGAAAAGGAAGATGTTGACATTCGTCCCCACCTCAAGCCCAAGGGAGTGGGTGGAGATGCTGTTTCCTTAACTGCTTTGAATACTGGGTGAGATTTGCAAAGCAGAACAAATCTAGGTTGCTAAATGCCTGGAGACCTGGCAAACTGCAGTGTGGAATGCTTTCCCTGCCCTCTGCAATTCTGGTTGTGACATAAAATCCTGATTCCACGCTGCAGAGAAAAGGGCAGGAGGCTACAAATGCTTGAATCCCCTTTGCTAGCTGCCAGTAAGGCAGATTGCTGACTGGGGGACAGAGGGAGGGAGACAGGCAGGGGGAAAGGAATGAGTGGGGACAGGAAAGGAGGGAGGAGGAGGAGGAAGGAGTCACTGATGTAAGGAAGGGAATAAAGGTAGCCGGGGTGCAGGCGAGATGCCCAGGCTGCAGGCAGGATGCTCTGGGTACCATGGGAAAGGTTGTAAAGACACAGTCAGAGAGATTTAAATGAATAGATAGGCTACAGGATGACAGCATTTTTTCCGACGATATGAAAATTGGAGTTTCACATCAGCCCCACAGTTTCACTTTCTGGTAAGAGGTCCTGAAATGAGCCAGTAACCCAGAGGCATCTCATCCTGCCCTATGCATTGGGACAGCCAAATATAACATGATTGGAAGTCAAAGGAAGTGGGCTTCGCATCACTGGCAGAAATATATTAAAAATGCAGGTTATTTCTTTCCATGGAGAAGCACTTCGAAGCAGATAAGTCCAGCTCACTGTATTAGGAAGATTAAGATCTGCAGGGATACAAATGGGGCCATTTATCAGGGGACGGAGGGGGTTCTTGGACCCGGACCCTGCAGACGCAAGGCACATGCCTAGGGAGGGGCTGAGTTGGCCCCACGGTTCCATGGGCACAAGGCAGTCTCTTGTACAGGAATATACATTCTGACATAATAGTCTTGGAGCACAAGGGACTTGTAACCCCCAGCAGCAGGGTCTGCACCATCTCAGAAATGGAGGCAGGGGGAGCAGACACACCCCAAGAAGAAAGGTCCCTGGTCTGGCCTTCTATTCCTAATGTCACCTCCTGCAGCTATTTTACTCATCCTTATGATGAGCGAGGTGAAGGGTAAGAAGCCAAGAGGTGGAGAGGATATTGAAGGCAAGGTCCTTGACCTTGGGGAGTCCACAGCTGCTGAGCCGAGAACTGGAATACTTGATACATTTTCTTTTCAGTTTCAATTTTTCCATTCTTAAGACTCTCAAGTCAGGGATGGTGGGTCAGGAAGACTTATTAGAGATGGAAGAAGAAACCTGGGTGTTCAGGGATGAAAAGCTCAAAGAGAAAATTCAGTGTAAAATCTAGGAGCTTCCTGACCCACTTCTCTTTCTCCCTCCACATCCCGTCCTTCCAAGCCTGCTGTTTTGCAGTCGTCGCTCTTGGCCCAATTTCCCCTTCTTCTTCCCCAGCCAAGTCCTTAGAATTATAGAGTTGGAAGTACCAGCAAGGGTCAGAAATTTCAGCCTTCCACGTTTTTGATGATGGTCCCTGACAGAATATCTTTCCCTCCACGTGAACGTCCCCCAGGGAGGATTCCAGGGGGCGGCCTGTTCCTTTGCCAGACTATTCACTTCATTCAAGAAATTGTCCTCATTTGGAGGCAAAATGCTGCCCGGCTTCTCCCTTTGAAATGATGAAAAGCCACCTGCGAGGGGCGCCCAGCCCCTCCACCCCTCCTTGTCAGCCACAGGAAGCGGCTGTTCTATCTGGGGAAGATGTTGGGGAGGCAAAGGCCGGCACCTGTCACAGCTCTTGCCAGGAGACCTGTCAGGAGGTGACTCCTGCGGCACATGCCTGGGGGAGGGTCCCTGGAAGAAGAGAGCAGGAAGGGGTGACGATGGAGGTTAGGAGACACTGGCTCAGGGAGCCGCAGGCTTCGGGAAGGAAAGGCCAAGAAAGGAGAACGCAGATGGGCAAGAAAGCGAGGGGAGGGGAGCTGCAGCCTGAAGCAAGGTGGTGGGAGGGGGGCACCCCGAGGGCACTGGACTCAGGAGGCAGGGCTTCCAGAGAAGCCTGTAGTTAGTTTCCTGGCTCCCCAGCAAGAGGGGCTATTACAGACGATTCCTAACATCACCGACCTTGGAAACGTGGAGTCAAATGCCTCGACGACCCCATGCGTGCTGCTCATCAGCTAGGCTCCCACCAGGCTTTCTGATTGACTCTGGAGAATGAACAGTCCCTTGTCCACTCACCAAGGCTGGGTAGCCATGAGAGTGATCAAAGAGCTAATCCTATTCCTATGAGGAGTGCTCCATGCTTAGGAAAAAGTGTGGGTTGATGGGCAGGTTGTATATTTGCTGGAAACCCTGCCCTTGGGGTCTGGAGCCAGGTCACCTCAGTGGGGGTGGGGTGCGGGTTGGGGGGAGGGGGTGGTGTCTGGAGCCCTCCCCCTGCTTCAGTCCCTGGGAGTGCTCAGGACAAGGCAGACACTGTCAGGGGTGCACGTGGGGATGTGTGCCCAAAACACTAGTCCCTCTCTCTCCAAGATTCTGGTCTATAGAACAGAATCACAGAAAATGAACCCTGAGCAGGTGAAAACACCAACTTTGTGGCTGTCAAGCTGGCCTACAGTCTGGGCTCGGCATGCAAGACTAATGTGGGTCTTGTCTGTCTCCCTATGAACTCAAGACAACTGGACTTGTACACTGCAAGGATTCAAGCTAAGTAAGGGCTGACTGCGGGCCCCAAACTGGACTTGCGAGAAGGGCTGCCTTGAAATAAAGAGTCTGGGTTAGGAGGACTCCTTAGACCCAAGCAGAGTAGATTAGAAGGTGATGGAAACCAGCAGCCCTCACTGGGAGGTGACGGTCTTGTCCCTGTTTAGCTGTTGGAGCAAATAACCTCATAGTTACCCCAGCCTCCCATCTTCCATGGGGGGAGAAAGAGTTATCCTGTGGGAGAGGAGATGGAGAAGCCTCCTTCTAGAAATCCACAGACTGGGAAGAGGGTCTCTCCTTCCTTCCTAGGGATCTCCTGGTGTCCTTCTCCATCACACACCTCCTGACACAAAAGCCTTCTTTTGAAGGATAGAAACCTTAGAATACACTTGAGTTGGGAACCAGGGTAAGTTCAGCAGTTGAGAACCTTAGCACTCACTCCCCACCTGGTGTCATCCACTCTCAGTTGCAGACACAGAGAGGGAACGGCAGCCGACTTCTGCGACCTCCTTGTGTGACTGGTCAGGCTGAACTCTGATCACTCTGCACATGATGGCTGGGAGTTTGAACCCCTGAATTTGCCCTCCCCCAACTCTCTCCTCACTAGATCTGCTCTCTCTGCTCATCTCCTCTGCACACTTCCAGCCTTCCCCACCCCTGACCTCTCCCTACGACACTGCAGGCACCCAGCAACACTGGGCTCCCCTCTGTCTTCCAACCAGGAAGTGTGGATGGAGGTCCCAGGCAGCCTTGACTCCCAACTTTCAGCTTCATCCCTTCCCCACACTGGACTTAAACAAAAGTGTGATGAACCCATAACCCAAGACGCGTGCTCGGCTTGGTTTTACTGATGCTCTCTTTCTGGGATACGTTCACTAGCTGTAGGAAGAATCAGGAATCGTCAGAGAGGTTTGGAAACTAGATGACACTGTTGACCCGGAGGGAAGGGACCGCAAAAAGTGATGCAGAAACAGCCAGGTTACCTGTGAGGATGTGACCCAGTCCCTTTAAATGAGAGTTTGGATGGTGGGCCAGGGAGATAAGAGAGACAGACAGATAGACAGAGACCCAGAAAGGTGGATGCAGAAGGCAGGAAGCTGGAACTTCACACACAGGCAGTTAAATGGCTGAGGATGGAAGCTTGAATTCATTTCCAGAACAGGTTGCCTGATCTGGATTCAAAACGTAGCTAATATTTATATTTTAAAAAGTGTCTAAATATAAATATACATAAATAGTCCAGACTGAAACATAGAGGTTGAAGGAAAAAAAATCGTCCCACTTTCAAAAGCAGAGCTTAAACAGCTACATTACTGATAAAATGTTAAGGACACTTGGAAAGTTTTTATTTATTCTATGTTTTCCTTTTGTATTACTATTATTTGCACTTTGAACCAACAGGGTTATCTCAGTGTTAACAACTACCAAGTGAAATGAATTCTGTGCTTTAATCTAAATTAACTACTGCTTAAAAAAAAAAAAAAAAAAGCTGATGAAGGCACTGAATGAACTATTGCTTCTTTCATTTATACATGTTTTCAGAAAGCTGAACCTGACCTTGCATTAGCCTAAGCAGGCACCTCCAGTAACCCAGACCCCGTTTCTCAAAGAATATCATATTTTGCAGGAATGGAAAGGCCCTGGGCCAATACAACCAGTGAGATTCCTGAGGGCACTTTGGCAAACTGATGTTTTGAGCTCAGAGCCGACCTCTAGGGTCGGAATCCGTGGGGGACAGGTAGCATCCAACATCTTCAAATGATTTCTCTCTTGCTTTTCCATCACGGCTTATGACAGGATATTGAAGGCAGCTCCCGGTGCGGTAGACCTTGTTGTTTATCCATCCTGTATACAATAGCTTGCATCTGCTGATCCTAAACTCCCTCTCTGTCCCTCCCCTGCTCCCCAACCCTTAGAAAGTCTTTCTTTCTTTAATTTTTAACTTTACTGATTTATTTTTTAAATTTTTGGCTACACTGTGTCTTCGTTGTTGTGCTTGGGCTCTCTCTAGTTGCCGTGAGTGGGGGGCTCCTCTCTGGTTGGGATGCCTGGCTTCTCATCGCAGTGGCTGCCCCTGTGGTGGTGCGCAGGCTCTAGGGCGCTGGGCTCAGGAGTACTGGCCCACAGTCTCTTAGTTGCGCCCCCAGCACGTGGGATCTTCCCAGACCAAGGATTGAACCAGTATCCCCTGCATTGCAAGGTGGATTCTTAACCACTGGACCACCAAGGAAGCCAGAAATTGTTTCTGATAATAGAGCAAGATCATAGCAAATGCTTACCTCTCTCTTGCTTTGTGGCGGGACTTAAAACTTTCCTTCTACCCCACCTCCCACGCTCAATTCCCTGGGCATTAGTGTGTGAGTGTGTGTGTGTGTGTGTGTGTGTGTGTGTGTGTGTGTGTGTGTATAGTAATGCCATCAAGTCTTTGTTATTTTTATAGGTGGGTAATCATACTGTTAGGCTTGCCTGGACAGTTAACACTGTTTTCCACTGTAATTACTGACTGCTGTCTTCGGCTCTCAACACCATGCTGGTCTGGATAATAACCCCCATGGCCCCTGCCCTCTGGCCCACAGAACGGCCTGTGTCTGGTCCCAGTACCAGGGCCGCTGCAAGTGCCCGACTCGGCTGCTCTGACACTTACACCTTTACACCCAGCGAGAGGCAGTGACTGGGCTGTTCAGACCCTGTGTGACCAGGATGCAGAGTATTCCCCCAGACTCTACAATCCTGGAACTCCTGGCACACCAGCTCGGTCTCCTCTTGGAGAACAGGGTGAGGGGTCAAGTGAGGGTCAGCCCTGCATTCCCCGGGGAGACACCCAGCTGGCGCTCAGGGCCTGAAGTCCTGGAGGGTCAGAAGCCAGACCTGGGCCTTCTGGTGTGGAAATGCTGTGGCCGCCCTTTCTCAGCTCCCTGGAGGAAGAGCACAGCCTGGTTTCTGCAGGTGAAGCTCCGACACAGCCTAATTCCTCCTGCTTCCTCTCTTTCTTCTCTCTCCTTCTTGCCTTTATTCTCTTCCCATGGTAGTTCCCAAGGGCACGGCTGCATGGCAGTGGTGCTAATTATCACCTTCATTAATATTTCTGAAATACTTCGATATGCTCCTGGGCAAAATACCCACGAAGCCAAGCAGCACTTGGCAGGCAGGTCACGCTGGAGCTGGTGGCCGCTTTGTGGAGCGCGGACCCAGCTCTGAAGCGTCACAGGGAGATGGTGCGGCTCAGGTGATCAGCTGTGACTGGGCTGAGAGGGGTGGGCGAGGAGCCGGTGCTCAGCCGGCGAGTCCTCTGCTCAGGGTATGGGGGCGCTTCCTGCAGGGTGGGGGCCCTTGGAAACTTTTTGCCAAGGACTCTCCGTATCCACACACCGGGAGCTATTTCTAGGCAAGTGGGTCTCCCGCCCACCATCTGTGCTGGTCTCTGATCAAGCTGACCTCTCATCAAAGACATCTGTCTCCCTGGCCCCCCTTTTCAGCCTCATCACTGTAGAAGGAACATCCCATGGGACCTTCTGTGACTCTGGGCCAATCATAAGAATCAGGATATAAGACCACTGAACTGGACTTCAAAAGACCTGGGTCTACCATCAGGGTTGCCACTAACATGCTATGATTTGGGCTAAGTGTTTTTACCATTCCAAGTCCCAAGATTTTTTTTTCTATCAAATAAAAGTTGCACCAGAGGACTTGTAAGGTCATTTGCAAGCTTCATAACTTAGCAATATGGCTGTCCTGGAACCCTAAATAATTCTTTGAGTTCTGGAAACTGATGACCTTGTGTCGATGGGCAGAGCTTCCACCCAGGAGCACAGGGACACTGGCCTCTAAAGAAACATCAGAAAGTCCCTGCACCCCAGCCTGTGCACTGGGGAACTGGCCCAGCTGCCAGCACTGGGCCTGGGGTCTCGATGATGCAGACCTCAGAACAGAGACACCCTGTGACTCAGGGTGGCCTCATCTGTCACCATGCAGACATCTGTTCCCAGCTGCTCTGTGATGGGGGAGAGAGGAGCTGACGATTATGAAGGACTGTGTGTGTCCAGGGGTAATGTCTTGTATTAATGGAGGAAATTAATTATTTCTTTTCCCTTCCCAGTCTCCCCATGCACGCCGATTTTTGACAAGTAGCAGTTCTTTTCTCCCTCCCCTCGATGGGCAGATTGGAATAATGTCTTACAGATATAACTAATCATCCACGGAGATGACTCGGGGCCCATTTTCCCAGGTCTGAGGTTCACTTCAAATGCAGGACCACAGCGCTTGCTGCTTTCTGTCCTCCCGCCTTCCTGGCAAACACCCCTCCTTCAGTACGTGGCTCACCTCTTAATCCTTCCCGACCAGACAGCAGATGCTAGACGACAGGCAAGGGGCCAGCAGCAAACAGGCCCCATACTCTTAGGGACCACAGCCCACCCCTGCCCCGGGCCTGCACAGCCAGGACAGTGAGGGCCACGTGGGGGATAAAGGCAGGGAAGATGGTAAGGGTGACTGGGCTCCATGGGGAGGCCTGGACCAAAGGGTGTTGGACAGAAAGAGAGTTTGGGAGGGCATCTCGTGTGGCCCTCCACGAGGGACAGGGCCTGGAGCCTCGGGGGAACAGATAGCTGTACGGACGCTGCCTATAGTTTCCCAGGACCCTCCAAGGCCACCCAGAGAGGGCGAGTCTAAGAACCGGTCAGGAAGCAGTGCCAGTTACCCTGTAGTGCAGCCCTGACTTACTCACATGCAGCATTAGATGGTCTTTCAGTTACGAAATATTGTGCCCCGAGGTAAGTCCTGGAAGTGATGTAAGTAACAGAGTGCTATGGGCTTCCCCAGTGTCTCAGTGCGTAAAGAGTCTGCCTGCAATGCCGGAGACACAGGAGATGTGCGTTCGATCCCTGGGTTGCGACGATCCCCTGGAGGAGGACATGACAACCCATTCCAGCACTCTTGGCTGGGAAATCCCATGGACGAAGGATTCTGGTGGGCTACAGTCCATGGCATGAGTCAGACACGACTGAGCAAGCACAAGCACAGGCATGCTATGTACCTGAATCTGTGTATTACACACACATGGACACACAGATTCGTGTATGATGTGTGCCCATGACAGCAGAGAAACATTCAATAGGGAAAATGAAACCCGGAGCTGTTAGAATTCTGACCCCCATTCCCATGTGCGGGTTTCCCCCTACACTGAGCAATTCAGCACCAGCTCTGTGTCCTGCAGTTCAGCCTTATTCTGGTGCTCTCTGCCTGGAGTTCCTGCAGGTCTTCCCCTGCCGCCCCCCCCCCACCCCCACCCAGCTTCAGATGCCAAATGCAGGTCCAGGTTGTCACCTGTGCTCCTGGCCCACTAGCTCCAGATCAGGGCACGCCACGTCCCTCTCCTTACATGTGTGTTAGTCCATGACCCCATGGACTGTAGCCCACCAGGCTCGTCTGTCCATGGGATTCTCCAGGCAGGAATACTGGAGTGGGTTGCCATTGCTTTCTCCAGGGGATCTTCCAGACCCAGGGATTGGACCCAGGTCTCCTGCATTGCAGCCAGATTCTTTTACTGTCCTGGGTTTGATTAATTTGCAGAGCAGCTCACAGAACTCAAGGAATTATTTTACTTACTAGATCAGGAGTTTACTATGAAAGGATATAATTCAGAAGCAGCCAGTTGGGACCCACAGAGAGCAAGGTGCAGAGAAAGTGGCCAGAGCCCAGTGTCCTCTGAGTTTCCACCCTCCCTGAATCATCACCACTTGTTCAACAACCTGGAAACTCCTGAACCTCATTTTGGGGAGCGGGGGGTTATGGAGGTTTCATGGCATACGCATGGTTTAAATCTTGGCCACTCATGACTGAACTCAAACTTCAGTCCCCACCTCTTCCAGGAGATGATGGTTGGAAGAAATTGAAAGTTTCAACCACCTAATCACAGGACCCAGCTTCCCTGGCAACCAGTATCCATCCTTAGGGGCCATCCAACAATCACCTCATCAACATAACAAAAGACACCTTCCCTCTCCTCTCAGGAAATTCCAAGGGCTGGAGGAGCCCTGTGCTAGGAACTGGATGAAAGCCAAATAGACATTTCTTATGATAAATCACAGTGTCATAGCCATTCCTTGCAAACTTCCCTCATTACTTAGGAAATAGCATTACACCAGGTCCACAAGTGATCTCTAACTCTCCATGTTCATCTGAGTGAGTTACTGACTTACCTCCTTGGACTTCCTGCTTTATCACCAGTGAAAATTAGGGATTATATTAGATAATTTCTGAAAAGCATGAGCTCTAACATTTTATCATCAGTAGCTGAGTTGGTTGAAAAAATGTTTCTTTCAACCATTGATTCAAACCATGTGTGTGTGTGTGTGCACGTACTGAGAAAAATATAACAAAATAAGAAATACATCTCACCTTCAGTCTCATGAGAAATCTCAAAGAAATAAACAAGCCCAAAGAGTCTTGAGCTTAGCAAATCAGAAGCCAATTCATCTTCAGAAGAAAACAAGTGATATTTACATTATTAAATCACAATTACAAAGCCAATCAGCTGCAGAAGAGGAGAGACCGTTTCCATCAATTATTTCTGAACTGAACATAATTTTCCCATCACCTGCAGATTGTAAATGGGACCTCCAGCTCATCCCAGAACTCTTCCATCAGAGGAGTTATTAATTTGGTAATAACTTTGTTGAATTATCAAGGACACCGATGAGATGGGGGGAAGCAGGACACAGGGAGCCCACAGGTGGCAGCCAGGTTAATTCCTGAGACAGGACGAGTCTGAGTTTGGCTCCTGTCCCTGCTTCCATGCTGGAGAAAGCGCTTGGCTCTGGGGTTTTCATTCCAGGGAGTCTGCCCGTGAACGGTGACACTAGGTCAACACCGCATCCTTTGCTGGCTGTAGGAGGGCTTTGAAGTCTGCCAGCTATGAGGGTGCCCGGGCTTGGGGGAGCTCCTCTGTCTGTTGGCTTTGTTTGGGTGCCCCCCTCCCCTCATCCCTGTAAGAATGGGGGCTTCAGTCTTGGTGGGAAGTGCTGATTGTCTCATCAGGACTGCTTGTGGACTGAGAAGGGTAAGAAGACATAGACTGCTCTCTTTCGATGTGCTGGGGTGGCCACATGGGTCTCAGTAGAGAGCTCTGTGGGCTTGATACCTGAGCAGGTTTTCTGTGTTCTCTCTTTCTCTCTCAGCCCCTTGTTAAAGCTCCAGCCCCACGGGATTTCTCTGCCAGACCCAATAAGCTTCAACCCCGTCCTACCGCCTAACTGGCCATGGGTCCAGTCCCTGCTTTGTAACGTGACAGGCGGTCTGCTAAGAAACCGAGGTGTGCTTTGTTCTGGAAGCTGCAGAGAGCTGGAAGGACCAAGGGGACTCTTCTCCCCTATCTTGGAAGCCAAGCTCTGCGAGTCTAGTGGTCTGAGCTTCTCACCTCAGGACTGTTAATGACTTTTGTGTCCTGGGGTCTAAAAGGATTGGTTGCTAGGCACCCAGAAGATGATTACCATGCAGGCTTTTGTTTTAAAGAAACAGGAAAACTGCCCAGCTCCTGGAGGGGGAAGTGGGCCAGCCTGGGGGTGGGATGGATGGAGGCATCTCCCACCAGTGCGTTTCCCACGCTGGAGCCTGTGAGTGACAGCCCTGCAGACAGGTGACAACGGAACTGGGTCCAGAAGCGGAGATGCCCTTATCCTCCACCCTTTTCTCCTGCATTTAGAGGGGTGTCTTGCTCCCACCCCTGAGGACTGAGACCCAGAGACCATGTTCTAAGGCCTCAGGATCCTCGAGAGAGAAAAAACAGCTCCCCCAAACATGACTCAGATTGACTTTCTCATCAGCCAGGCTGGTAGGGGCTCCACAGATGAACTATAAATGCAACAACGATTCTTTCAACTGAGTTTCGTGAAATGGAAATGACATGGCTTATCCGCACGCTCTATTCCACCTTCCCCCGAGTAACTGGTGTATCCTTTGGGGCTCAACTTAACTTTTCCACTTTAGGGAAGCCTGTAACACCAGATGTTTCATTTTCAACCTTCCAGACACAGCACCTCTTCTTTGTCCTGCCTTCTCCGGGGCTATCTAGCACACGTGGGCTACAAAAGCCTTCTGCTTGGGGTGGCCAGGGGGAGGGAAGGAGCTCAGATGTGTGTTCCCAGAAGGCCACCTCCCAGCTGGTCACTTGGGTAAAGAACAAGCTCCTCTCAAGCCGGTTCTCACCCACAAATCTCCCCTCCTGAGCAAGGAGATCCCTCCTCACCTGCTGACTGGGAATGAGGAGATGGAAAGGGTTGGGGGAACAGCCCTACTGTTTCAGCCTTGGGTACATCACCACTTGTGTGGCTCTTCACACCCTCTTCACACCTCATAAATAATCCTCTTGTTAACCCGCCTGTGCATGTGTGTGTGCTAAGTCACTTCAGTCGTGTCTGACTCTTTGTAATCCTAGGGTCTGTAGCCCACCAGGCTCCTCTGTTCATGGGGATTCTCCAGGCAAGGAGTGCGTTGCCATGCCCTCCTCCAGGGGATCTTCCCAGTCTACGGATTGAAGCTGGGTCTTTTATGTCTCCTGGATTGGCAGGGGAGTTCTTTATCACTAGCACTACCTGGGAAGCCCTATTAACCTGCCTACAATTGTTCAAAGTCAATGGTGCCATCTGTTTCCTGGGGGACCCTGACTACTTGATCCTGAAGTCTGAGATGCCCCAGCTCTAGGCTCCAGTAGGACCTGTTTTCATCATTATATTTATCACTTAAGTGCAGCCTGGTGATTTTTACCCCAAAGGGCTCACTTCGCAACCTCTGAGGACCATTCTGGTTGTCAGAAGTGGGGCTTGTGGAGGAGGGTGCTATTAACATCTAGAAACCAAAGTCCAGGGATGTGTCTAAAGGTCTCATGATGTGTCTCCAACCACAAAGAAATGTGTCTCGGGATGTCAAGGTGCCCATGCGAAAACCCTGCATCAGAATGTAAACGCCTGTTCTGTCACCGGCGTGCCCACTCAGAGGAAGCTCAGTGAATGCCCAGACCATCCACAGTGTCCCCGACAGCCCCGCCCTGCCCACTGCAAGTCCTGGCAGGTGGCGGGGGCTCACAGAGAGCTGCTGGGAAAATGTGCGCGTGAAAGAAGGGAATTCGCCAATGAAACCCAGTCCTAGTTTCCCATCTCACTTTCCATTTCTGGGGATAAGACTGATTATTCACTGATTTATTCACACCTAAACACAAACCCATCAACAGATAGATGCATGCCATCTAAACTGCTCCTCCGCTGGAATGGAAAGGCTGAATGCAATTTAGCTGGGGGCGTTGGTGAAAGGAGATGCCCTTGGGGTGCGGCCAGGAGATGCCCTGGGGTGTGGCCAGGCCGTGATGGACAGTGACCTCCAGATATCCCCACTTCAACAGGCAGACCTGGAACAGCATGGTGGATGGGGAGACTGGAGGATTCAGGGAAGTTTAAGCTATTTTATCCCAGTTTCTCTGAGGAAAATTACTGGTTTGTCTCTTGATTAGTGAATTCTGGCTTCAGGGGAGAAATCCCCTCACTTAAATCATTCACTTTAATCGCTTAAATTTACTCACTTAAGTCAGGAGGCACAGCTATTGCCATGTTTCGCTTTCTCTTCAAGCTTCTCATGGTCACATGAGTAGCCAGAAAAGACGCTTCCTACTGAAGCGACTTAGCAGCAGCAGCAGTGCGCAAAGCACACGATGGAGCATAGTCTTCAGCATTTTAGGGGGAAGCCAAGGCTCTGGGCTGGCCAGGAGACCACTCAGTGGGCCTGACTCTTCCTCCACCCCCTGGGTCACCTGGGCTTATGTGTGTGGTCTCTGGTTTTACACTCCATGTGACTACAGAGTCACTTGCCACCTCTGCTTTTACTAACAGACCCAGCTTCTTGCAGGCCCTAACCTAACCTTGCAGGTCTTAGGGGAGTAAGGTTCGAGTAACTCACTCAGCATTTGCTCACAGTCCTTGGCAAGGTCAGCGATAGGAGAAGGCATCTCAGAAGTCTGATCATGAGCATCTGATTCAGGAGGCTGAGGACCAGCGCTCAGTGAGCTGGGGCCATCTTCCCAAGGCCAGGCTTCAGTGGGCTGATCGCGATCAGGAGCCACCAGGCATCTCATCATCCTGCTGGACGGTCCCTCTGGTTGGTGATGCTCCACCGCGTCTTCCGGGACTGCTCGCGGTGACAGCCCCTCGGAGAGGTTCTGGGCAGAGCGGGGCGAGGGGACAGAGCTCAGAGAGCAGGGCGCCAGTGGCCGGGGCTTCTCAGGGATGTCGCAGCCCTGACCCTGGGCGGAAGGGGGTCTGTGTCTCCTCATAACTGAGTCTATGGGCCTGTTGCAGGGAGGCCAGTGGGCTGCCTTCACATCCAATCAGGCTGCCCTATGGGAAACGCACACCAGCACAGAAATTGCTTCTTGACTGCAGGGACGTATAATATCTGCACACAGCCGGCATGCACACCACCTAGGAATGATGTGATTTCCAGTCTAAAATGTCAATTTATTTTATTTTTTTCCAATAAAGGTATAACAATCATGCCCCAACCCGGACTGAATAAACATGTCAGGGGCAGTGCGGGATACCAGCTGCTTCAGTCTCTTCCTGGGAGACTCTTGTAATCTTACGAACAGAGTGTGATGCACTTATAATCGAAAGTATTACATAAACGTGGATATATTATAGGTCAAACCCTTCTCCTAAAACATAACGGGGTATTCTTAAACAGCCTGATCTACTCCTGTGCTCCTGGACCCAGCTCTGAAAAAGAGTTCCGCTGGGCTTCCTCATTTCCTTTCTACTTTTATTTTAAATTCCCAGGACCAAAATATACCTTTATGCCACAAAGGATCACGTGCATCAGGTGGGTGCCTTGGAAATGCAGGAAAATGAGGCTGGAGGATCCAGTGACCCGCAGGGGGTCGTCTAACCAAGAGTCACTTGTGCCCAGAGGGAAGTCCCCGTTATGGAGGGTGTTCCTACCTCCGGTGGTGTCCTTCGAATAACTGATGTCACTCTCCAGGATTGATCTCTATCAGATGCTTGGCAGAGGGAGTTAGCAGAAGAGGTGTCTACCAGAGGGGAAGTGACTTCATCTCTGCATCGCTCAGGGTCAGAGGGCTGGGAACTGACACTGTTGATAGCATATTTCATTTTGGCCCCAAAGAAGTCTTTACCCCTTCTGCTTGTGGCCCCAATCTTTAGTTACTGTCAGCTAGAAACTGGCACTTGCCATCAGCCTCTACAGGGATTAAGTCAGGTTCTGCTGTAGCTGCTGACCTTCAACACCCTCTGAAAGGAGTTCAGCGTGGACAGCAGAAATGAGGCACTCTGTACTCAGGCGGGGGAGGGGGGAGGGTTGGAAGCTGGCAGGGCAGGTCTTTAGATAGACATTTTCAGGAGCGGATTTTATGAGTCCAACTCTTGTATCGCCTCCTGTCTAGAGCAGCTGTAAAATCCTTCATGGTGATGCCTGTTCCTCGTAACCAGCAGTAACCTTCTGCAAAAATATATGCCTCACCAAAATCACATATATACCCACCTTTCCCTGTTGCCTCTCTGGAGCAGTTTCTCAGAGCTACCTGAGGTGCTATCTCCTGGGCTACAGTCCTCATTTTGCCCCCAAATAAACCTTAACTCACAACTCTCATGTTATGCCTTTTTCCTAAAGTCGACACATCCACACAGACGCTTGCTCTCCTAGGAAGAAAAGCTACGACAAACCTAGACATTAAATATCAGTATTTAAACCTAGTATTAAAAATCAGAGACATCACTTTGCTGACAAAGGTCCAAATAGTCAAAGTTATGTTTTTTTCCAGTAGTCACGTAAGAATGTGAAAGTTGGGCCATAAAGAAGTCTGAGCACTGAAGAACAGATGCTTTCGAACTGCAGTGCTGGAGAAGACTTTCGAGAGTCTGTTGAACTGCAAGGAGATCAAACCAGTCAATTCTAAAGGAAATCAACCCTGAATATTCATTGGAAGGACTGATGGTGAAACTGACACTCCAATACTTCTACCACTTGATGTGAAGAGTTGACTATTCGAAAAGACCCTGATGCTGGGAAAGATTGAGGGGAGGAGGAGAAGGGGGCAGTGGAGGATGAGATGGTTGGATGGCATCATCAACTCAATGGACATGAATTTAAAGAAGGACAGGGAAGCCTGGCGTGCTCCAGTCCATGGGGTCGCAGAGTCGGATGTGACCGAGTAACTGAACAGTGAAGATTCACTAAGTAATAAAAACTGTGCTGCTCTTCTGGGGAGGCTCTGAGAATGTGTATAGGATCCCAGGATGCAGTCTGGAGTCAGGGGGTCAAGGTCACAGCCATTCCTTCCTTTGTTCCCTCCCTCCACTCCTCAGCCCTCACAGAGGCACCTGTAGATGCTCCCAGGAAAGCCTAGGCTTTTTATGAACTGCAGCTAGGGATAAACAGGCTTCCATTGTGAAGCAGAACACAGCACAATGGAGAAACAGTCCATACAAAATAGACAATATTAAATAACAATGAATGATTTTAAGGAGCAAGTCAAACAAAAGAAAAGATGTCCGAGGCTGTGTGAATTAAATGACTAAGAATTCTAATCACTGCTGAAGGAATTTTAAAGCAGGAGAGGTCACCCCAGGCTGGAATCTTTTAAAGTTTATTTTTAGTCAATTATTTTAGGGTTTGTGGATTTTAATTGGAAGAAAATTCTGTACAGTCTGGTCTAATGTCCTCCTGTCTCATCTGGTTCATGTCCAACTGCACTGTCGTCAGCAGTAAAAGAAAAGAGCAGAGCAGACTGTGGGGCTCCCCAGTTAGCCCATAGCCACTTTTCCTCCGTTTATTCAACACATGATAAATGGTTCTACCCAGGATTCATGCAGAGGCTGGTGAGGGGGGAGGCCCAAAGTACCCCACCAAGAAGCGACGTGATGCAGGCATGGCATCAGGTGTGGGGCAGAGAGCAACACTGTCCATGCAGAGTGCTCTGAGCTTGTCGGGGGTGAGTTATCTAGTAAACATGTGCTGTTATTGCTGTACTGCCCAACACACACCACTTAAAGCGACTCAGCCACTTAAACAATACCTTCTATAATGCTGTTTTTACAATTCTATGGTTCTAGGAAAATGTATTATTCAAGACTGTTTGTCCGGCAATAAAGGAACACAGACATAAAAGACAATCTAAGTTGGAATCTTGGCGTCATAAAGGCAATTGCAATGAAGAGTAATGTAGGTGACTTAAGGGGAGAAGCCAAGGGGATGTACAGAACCAGGCAAAGCACACAGAACCAGGAGGAGCTGAGGCTGAACGAGGAGGAATTAGCTCGGCCTGTAAGTTCGGGAAGGGCATCCTGGGCTTGTTTGGGGTGCAGAGACCAGACGGAGTCGGCATGTTCCACAAAACACAGGAGCAGAGACGAAGCTGGGAATGGGTGGGTCAGACGGTAACAGCCCTGAACACCTTCCAAATGAACGGTCACCTTCGAAAGGCAACAAGGACAATAACAAGAGGTGTAAGACACGTATCCTGACCTTAGGAAGCTTACACTGGAGTCGTTGAGTAGGGCTGCATTCACTTACACACCCTTCTTCCAAAGGAATTAAACATAAAAGGATGCATTCCTTCTGTGGATATTTACTGAATGCCTGCTGTGTTTCAGGACTGATTAATGACTGATAACAACGCATTGAGTGATAGAAGTCTTGTCTTCTAGTGGAGGGACAGATCATAGACAACCCATAAATAATACATATAACATCAGAGAACAATAAGGGCTATAAAGAAATGTCAAAATAGCAACAACAACGATGATGATGATGATAGCAACTAAAATGTATCATGTAATTACAGAGTGGCATGCATTTGCCAGGAATTTCCCTGTTTCGTGTTCTATGGTGAAGGGCATGCATGCTGGACCAGAGTCCCCTTTGCGCTGAAACACTCATTCACCCAGATGTCTAGAGTGATGTGTGCTGAGTCCCCCCAGGGAACTGAGTGATGGGCTGCCCCGTGCGATGTTAGGTCCTATCCCAGGGCAGCACGCTCTCGACGCCACAGGGGCTAGGCCCTAGCCTCCACTCAGGACAGCTTCTTCGCAGCCAGAGCTCCCTGGAGGATGAGCCCAGGCACATGTGACAGGAGTTGTTCAGCTCAAGGTCTCAGCCTCTGGACCTGCTCCTCACCTCCTTCCAGTGATGTTTCCAGGAAATCTCTCTCCAAAGCTAAAACCTCCATCCCAGAGATTGCTGACTAGAGGAGGCAACCTAAGATACTGCTGTGATAATTCAAGAGACTGAGGCTCAGAATGTTGTCTGACCAGGAAGAAATGAAGCTCTTACCCCACAGTTTATTCCTCCTAAGGAGGAACGGAAATAAGTCCTGCTGCTGCTCAGAGCATACGGTGTTACCCAGGATGTGTCTGGGAGGAGACTTATCTGGCCAGACCAATGGTTCCCAAAGAAACATCCCAAACATCTCAAGACATGCGTTCTTTTACTCAACAAATATGGACAGCATCCTTTTTTTTTTTTTTTTTTGAAGCAGAGATGATTTATAGTGGTTTAATTATATGTATAGTTAATGGCTTTATTACATATGTATTCTTTCTTGGATTCTTTTCCAGTATAGTTTATTATAAATATTGGCTATAGTTCCCTGTGCTATTCACTGGGATCTTGCTGTTTATCCGACCATCTCCTCTGTGCCAGGCACAGTTCTATGTTTGGGACACCCACGGAACAGACACGTAGGAGCTTGGATTCCAGGGAGAAGGGCAAGTCAACACTGATGAGCCAGTCCTGCAGGGAAAACTAGCCAAGTGGGTTGAGGAGGCTGGGGCTGTTCTGTCTTGGGTGGGCAGAGAAGCCTCTTTGATACAGCAGTCATAAGCAGACCCCTGAAGGGAGTGAAGGAATGAGATAGGAAGATGTGAGGGTAGAGGAAAGAAAGGAAATTGAGCAGAAAAGAGACAGGTGACATACCATCTTAGCATGCATGACCCAGGACCAGCTCAGGAACCCACTCAGACCTGACTTATGCTCATGTCAGACACAAATGGCATAAATCCGGTTATACTCTGATCTCCAGGCTAATTGTAGAATAACACACCCCAGCCAGACGGCTAGAAGACATGGATTGTAATCTAGACTTGCCGTAAGTAATTATGCCTTAGTTTTCCTTGCAGCAAGACGATGATGGCAATTCCTTATCAGCTTACCTTGCATGATTGTTCTGAGGCTCTGAGAAGTCAATGCTATATAAGAAGTAAGAGCTAATTCATCACCATAATACAAACTTCTTGGTCTTGGGACTCACTGATACTTAAAAGATTACTGAAGACCACAAAGAACTTGCTTTACTGTATTATACCTGTCAATATCAATATTTACCAGACTAGAAATTATTAAAGCTGAAAAAATTAATTATTTTGTTAAAATAACAATCATAAACTCGTTAAACTTTAACATAAGTAACCTATTCCTATGAAAAACGGTTATCTTCTTAAATAAGAGTTAGTGAGAAGAGTTTTACATTTTGGCAAATAGCTTTAATATTTCACTAAGCAGGCACAGTGAGATCCCCTCACATATCTGCTTCTGTTATAATAGGTTGTTGTGTTTGAAGTGTGAGAAGAAAATGCCACACAGAAACAGTCACAAAAAGAAGTATCTAGTAGCCTTTTCAGATAGCTGCAAGTATTTTTCCTTGGTATACACCAGCATTTAACAAGTGGTACTTTGTTAAAGCTTAATTTCACTGTGAGATCTGAAACCCCCTAGATCAAGGAACATTTTGTATTCTGTTACTCTAAAATCCTCTGTCCTGTCTTCCCCTTTGACTGGCTCTTTTATCCATGCATCATTTGGGAACATTGTGTGTTGATTATTTAGAAAACTCATCCACTGATTTGTGTAGATCTTCCAAATTCTAACATCCTTCATTATATAATTTTAAAAGACACAGAGCTGTGAATATCACTGCCAATCTCATTAAGAAAACCTTGGGCATTGGGAACCCACTAAGGTCATAAAGTAAATACAAATTCCCCAAATTCGGGAAAACTCAAACTGTATGTTTTGTTACAAGTGCTGTCTGCTGTTCCCCGAGTGCCAGGTTTGCATTATTCATTTTCAAGGAAATACCTGCTGAATAACAGTGTCTGGGTGACTGCAGGGCATCTGTCAATTGTCCTTTCCAGGAAAAATGTTGTTTTCCTGACAAAGAAGGGGCTACTTTAGCTTGTAACTCAGATTGTCTAACAAGTTAGGCAATTTCTTTTTCCTTGAGAAAGGGCTGGGCTTTGTGCTTTAGGTGGACCTCTATCTCATTTCACAGAGTAGTGAAAAGGCAGGTGTTCCGTGTTGAGATGTAATAAAATCCTTCTTTCACTAAGCTGGCTTTTGATTCTTTTCTTTTTCTGCCTGTGAGTGTGTAGTGATGAGGGGTACAGTGAAGATGGGCAGATGCCAACGATGCTTAACTGATGCGTGGTAAGACTCAGCAGCACGCCCACCACGACCTTGGTACTGTTAGGACAAAGGCCAATGCTTGGAAAAAGCAAATCATGTCTTAGTAATACTATGAGAACAGCTTTGTCTTCACCACCTCTCTGAAAGGGTCTTGGGGAATCAATGGATCACCTTTTGAGTGCGATTGTATAATAAACACGTAGATGTGATGAAGGGGGCAGGGCAGGGTCTGCAGGAGGAAGGCGCATGGTGAGTAAAGATAAATGAATTCCAGCAGCAAAAAATTGATGACTGGTAACCTGACAGCAAGGAGGAATCAGGAAATATTGTAAAAGGTAGACACAGGAACTCAAAAGCTTAGCGTCTGGGGGCTATTTTTCACAGGAGCAAATAGCCATGTGCTTCAATAGCTCTGGAGGGTATCTCTGACACTCAGCCTTGCTCAGTAAACACTATTCATAACGATGACCTCGAGTCATTAAAACAAGATTAAACAATATCAGCTCTACTATATTTAAGAAGCCAAGGAAAGGTTCCTCTTTAACAGAATCTCTTGGAAATACATCCATAGCAGTGCTTGAAATTTAAAAATTGCTTTGGGGCTTTATTTAGATGTCGACTTGTGTGGACCAGCTCATTTCCGATGATGGATAAACAAAGTGTCTCAGTAATTAAATAAAAGACCATGAAATTAGGTAGGATTACTTATCCCACTTTATAGATGGGCAGTAGGCCTGAGTGAGATTAATGAGGGATGTGAGGATGCTGAGTGAACTCAAGGAGAAGCAGAGCACAAGTCAGATCTCCAGCCCCCTCTCCTGAGGCTGCCAGAGGACTGTCCACCACCACCTGCGAAATTAAAAACCTCAGCGTCTCTGAAAACTTTCAGCCCTGCCCCGGAGAGCCTGGGAAGCTGAGTGTTCGGGGACCTTGAGTATGATCTCTGCCCATCAGTCATGCTGAGCGGGGAGCTAGCGGCACTGAAGGAGAGACGGTGATTTATAACATCTAAATAATGCAGTTGGGTTTGCTTCCTAGCCAGAGCCGCCTTGTTAGATGCCCTGAGAGCAGATTCCTCTACCATGAGAAACAGAGAAACACAGATTCAATTACACTGCCTCCTAAGCTCTCTGGAAGGGAAGAAGGAAAAGGCATTCAACAATCAAGACAAAATATCTTAATCCTTCTGGCCCATCTCTTAGGAAAACATGTAATTCATGGCATCAGAGTGCATTTCTATGGAGAGAGGGTAGCTGGTGACCAGGCCTGGGTAATTAGACTTTGCTGGAAATCAGTGCTTGAGCTGGCAGCTGGAAATTACCTCTGAAGGTCAGTCACACAGCAGGATAGCAAAGACGGCAGAATCTCCAGCAAAGAGGGCTCATGGTCCCAGCAAGACCACGGACACTGTTCTCAGCACCTCTTGCAATGACTGTCCAGTTGGATGAATGTAAGAAGTGATAAAAGAAATGCCCTCATGGCTCAGACGGTAAAGAATCTGCCTGCAATGTAGGAGACCCAGGTTCAGTCCCTGGGTTGGGAAGATTCCCTGGAGAACAAAATGACAACCCACTCCAGTATTCTTACCTGGAGAATCCCATGGACAGAGGAGCCTGGCGGACTAGAGTCCATGGGGTTGCAAAGAGTCGGACACGACTGAGCAACTAACACTTTCACTTTTCACTCATACCAATTATCTGGATTAATCAAGTTAAAAAAATACCCACTCATCCAGTACTTGGAAACATTTGACTTGAATTACATTTTCAACTTTCTCTTTGTAGCTTCCGTGTAAATATCATCTGGGATTCATATTTTGGGGATCTCATTGTATCTTCGACTCACTTCAATTCATTCACTTCCCTTCCTGTTTCATCCCCTCACTACCATCACTTTCCCCAACACTATCACTGGACACAAAAATGACATCTTATGGTCACTCCCCAGAGAAGGCGATGGCATCCCACTCCAGTGTTCTTGCCTGGAGAATCCCAGGGACGGGGGAGCCTGGTGGGCTGCCGTCCACGGGATTGCACAGAGTCGGACACGACTGAAGCGACTTAGCAGCAGCAGGAGCATGGTCATTCTCACACAAAAGCACTTAGTTTTCTTATCTCTAAGGCTGATGCCAGGACAGCAAACTCTCCAGGAAACTCTAAGTTCTTGCTCTGAAAGTGTTATCCTTGACCAGCAGCACTGGCATTACTAGGGAGCAGCTGACTCGGGAGGCCCCATGCAGCTGCACTGAACAGCATCTGAGGTTAAAACAAAACCCCAGCAGGCTCTCAGGCACCTTTGAGAAGTCCTGCCCTAGTCCACTTCAATGCTTGAGAAACGTTGAGGATCAGGGCATCTGGGTTTAAGTCTGCTCTGCCATGTGGTGGAAAAACTCCTGGGCCATTCAATGACTGAGAACATCCGTTTCCTCCTTTTGTGATTCAACCTAATAATGCGTTTTTGGTGCAGTCACACATATCCAAGTATGTGTCTACGAACTGATCTTTTTATGTAACTAGGATAATAATATGCTTATGATTCTGTAACTTTTTCATGAGCTACTTTTCCATATCTGTATGCCCCTACCTTATTCTTTTTATTGGCTGCATAGAAAGATATACCAGAATTTCTTTACGTGTTCCTCTCTTTTTTTGGCACGTAGGATCCTAGTTCCCCAACTAGGGATCTAACCTGTGTCCCTTGCATTGGAATCACAGAGTCTTAACCACTGGACTTCTAGGGAACTCCTGTACATTCTCTCCTCTTAACAAGCATTTACGTTGTTTCTGCTTTTTCTCAATTAACAATGTTGCCGTGAAGATTCCTCTCCACCTCTGTAAGAATTTATTTAGAAAGGATTCTTAGAAATTCTCAATTAAAATTTGATCAATGCTCCCACTCTTGTCCCTAGTAGCTTACCAGCTTTCAGCCTCACCTTGGGTCATGAGGATGCCTACCTCTCTGGTTCTCACCAAAATGAAATTTATTTACCTCCATACATGTTGCCAATCCCATTGCTTTAAAATACCTCCTGCCATAATTTATAAAATTTGACTTCTACTGGAATAAATGATTATTATAATATTTATTATCTATTTATGTTGTTCAATACATTTTCTCTGTATTCATTTTCTTTTTCCTAGTGGATTGTCTTTTTTTTTTTTTGCTTTTGTCAGATTTATAAGAAATCTATGTATATTCTGTGTCTGGTTGACTTTTTCTTATAGACACTGAGGATATTTTATTCAAGATTGCTATTTATATTTTAATTTCATTTCACAGTCTGTCTTTCATTGTAATACTTTTTCAAATCACCAAATCTGTCAGCCTTGTCCTTTATAACTTCTGTACTCGAGTCTTGCTTAGGAAGTTATTCCCATATTCAAGGTCATAAAAATATCTTGTATATTCTTTAATTCTTTTTCATTTTCATGTTTAACTCCTTTTGGAAATCATTCTGAATTCTTCCAAACACTTTATTTAATAAGACAAAATTCTTTGTGTTTTTTTTTTTTTTGTCACTAACCTATGCACGTCTTTAACAGTGAAAAACTAAGGTTGACTACAGACTAATTTTGAATATCTGGGTCACTGTTTCATATTTTGGACTTTTTTTGTGTGAATTCAGAATAATTTTGTCTTGGCCTCTCCCAATACACACTCATCTAGAGAGAGAAACTCTGATTATTCCAAGATGCCCCCTTCCTTCTCATTGAGGACTGCCTTCCCAGACTCAGAGAAGATACTTCACAAACAGGTTACAAGAGCAGAGGGCAGTGTCACAGGGAAAGTCCCAGTGACTCGATAGGACAAAATAAAACCTTCATCCAGCCTGGTCAGCTCCTGTTGGGATAACAATTGAATTTTCATGGCAACAAATTGAAAAGACCAATTGATGGTTTGAACTGAATTGGCAATGTGGAAACCACTGGCCTTGGCAGACGAGATCTTATTCATACTAGGTGTCTCTGAGCTGGTGTAGGAAGTGGTTCCTAGAGCAGAATCCATGGGGTTCGCTGAGATGGAGATGAAGATGAATTCTTTCCCAGCTCAGAGAGCAAGACCCCAAGAAGCAGCAGGGCGGGCTCCTCGGGCCTGTACCATTAATATTCAGCAGATACCTATTTGGCGCTTCTGGATCCAGTACTGAACACAAGAAACTGAGGCAGGTCACTTTAATTATGCAGGCACCTGTGTGTATTTGTATAGAGGCGTATTATAATGCTGTGGCTTCCAACTTGAAGAAAGGGAGGAAAGCAAAAAGGTCAACTAATATCTTCTCCTTTGTGGAGGGGGTGGGGGGCCCCACCGAACAACAAAAAGAGATAAGCCTGTTGTAGGCTGAGAGGTGTAAAACTAAAGGATAATAAAATCCAGCCGATGCAGTTTAAAGACTGCTCATTAACTGGCCTGAGATACGGCACCCACTGTCGCTAGTGGCTGGAGATCATTCCTCAGCCTGCCGCTGGCTGATAACAGACTCGTCCCAGGGCCTAAAGGCTCCTTGTTCTGCAGGCAGAAATGGTGCCCCAGACGGAAGCCCAGTGGCTCCAGCCAGCCATGCCGCTCGCTGGGGCCTTTCCTCTGCCTTCTCTGGGCTTAGGAAGAAAGTCAAGTCTGTATCACCTGCGAGCTGCTCTGGGACTTTTCCCAACCTCCCCCCTCAAATGCCCATGACCTAATTTGGATCACGGTAATTCTTGAAAATAAAATGCTGAAGTTTTCTTTTCCTTGAGAACAATGTCACATCCGTCAACTTAAAAAGACTTGCTCACAGCACAAATTGTCTATACGACTCATTGGGCCCCTTCATTATGTTCCACCTTGTTTTATTATTTAAAGGCTTGGTGGGAGCTAAGTGTTTATAGATACATCACATGTTGGCACTGGAAGACGATCTGGAGATGCAGTTTAGTGCTCTCATTCAATAGGCTGGTGCTCTGCAGCCCAGAAGAGAAGAGTGTGCTCATCTGAGAAGACCGTGGGGGCAATGAAGCTCCTCCCCCTGTTCCCAGGGCAACACTGTGAGAAAGGGGTTTCTGGGTCAGGTGGAAAGAGAGGCAAGTGCCACAAAAATCATGGCGATCAGGGACTCTCCTAAGCCTTACTTTTCTTTTCTTTTTTTTTAAACCCGTGATCTTTACTTTCAGCCTGCAAACTCTTAGTTGCAGCATATAGGATATAGTTCGCTGACCAGAGATTGAACCTGGTTCCCCTGCATTGGAGTCTTAGCCACTTGGACCACCAGGGAAGTTCCTCTCAAATCTTACTACGAATGTTCTATGGAACAAAATGGAAGTCAAGGATTCTAAACTCAGAGCTCAGATCCTACCACTGTTGCTCAACCTGCTTCGAAAGGCAGGTGTGCTGATGATTTCAGAACGAGGTACCTGGCCTCAAGGTGTTCGCCAAGGTTAAGGCAGTGTTCTGCTGTGTGACCTCCATGCTTGCAGACTTCTATCATCCCTCATCTCATTACCTCTCAGTCTAAGGGAAGAAGCGCTCCATCATCTGGACAAAACTCATCTCCATCTGACCTGGTCTCCTCACACCCTCGTTGCTGGGACCCTGTTTATCCCATCAGTCCCCTTTACTCTCTGGATTGTTCTGGCTTTTGTTCTTCAACCTACAATGATGCCCAATGCTTTCCTCTCATTAGAAACAACTCCTGAAACTGTAAACCCCCCTTGAGCCAAAGTACACACGTCTCCTTCCCCTGCATTCAACCTAACTGTAAAAGATGTACATTTCTTCCTACGGTTCCCTTGCTTCTGTTCACACCTTTGCAGCAGGCATCTGACCTGCTCACCCTACTTAAACTGCCTGGGCCAAGGTGACCAGCAGACACCATACGAATGCAGTCGATTCTTTTCAGTCTTGCTTCACTTGAGCGCTCCACGGAAAGGTCCAGGACATACAGACCAATCCATTATATTGTAATTACTACTACTACTAGTATTATTATTAAAATCCCCTATTTTTGACACGGTCTTTTCTCTTGGGATTGACCTCATTACTTTCTCCTGGTTCTTCCACTTCCTAAATTCTCATTCCTCTTAGTCTTCTAAACAGACTTCTTTTCCTCCACTCCTTTCCTCAGGGTGGGTACTGACTCTGTCCTCAACCCTCTCTCCTGCCCCATGAAATCCTCTTGTTTCAACTACCACCTACTATACATATAGATAAGAATCAGGCAGACCTGACCACAGGATAGCCCTGCATTTCTCAAATGAGGAGAATCAAAACAGAATTTTGAAAAATTTTAGGGATGAAGATAAAATAATAACCAATGCTTGTATATCATATTAAATTTTTTAACTTAAATAAACATATGCATTTAAAATAACACTATACAGAAACCTTGGGCTTCCCTGATAGCTCCGCTGGTAAAGAAACCACCTGCAATGCAGGAGACCCTGGTTCGATTCCTGAGTCGGGAAGATCCCTCGGAGAAGGGATAGGCTACCCACTCCAGTATTCTTGGGCTTCCCTGTGGCTCAGCTGGTAAAAAAAATCCACCTGCAATGCAGGAGACCTGGGCTTGATCCCTGGGTTGGGAAGATCCCCTGGAGAGGGGAAAAGCTACCCACTCCAGTATTCTGGCCTGAAGAATTCCATGGACTATATAGTCTATGGGGTCACAAAGAGTTGGACATGACTGACTGACTTTCACTTTCATTCATAAACCAGTATATTAATTTAGAAATGTTGTTTTCCCCCACTGGGGGTCAGTTAAACTCTTCCTAGGAATCATCACGTCAGGCTCTTAGATTTCCCTGGAGGAATTCACGTGTCATCCAACACAGCTTTCAAAGCCCGGCATCTTCATACCAGTGTTTGTACCAGCATGCATCCTGCTTTTCTGAATCACCTTATGAGGCCATCCGTGGAAATTAAGCTCTGAATCACCAGTATCTCTTTGAGTAGAAGTTGGCTGTTTAGTTTTCCATAGAGTTGCATATATGTCTGATTTCCACTTACTATGTTGCTTTTTAAAATGATTTCTAAAAATCTGTTTACATCAGGTCATAGCCATAAAAATTATTTAAATCAGTGTTAAAAATCTTTAACCATGTTTTAATCGATTCTTTCTGACCATCTCCTAATTATTCCAAAATATCAGTGATGGAGGTAGTTTCAGTTAATGTGTCCGCCCAAACATGACTTCATTGTTCTAAATAAATAAATAATTGAGAGAACACTTTGGATTGTGGAAGACTCTACAAGGATTGCAAGGTAAAATTGCTCTACCTTTGCCTGGGGACTAATTTTAAGGGACGTCTCACACTGAATTAGATCATTTATTGTACATGCAAATGGCTCTCAAAACTGTATATACCTTCAAGAACTCTCCGACACTTCAGAGTCATGAGTCTAATTGCACACCGAGCCAGTCACATCCAGATATCACCAACACCCCAAACTGGAGATATCGGGAATTATACTCATTACTTCACCTTCAATTAACGTGTCCTCTATATCTTATTGAAAGTAACCACTACCAATCTCAGTTAGACAGTCAGAGCTCTGCAGATATTCTGAGGCTACTGCACTTGTCTCACTGGCATTTATTCTTAAGTTTTATTTGTTTGTTTTTATTTGGCTGTGCCGGGTCTCCCTTGCAGCATGTGGGATCTTTAGTTGTGGCATGTTTAGTTGAACTCTTAGCTGCAGAATGTGGCATCTAGTTCCCCGAACAGGGATCAAACCTGGACTCCCTGCATTGGGAGTATGGAGTCTCAGCCACTGGCTGGATCACCAGGGAGGTCCCTGGCATCCTTCTTTAAACAAACCTCTAGGGCGTACCTACCCTGTTCTGAGTGTAAGTGCTAGGGAGGCATCAATCAAGCAGGTACGTGTATTATTATGAGATGTATAGTCTAGCGGGGGAAGTGAGAAACAAAGAGAAGATCCAAGGAAAAAATGTGGAAAAATGAGAAGAAAATATATGATGATGAAAATGAAGTAAGGTGATATATTAGAGAATGAGTAGGTTCTGCTCTAGATCAGAAGGCCAAAGATGTGGACCCTTAACACCAAGGATGGGGGGTAAGCATGTTCAGATATGGAGGAAGAACACTGCAGGCAGAAGCAGCCCCATGTGCAGAGGCCCTGGTATTGGGATGAGCAAGACAAAGACTAGGAAGGAGGCTTCAAAACTGGAGCAGAGTCAATGAAGGCCAGGGAGTATGTGTGTGTGTGTTTGTGTGTGTGTGTGTATGTATGTGTGTGTGGTGGGGCAGTGGCTATGAGGTGAGGGTAGGTAAGTAGTTAAGGATGCAATTATAGAGGAGAAGCTTGGATTTTATGCTAAGTGCTAAATCATGTGACATTTCAGGATTCTGAACATTTTGGCCTCTTCACACGTGGTAAAGTAGTCTATTGCAACATGTGGTTTCGTTTGACTATTTGTTTACATTCTGTTTGCTGTTCTTTTTTCCTTTCCTAGAATATTCCTCCATGGCTTAGCTGCTAAAGAATCTGCCTGAAATGCAGGAGATGTGGGTTCCATCCCTGGGTCAGGAAGATTCCCCAGAGGAAAAAATAGCAACCCAGTCTATTATTCTTGCCTGAAGAATCGTGTGGACGGAGGAGACTGACATACAGTCAGTCCATGGGGGTCATAAAGAGTCAGACACTACTGAACACATCAAGCCATTTTACATTTGGTTTGCAGTTCTTTTTTCCTTTACTAGAATATAAGTTCTCTGAAGGCAGAAGAGTATATTATTTGTCTCTGTATCCCCAGGGCCTCATACATAGTAGGTACTCCCCCAAAAAATCTGTTAAATGTATAAATAGTTCTACTTCATATCTATCTATCTAGTAGATATCTATCTAGTAGCTAGTTGAGGGTTAACACGATTCGTTCCTGGCAGCCTGATCCATCCTCGGAACAGCTACAGCGGGCTCATTACCAAGGACAATGCTCTGTAATGAAGTCTTCTTGCATATCTCTGGTAATAATCATCATAGAGGGAGAAAATGAGCATCTCTGGGTAATATTTATATTTCCTAGCAGCAAAGACATTCTCCTCTGTAATAGTGCCTGTAAAAGCAGCGAGGAAGCCAAGAGGATACAAGTTCTCCATGGCAACTCGGTCACAGCAGCGTGCAGCCTGCGCCAGGGCTTCAGATAAATGGAGTAAGTGGAGGTGAGCTTCCAGCCGCAGGATGAGCCTTGTGGGGCTTGCAGCGAAGCCTCTCTCCCCACTGGGACCGAGTGCCAGGGCCCTATGCATCGTCGCTGCGGGGGGTCAGTGGTGGCCTGGCCCCACAGCATCCCTCTTGCTACCTTCAAGGGCTGCCCTGAGAGCTCAGTCTCAGCAAACCAACAGGCCACCAGTCTATCAGCTGCTCCAACACCCACTAAAATAGACCTCTTACGTTCAGAACATTAACCCAATAAGACTTTACCCAGGACCACCAGGGAGTTCTCTGCACGTTTCCTTAGGCTCTGAGGTCATTTCTCTCCCTGTGATTCAGAGCCCACTGTCTTCCCTTGGCCTGGAAGGGCAACACGACATGGCACCTTGTTAGAAGGAACAGCTGCCAAACGCAAGGCAAAGAGAACCTCCCATTGCACCATCAACTTCCCGCAAGAACAAGAGGTGCCAAGCAGCAGACCACCAGGGAGGGCCTTTGGCAAAGCCATCCTCAGGGCTCTCAGCTAATACAAAAGTGAAAAGTCCAAGTGTTTAGTCATGCAGTTGAATCCGACTCTTTGCAACCCCATGGACTGTAGCCCACCAGGTTCCTCTGTCCATGGGGTTCTCCAGGCAAATATACTGGAGTGGGTTTCCATTTCCTTCTCCAGGGGATCTTCCTGACCTAGGGATTGAACTAGGGTCTCCTGCACTGCAGGCATATTCTTTACCATCTGAACCTCAGGGAAACCCCAAGCTAACACAGCTACTACGAGGCATTTGTGAAAATTCACACGAAGGGGGAAATCAACAGAAGGTCAGGAAGGAGCCCTGGGGAAACTTAGGATGTAGAGCCCTCTCCTCAGGGCCCTCTCTTTTGGGAAAACCCCATCCTGTGAGGGAGACATCCTCATGGACCCACACAGATTAAAGAGTCATCACTAAAGGGACCTCAGCTAGGCCAATGGCCCCAGGCCCTGCCTATCAGGGCTGCTGAGGAAGACTCGATAGTGCTCAGTACTAAAGACACCTACAAGGAGACTGCATCTTGAGAGGGAGGCACTTCCTCCCTCTAGGAGCACTAGAATGTGTTCTGAATCATGCAGTCAAGGAGAGAGTAAACTAAGAGGAAGTGGATTTATTCATGAAGGAGAGGACAATCCCAAAGGAGAGACAAGGTCAAACAGCAATCGGGTTTCAGTGTCCCCAAGGCCCGGACGCTTCAGCCCTGCTGCACTCGCTAGTGAGACCTGTACCCTCTGACTCTGTCCAGCCCGGCCCCATCCTGTCCTGTACATGCAGGACCTCAGCCCCCACGGGTGGGCGGAAACAGGAGGTCCTCTGCAGTGATCACAAACCGGCTGGAACCTCTGGCCTCCCTTCCAAGCTCGCTGTTGGTGTCCTCCGTTCTGATGATGCTCTTCTGTCTCAAACTCCATGTTCTCACCAAGGGGGAGCTCCACTCTGAACCTCAGCAGGTTTTACTAGGACCAGGACACCTTACTGGATCCTGTGGGCTCTCCTCCTAAGCCCTCAGTTGTGGTCCCTGCAGCTGAAAGGAATAGCTGCTACTAGAACCTCCGCTCTGGCCAATCTGCTCAAAGAATGTGTGCCACCCTGAGTGGCATTTCTTCCAAGTCCCAGCATCAGTCTGTCACGGCCCATGGTCGTCTGTTGAAGCCCCCCTCACTGTGGCTGGAGGCACTGCCCCCACTCTCCATGCTGCTGGTTTATTTTACAATTACTGGACCCCTGGAGTGCTTATTCCCTTCTGCTCACCTATCCCTGGGGTCCCTTCCTGAGTCCCAGCAGAGCCCACGGGATAAGAATCCAGGGTGGGTTTTGGTGGGGTCTGTGAGAAAGTTCAGGAGGTCTTTGTTGTTGCTCAGTCACTCAGTCGTGTCCTACTCTCTGTGACCCCACGGACTGCAGCATGCCAGGCCTCCCTGTCCTTCAGGAGGTCTTAGGGCTGCCCTAAATCCCAGAGATGTAATATGTGTGTTTCTCCTGTTTCCTATTGTATTTTATCAATTCTATGTTGGAGAAGACTCCTGAGAGTCCCTTGGACTGCAAGGAGATCCAACCAGTCCATTCTGAAGGAGATCAGCCCTGGATTTCTTTGGAAGGAATGATGCTAAAGCTGAAACTCCAGTACTTTGGCCACCTCATGTGAAAAGTTGACCCATTGGAAAAGACTCTGCTGCTGGGAGGGACTGGAGGCAGGAGAAGAAGGGGACGACAGAGGATGAGATGGCTGGATGGCATCACTGACTCGATGGACGTGAGTCTGAGTGAACTCCGGGAGTTGGTGATAGAGAGGGAGGCCTGGCGTGCTACGATTCATGGGGTGCAAAGTGTCGGACACCACTGAGCAACTGAACTGAACTGAACTGAAGCGGGTCACTGAGTTTATAGAAACAAAGTCATTGTAAGACTTCATTTTTTAGACATGAAGCTCTGAAGAGAAACTTAGAGAAATGTATTAACCTCCTATGATGGACTGAATTGTGTTCCTTTCCCAAATTTATACGTTACCCCAGAATGTGACTGCATTTAGAGATGGGGCCCTTAACAAGGTGATTGCTGTAGCAGGAGTCCTCTAGTGGCCCTAACCCGTCTGAACGGTGCCCTTATAAGAGGAGATCAGGACACACAAAGAGACACCAGGAATCCAGGTGCACAGAGAAAAGACCAAGTGAAGAAGCAGCAATGGGTGGCCATCTGCAAGTCAAGGAGGGAGACCTCGAAGGAAACCAGCCCTGCGTGCACCTTCATCTTGGACTTCCACCCTTCAGAACCGTAAGAAAACAGATGTGTGCGGTGGAAGCCCCCAGCCTGTGGAACGTTGCCACAGCAGCCCCAGCACCTCCCTTCCAGCACAGGAAAGAGCACCCTGCAGTGCCGTCCCTGTTACACGGATGCTGAACTCACGTGATGTCTTTCTATCTCACGCACAGATACCAACACCCATTCCAACATGCATTACAAGTATCCAGATGGACACACGGCTCTCTGGTGACTTTCAACACAGGAAACGGGCTCAAGTCTGGAAAAAGCCCATCAGCATGAGGAGCACACTTGTTTCTGGAGTGTGTTCCTGTTTTTATTCTTAGGGGCTGGGTGTGGTGGGTGGAATGCAAAAAGACAGGAAGCACAGGCTGGTGAATTCAAGCAATCACTGGCTTTAGGAAAGAGGATTCTGTTTTTTTTTTTTTTCTTTTAATTGTGAATTCTCTTCAGATTCATAGAGTAATTAACTTGAAAAAGTTTTGATTTACAAATGAGGACTCCCTGAAAACATTTCTAAAATGCAATACTGTAGCAAATGAAGTATACCTTTTTATCTGAGGTGACAGAAAAGGATTTGCTGAGATGTCATTTTGTTCATTTTTAAATGTATGGAGTACTTTTAAGTAGAAAAAAATAATAATGGCAGATATTTAAAAGTTTAGGCAGCTCGAAATCCAGCAGGTAGAGAGAGAACACTAACATACACTAGAACATTGCCCCAGCAACAGCATTACTGGCCATATATCCTGTTGAAAAGTATAATCCAAAAAGACACATGCACCCCACTGTTCATTGCAGCATTATCCACAATAGCCAGGACAGGGAAGCAACCTAGATGTCCATCAGCAGAAGAATGGGTAAAGAAGATGTGGTCCGTATATACAGCGGAACATTACTTGGCCATAAAAAGCAAGGAAATTGGGTCACTTGTAGAGATGTGGATGGACCTAGGGATTGTCATAGAGTAAAGTAGGTCAGAAGAAAAAACAAACATCATACGTTAATGCTTGAATCTAGAAAAATGGTGTAGATGATCTTATTTGCAAAGCAGAAATGGAGACACAGTTGAACAAACATATGGACACCAAGTGGAGAAAGGGCGAGTGAGTGAATGGAGTGGGGTTGACATGGATACACCACTGTGTGTAAATTAGATAACGAATGAGAATCTCCTGTAGAGCACAGGGAACTCTACTCAAGGTTCTAAATGGAAAGGAAACCCAAAAGGGGGAGGTGTATGTATTGCATACAGCTGACTCACTTTGCTGTTCAGCAGAAAGTGCCACAGCCTTGCGAAGCAACTATATCCCAATCTAAAAAAAGCAACATTGCCTATACACAAAAGTGAAAGTCAAGGCATGAGTAGCGACTCACTCGGGTGTAAGGACTTTAGCTGGAGTCACACAGATCTAGGAGCAAACACCATCTTCTGAGTCTCAACTGTGTTCTTCCATAAGTTACTTGAATTTCAAACTCTCCACTTTCAACCTGTGAAATGGGTTCATCATACCATTTCTAACTGTATGTTAAGGAATGATTAAATGAGATAATACAAATGAGAGTACACAGCTCGGAGTATCATGGACCTGGTAAGTGCTCTGTCCTTGTGGATCGAGGTGATGGTGGGAAGAAGAGAAAGATGAGGAGGGGAAGAGGCACAGCGGAAGAGTGGCGAGAGAAAGAGCAGCTGCACAAATTCTGCCTGGACACTTGTTCCCCAAAGAGGCATTTGGGTCAAGGACTTTGTTGGTCCCAGTTGAGAATCTAACAGCAACACTGAGGGAATAAAGTGTTTGAGAAACCCAGTGGATAATTATTCATCAGCTGTAAACTGGTGAGTGGACTCTGGTTATGCTGATCCTTCTCTTCTCAGTTTAATGACTTGTTAAATAATATAATTGATGACTGTTGCCTTTCTCATCAAAATGATACTGGCAGAGCCCGGGAAAGCTATTAATTTTACTTGTGTTTAGTCCTTGATTTCTGTGATGAATTGGTGCTGCTCCTGATGCTGAGGGGACCCTTTAAAAGGGAAGTAAGTCAGAAAGAGAAAGACAAATATCTTATACTAACACATATATGTGGAACCTAGATAGATTGTACTGATGAACCTACGTGCAGGGCAGCAAAGGAGACACAGACATAGGGAGCAGACTTGTGGACACAGGAGGGAAAGGAGAGGGGGGATGAATCGAGAGAGTAGCATGGAAACATATACACTACCATATTTAAAATTAGACAGTGGGAAATTGTCATATGACTCAGAGAGCTCAAATCGAGTGCTCTGTGACAACCTAGAGGGTTGGGATGGGGTGGGAGGTTCAAGAAGGAGGGAACATACATATACCTATGGCCAATTCATGTTGATGTTATGGCAGAAACCAACACAATATTGTAAAGCAATTATCTTCCAACTGAAGAAATTATTTTAAAAAAATGACATTAAAAAAACCATATAAGGCCAGCATCTCCCAACGAATGAGCAAAAATGCCATGCTGAAATAAAGAAAGTAGAATTGGGGCTAAATAATAAAGTCAGGCTTCCCTCATGGCTCAGCTGGTAAAGAATCCACCTGTATTGCAGGAGACCTGGGTTTGATCCCTGGGTTGGGAAGATCCCCTGGAGAAGGGAAAGGCTACCCACTCCAGTATTCTGGCCTGGAGAATTCCATGGACTGTATGGTCCATGGGGTCACAAAGCGTCAGACACGACTGAGCGACTTTCAATTTAACTTTCAACAAGAGTCAGTGTTCCTGAGTCTGGAAGATCCCTAGGAGAAGTAAGTGTTTGGCAACCCGCTCCAGTATTCTTGCCTGGAGAGCTTCATGGACAGAGGGGCCTGGTGGGCTACAGTCCATAGGGTTGCAAAGAGCTGGACACGACTGAAGTGACTGACCACGCACACGTGCACAAGAGTCAGTGATAAACTTAATTTAAAAAACTAAAGGGCAATGCATCAGCTACCCAGGTATCAGAAACATGTTCTTTCATAGGTTATGTAGAAGCACATGGAAAACACATACATGGAACTGACTTCCAGTGCTGAAGAATTGATGCTTTTGAGCTGCAGTGCTGGAGAAGACTCTTAAGAGTCCCTTGGACTGCAAAGAAATCAAACCAATCAATCCTAAAGGAAATTAGTCCTGAATATTCATTGGAAGGCGAAGCTCCAACTCTAAAGCTGAGACTCCAATTCTTTGGCCACCTGATGTGAAGAACTGACTCATTGGAAAAGACCCTGATGCTGGGAAAGACTGAGGGCGGGAGGAGAAGGGGATGACAGAGGATGAGATGGTTGGATGGCATCACCAACTCGATGGACATGAGTTTGAGCAAGTTCTGGGAGTTGGTGCTGGACAGGAAAGCCTGGCATGCTGCAGTTCATGGGGTCACAAAGAGTCGGACACAATTGAGCAACTGAACTTAATTCATGGCCCTTCACCAGAGTTCTCCAAGTTGATCCACCTCCAAGTATCTGGAGATTGACCACTTTCATTCTGAAAGATTGGAATGAACACTGCCCCCTGCAACAGGACAGATGGGTCCCTTGCATCTTCTGTCCTTTCCGTGGGCAAGTGCTCATGGGACTTCATGACTGGGATGTGTTGACAGAGCTAACAAAGCTTCCCCGTGAGGAAAGGGTGCCAATTACTTTGTTTCCATGTTTGTACTGAGGTTTAATTTACATACAATCAAATGCACAGATTTTAAGTATTTTGTTTGATGAGTTTTGACAACTGTAAGCAGTCATGTAACTACCACTCCAATCAAGAAACAGGCTGTTCCCTTCACCCCAAATATTCCTCCAGGGCCCCTCTAGTCAATTTCTCCCACCGCTTTTAGACCCACCCCTTAACCCAAGGTGACCACTGACTTGATTTCTGTCACTATGAATTTGTGTAGGGCTTCCTGGTGACTCAGGCGGTGAAGAATCTGACTGCAAAGAAGGAGACTAGGATCTGATTTCTGGGTTAGAAAGATCTCCTGGAGAAGAGGATGGCTACCTGCTCCAGTATTCTTGCCTGGAGAATTCCATAGAGGGAAGAACCTGGCAGGCTACAGCCCACAGCCCATGGGATCACAAAGACAGACACGCCTGAGCGACTAACTCCAACTGTGAATTTGTGTAGACTGAACACTTTAAAATTAACGGGATCAAATGGTATCCAGTCTTTCTCACGCAGCTTCATTTGCATTGTTGTTCCGTCGCTCAGTCATGTCGGATTCTGTGTGACCCCATGGACTGCAGCACGCCAGGCTTCCCTGTCCTCCACCATCTTCAGAGCTTGCTCAAGCTCATGTCCATTGAGTTGGTGATGCCATCCAACCATCTCATCTTCTGCCACCCTTTCTCCTCTTGCCCTCAATCTTCCCCAGCATCACAGTCTTTTCCAATGAGTTGGCTTCTCGCATCAGGTGGCCAAAGTATTGGAGCTTCAGCATCAGTCCTTCCAGTGAATATTCAGGACTAATTTTCCTTTAGGATGGACTGGTCTGATCTCTTTGCAGTCCAAGGGATTCTCAAGAGTCTTCTCCAACACCACAGTTCAAAAGCATCAATTCTTCAGCACTCAGCCTTCTTTACGGTTCACCTCTCACATCCATGCTGCTGCTGCTGTTGCTAAGTCGCTTCAGTCGTGTCCGACTCTGTGAGACCCCATAGACAGCAGCCCACCAGGCTCCCCTGTCCCTGGGATTCTCCAGGCAAGAACACTGGAGTGGGTCTCACATCCATACATGACTACTTTTGCTAGCCTAATTCTTTTCTTGATGAATATTTACTCTTTCACTTATGGATATAATAAATAAAATATTCCTGTTTAAGTCTTTTTGGGGACATTTTTACTCAGCCCTCTTGAATGAATGGCAAAGGCAATGGCACCCCACTCCAGTACTCTTGCCTGGACAATCCCATGGATGGAGGAGCCTGGTAGGCTGCAGTCCATGGGGTCGCTAAGAGTCGGTCACGACTGAGCAAATTCACTTTCACTTTTCACTTTCCTGCATTGGAGAAGGAAATGGCAACCCACTCCAGTGTTCTTGCCTGGAGAATCCCAGGGACGGGGGAGCCTGGTGGGCTGCTGTCTATGGGGTCGCACAGAGTCAGACATGAGGGAAGTGACTTAGCAGCAGCTTGGATGAATACCCAGGAGTGAAACTGCTCTGTCATAGTATAGTATTGAACTTCATACAAAATCCCCAGTAATCTGAAGCACTTTCCCTATTTGACACTCCTAGCAATGACTCAGCATACAAGGTTCCAGCTGCTCTGCATTCTCATCAACACTTGGTATTGTCATCTTACTTATTTTAGCCACTGCAGTGTATATCAAGGATGCCCACTGTTTTTTACTTTTATTTTTGATGTGGACCATTTTTAAAGTCTTTATTGAATTTGTTATATTACTTCTGTTTTAGGTTTTATTTTTTTTTGACTGCAAGGCATGTGAGTTCTAGCTCCTCAACCAGGGATTGAACCCTACACCCTACCTTGGAAGATGAACTCTTAACCACTGGACTACCAAGGAAGTCTCTCCAATTCTTTTAATACTAATAAAAGCATGGTCCTCAAATCCTTATCCGGCAGGGGAAGAGACTGTACTCTAGTATTAATATTATATCCTTGCCTGGGTAGCCCCCGAGCTGTAAAATTCTAGGAAGGGCTTCCTGAATAATCTGCTAATCCAGAGTCCTTCCTCAACAGTAATACAGACGTGTTACTAAGGTTTTGGTGAATTATGAGAAGAGGAAAGAGGCCTTAGACATAAAATTCACTGGTTAAAAAAAAAATCATTCTGAATTTTAGAACAGATTTTCAAAACTGCGTTTTTATAGTCTATTAGAGAATGATTCCATGCCAAAATAAGTTTGAAAAATTCTATGTATTATTTCTCTTCCTTGGTGCTTACAAGGCACATTAGCCTATTAAAAATCTCAGCGAATCCTGCAGTAGTGAACATATTTACTTCTGTTCAAACCATTGCTTACAAATTTGTCAGGGTATCTTTTATTAAATATATATATATCATCTATCAATATTCTTCCCACAAAACATATTTTGGTATAAACAGTAATGGCAAGCTTGAAGTCAGATTTCTTGGTTTTAGTTTACCGAAGTTTAACCAAGGGGAGCCTGTGAAAAAAAAATCGTAGCTTGCAATTCGGGCGACAACTTGTTTGTATTTCTCTTATTTACCACAAGCCCACTGGCCAGAGGCCAAGTCTAATTCAGTGCTTATTGAATCCCACTGCACACGATGGGTACTCAGTAAACATTAATTATTAGTGGGAGTTGAATAAGTGAAAACGGCAATAACGATCACGATAATGCTGTATTTTCAACTTTGCCATAAACCAGAACATCTGAGAGGAATCTTGAGACAGCCTGTGAAACCCAAACACAGCTGGGCTCTCTTGTCTCCACTGGGGATGTTTCACCATGCAATGAGTCACAGTTGCTACACAGAGGAAAGCAGGTTGTCTTGGGTCACTGAGAGACGGCTGCTCAGCCTTAGAGATGAGTCCCACCGCGGGCATCTCCTGCAGTCTGGCTGTGATGGCCAGCTTCACGGCTGCTCGTAGGAGGCCCCACGGCACAATCGCCCGTGACCCGCAGGTCCTCTGTGATGAGGTGCTGCGGGGCCTAGGTCATGACCTGCCGCTACCTCGCACACACCACAGGGCACCCCCTTCCCTTCATCCCTTTGTTCCTGTAGCCACGGAATAAGCCTTCCTCCAGAACCGATAGGCCATCAGGCCCTGGATCATAAGGTCCTAGGCAGCTGAGATGACAGACGTGGCCCCAGTCTCCAAAGGGCTTTCCCGCACCCACCCGCTCATCCTTCCTTTCTCATGATGCCTCCCCACACAGACTCCCTTCCCCTCTTCTTGGCTTCCTCTACTTTTCCCTCAGGACCCAGTTTTGTGTTGATTCCTTCCAGGAGACATCCCCTGACCCCATGAGCTCACCTGATAGAGACATGGAAAAGTTTCTGAGTTGGAAGAGATCTCAGAAATCTCCCAGGTCAGTGTGGCGCTAGTGGAAAAGAACCTGCCTGCCAATGCAGGAGATGTAAGAGATGTGGGTTTGATCCCTGGGTCAGGAAGATCCCCTGGAGAAGAAAATGGCAACCCACTCCAGTATTCCTGCCTAGAGAATCCCATGGACAGAGGAACCTGGAGGGCTACAGTCCATGGGGTCACACGGAGTTGGACATGACTGAAGCGACTTAGTACAGCAAGGCCTTATATTCCAAGGGCACTCAGGATCAGAGACATTAAGGGGTGGCCTGGGCTTGTCACCAAGAATGGTCGCACTTCTTATCTAAACAGACAGTAATGTGTGTTCCCATTTTCTAACCTGCACTTTAGCTCCGCCTTCTCACTGAGATGACTGCTATGCTTGAACAGTCCTATCCATGTTGGTATGTTCATTTCAGTCTGTTGCCTCTTCAGTGCTTCCAGGATAAAATTGAAGGTAGGGACTTTGTTTTGTGTTGATCTATCTCTAGTGCCCAGAACAGTCCCTGGCAAATAGCTGTTGCTCAATAGTGGTACTGAATGAAGGGGTGAAGGATGCTCTCTGGTACTGGCATTGTACTTGGCAGACAGGAACAGGCACTCCCTGTTCCTAGCTGCTCAAGAAATAGTAGCTGGATGATGGACAGATTAAATGTAATCCAGGAAAGAATGGGACATCCTGTTCTCAGGACCTTATTTGAGAACAAAGGCTAAGCTGCCAAGTTTGGATGACCATCTTTCCCTTCGAGGTTATCATGAGTCTGGTTGTGGGGTCTTGTATGAAACTGGGCAGATAAGACGTTGGACCATGCTGGGAATGACATTTTCTGTGGAACCATGGGGGTGATGGCAGATGGTAGGACCTGCCCTCTGGTAGGATGGGCACAAGACAGAACTGGGACAAGGGAGCCAATCTCTCTCCCCACCCAGACCGCCATGGAGATGAGGCTTTTCCCTATGGTCAGACATGAGGAAATGTTCACGTCTCCTCGAAGGTGATGTAAAGTCTATACCGACTGTCCAGCGTGCGAGGTCAGTATTCTAGAAGCATCCCAATGCTTCCTCCTGTTACTTTCCCCTCTCTAATTTTTAAAGCCAAATGCCTTCCCCTTTCACCTTCTGCTCCCCTGTCCATATCCCTCTATAGCTTCCACGTTTTCCTTTCCCTTCCCCTGTCTGCCTTGCTGCTACCCTTTCCCTCTCCTTCCTGATTTCCCATTTCTTTGTTCAAAAAACCCCTAAAAAAGTAAAAGGGGAGAAAAGATATACACAGTATCCCACTGAGAGAGAACTGAAGAAAAAGAATTGCCAATGTAGAAGAGGCTTTCCCTTCTGTTACAATGCTGGCCGGTAGCAAATCTTTAAAAGAAACACTAACATTAATAATACATCGTTTGCTTTGTTGGAATCAATTTTACCCTGATCCAAAGGGCTTGGAATGCAAGGCACAGGCACTTGTTTAACCCGCGCTTCACAAATAGCAGGATGATGTTCCCGCCTGGCTCCTGTGAGCCTCTTTTCTCATCTGTTTTGTTTTTCTGGGTGCAAAACATTTTCAGCTGGTTGTGGAAGCGCTGGCAACCTCAGCTTCAGCCTCCTGCGAGCGGGTCCCAGCTGCGACCAGCTGTGCTCCCTGTAGGAGCCCTCCTAGCCTGGTGAGGCTCTGGGATGCTGGCCAGGCATCCTGTCCTGACTCACCATCCACTTCACCTCCATTGCTCACTATGGCCACCTCGGACCTTAGAAGTGCTGGTACCTGTTGCCAGCTGTCTTTCAGATCCAAGAAGATGCTCTCATTCAGAGCTCTGTGGACGTGAGAAGGAAACTGAGTTGATGCGTGCTGGGTCTGTCTTTCCATCCAGGCACAAATTCTGCACACGCCCATGAGCTGGTACTTACAGTAAAACTGCAACAATTATGTCTTTAAAACATATTTTTTCTCCTGTTTTCAGTAGCATTCACATCACAAAAGTATGAAATAAACTTTGTTTCTTTACACAGAGTGACTTCCAGTTAAAACCAATTTTAGCGTATTTCTTTTTCTTCTCTTTTTGACAGCAGAAGAAAAACAGATTTTTTTCTCCCCTCGCTCCCCATGTTCTTTCCCTTCCTGTCTCCTTCTGGATCGATGTCAGTGAAACCCTAATAATTCTCAGAGAAGCTGGTTCCTCATGAAAAGGAGAAAAAAGCTCAACAGCTCTAGTCTTCAGCCAGCAGAGGGGAAGACAAACACTAGCATTTCCCTTCTATGCTTTTTCTGGTAAGGAATTTAAATCCATTGTCATCGATCTGGCCATTCTATGCAAGGGTCCCAGCCAAATACCAAACCATCTCGTTTTTTTCGAAAACATTTGTTGGAGAAAAAAGCCTTCCTCTTTTGCTAGACAAGCACAAGACCCCGAGGTGACCCATGGGGACAGAACTTGACACCCTAAGCTCTCTAAGACCCTTGGATATTTTCCTTTAGGAGAAACAAGAGGAAGCTCTTAACTGGCTTAAACTCAATGTCAATCCATGCTGTGAGGATGGAACTCAAACTCTACAGGGAACGCATTATTGAAAAGAACTTTCTCTCTCAAGCTCAGTGATTGTGGGCACCTTTTTTTGGTTTGTTTTCTCATAGAAAGTGCTTCTCTGCTGTCCTACACCACTGCCACCTCCCTGGAGTCTCCTTTGTAGCTTATCCGGATAAGCAATTTGCATTTAGTTAATTCCAATCCATTCAGCTTCTTCCATATTTTCCATTCTGTTCCACTTTTCTCAGCAAACCTGAACTGAGCGTACATCCATCAGGACCGGCCTCTGACTTTTAGGGCCTCTCAATGCGGCAGAGTGACGGGGCAATAACATTGATGTGGATGACAGTCACAAAGCGATGACAACATCAAATAGAACATGAATGTTTTAAAAGAAATGTGCAAAACGTACTCCAGGGATTGAGAGGAAGAAGCTGAAACAGCTGTGAGTAGGCTGTGTGAGGAATCAGAATACAGATATTTGCTCAGAAATCGAATCCATAAACATGAAGCTTTCATCCAAGAGTGCATCTAACTTGGCTTATGTTTATCAACCCCCTTCTGGACGGCTCAGGGGGAGTTGTGCCTCACACACTCACACTTTGCAAGGATATACTCACAGTCAGTTCAGTTCAGTTCAGTCGCTCAGTCGTGTCCGACTCTTTGCAACCTCATGATTCGCAGCACGCCAGGCCTCCTTGTCCATCACCAACTCCCGGAGTTCACTCAGACTCACGTCCATCGAGTCCGTGATGCCATCCAGCCATCTCATCCTCTGTCGTCCCCTTCTCCTCCTGCCCACAATCCCTCCCAGCATCAGAGTCTTTTCCAATGAGTCAGCTCTTCGCATGAGGTGGCAAAGTACTGGAGTTTTAGCTTCAGCATCAGTCCTTCCAAAGAAATCCCAGGGCTGATCTCCTTCAGAATGGACTGGTTGGATCTCCTTGCAGTCCAAGGGACTCTCAAGAATCTTCNTCCTGTCATCCCTTTCTCCTCCTGCCCCCAATCCCTCCCAGCATCAGAGTCTGCTCCAATGAGTCAACTCTTCTCATGAGGTGCCAAAGTACTGGAGTTTCAGCTTTAGCATCATTCCTTCCAAAGAACACCCAGGACTGATCTCCTTTAGAATGGACTGGTTGGATCTCCTTGCACTCCAAGGGACTCTCAAGAGTCTTCTCCAACACCACAGTTCAAAAGTATCAATTCTTTGGAGCTCAGCTTTCTTTATAGTCGAATTTTCACATCCATACATGACTACTGGAAAAACCATAGCCTTGACTAGACGGACATTTGTTGGCAAAGTAATGTCTCTGCTTTTCAATATGCTGTCTAGGTTGGTCATAACTTTTCTTCCAAGGAGTAAGTGTCTTTTAATTTCATGGTGGCAGTCACCATCTGCAGTGATTTTGGAGCCCCCCAAAATAAAGTCTGACACTGTTTCCACTGTTTCCCCATCTATTCACCATGAAGTGATGGGACCAGATGCCATGATCTTCGTTTCACAAGGCATTATGAAATCTGCAGTGGCGTATATGGGATGATATTAGATACACTGGTTGGAAGTAAGTGTTATAAGAAATCATTTAAGCTGCTGCTGCTGCTAAGTCGCTTCAGTCGTGTCCGACTCTGTGTGACCCCATAGACAGCTGCCCGCCAGGCTCCCCCGTCCCGGGGATTCTCCAGGCAAGAGCACTGGAATGGGTCATTTAAGCCGAGTGACACTAATTGTATGTGTCTCCTTTTGTCGAGTTTTGTTCTGGGAGGGCTTCCCAGGTGGCTTAGTGGTAAAGAATCCATCGGCCGGTGCAGTGGACACAGGAAATATGGGTTCTATCCTTGCGTTGGGAAGATCCCCTGCAGAAACATTGGCAACCTGCTCCTCTGGTCTTGCCTGGGAAATACCATGATCAGGAGCCTGGTGGGCTATAGCCCATGGAGTCAGAAAGACTCGGACACGACTGAGTGACTGAGCATGCAAACTGTGACAGTCACAGGAGGTGGAGCCAGGAAGACTTGAAGACAGGCCAGTTCCTGAGGAAGAACGTCTTTTTAATCGAGATGTGCCCCAGTGCCCCTCCCTGTCTGAGCCCTGAGGCCATGCCTTGCAGGGCTTCTGTGCGGATAAAGAGGAGGGCAGCCTCCTCTCCCCTCTGGGCTGTGTGAGGGCAAGTGAACCAAGAGATGTGGAAGGGCTCCAGGGGAAGGTTTACTATAATCAGTTCTGGAAGCATTTCAGAACACCATAGGCAGGGCACGTCATCTCTAAATGAGTTTTTATTTACAGAAATGCTTCTGAGAAGTATCCAAATGGCCAAATGGTGGTAAATATTTATTTTTACCTTCTGAAAATTCTTTCTGATTCTTCTTATTGGGAAGTAATTTGGCTCCTCCTGAGACCCCCATTTTCCTCTCGAGATATGCAGAAAGTCAGTGGAGACATAGAAGTTTGGCTGTGAAACTGAATCTGACCAGTTGGAGATTGTCTCTTGTCAATGTGGGCCAAGTAGTCCCTAAATCAGATTCTAACAGAGTCTTACATCACTTAACTATGAGTTCAGATTATGAAGATAACATCAGGAAAAGAACCATGGTCTTTGCTATCTTCAGGACTGGTTCATTTAGGAAACCAAGTAAAACCAAGTGTAGTTTAAAGCTCTACATTCCTAAGACCAAGAAAGTCTCAGTACAAAGTCATACAATGTTACCATGATGTCTCAAATGAGGATAGGAAATTAAAGTATTTGCTATAGGAAAAAGCAAAGAGATAATCTCCAGCTAGATTAGACATTAACTCACAGAGCCTTCCCGAATGATAACAAGTTATCCGCCTTTCCCTCAGTGGTTACTGTCTGCTGATATCATGGATACCTTAGTTCATGAAGGCTTAGCAATGAGGCTGTGTGTGGGCTTCCTCACCCTGCAATCAAACCCCTTCTTACAAAACTTGCGCCAGGAAAGCAATCACTGGCCGGTGGGCCAGGGAGGCACTTTCCCCTTGAACAAAATGACAAGATCCCCAGGGGAAAATATCCTTCCTCTTTGTCCCCCCTTTCTCTTTTTCTTATCTTGAATGCTGGCATGGTGGCTGGAAGGGTAGTGGCCCTCCTCCAGCACTAAGGTAAGAAACCACTAGAAGGGTGTGCAGTTGCCTACCTCAGGGATAGAGAAAATATTTTTATTTCAATAATTCCATTTCAAATCAAAAGAAAAGAATTGACGGCATTACTTCAACAACATCTTAAAGTGACTTTACGTTACACAGAGGTTCAAGGAGAAATAAACTAACACATTCTATACACGGAGTAAACAATGTAACTGAAATCCTAGACATCAAGAGCAACCGGCATCAGCTTAGATTCCTTCTCTTGAATGTCACAGCCCTGGTTACATCCATAGGTGTCTGTATTTTTCCATCTCATCATAAATGGACTCTCACTGTGCATTCATTGTGTTCAAAGAACCACCAATCAGGACATGGATTTTTGCCACACAGCTTCAGGTTCACAATTTGTCTATTCAATTTAAGACAGAAGAATCAGATGATTTTTACCCAACAGAGAGTCTGTCAACAATGTCTAAGGATGCTGCACTTGTCCAGATTACTTGGCTGTATTTGTGCTCCAAATAGGAGGTTTGAAGTTTCATTTTCGGTACTTTGGGAGGGAATCTGAAGAGGGTCCTGATGTTTTAAAATGGTGTGGTACCAAGACGCAGGGCATGATTTTATTGGTAACGCGACACCCTCCAGATTTGAAAAGGGATGGAAATTCACATTTTGAGAAAAATTAGTTGTTCCAAATCTTAGAAAAAAATGAAAGCCAGCAGAGATGGGTACGTGCTACACAAACAAATTTGAATTCAAATGTGAGGACAATTCTGATGGAGATACCACTGTGGTCCCTCTGGCGTCTTAAGCAAAAGCCGTGCTTCCAGAATTCTATGAGTCGGCTTCCCTCGTCGGGGCAGTAGCCCATGAAGCTCAGCCGGGGACTTAGAACAGAAGGGGCAGGAAAGGAAAGGACAAAGAACAGATCTAGAGGAGGCTGCCACGGGCCAACAGTGGGGATGGGTTGTGCCCAGGTGTGAGGGGATGCGGACAAGGCATTGCTGCTGAAGATGGTAATCCCGGCTCCACTGAGGAAGCTGAGACAGGGGGCTTGTCGGGGGCCGGGTATATTCCCTAGGTACGGTGCCATAGTCATCCTTAAGCCTGGTGTAATATGATGACTGCCCCCCAGAACAAAAGTCCACCTGTTGTCCGGGGAGGGATGACCCAGTTCAAGCTGGAAACCAATCATCTCACACAGGTGAGCTGAACACAGGGTTGAGGGAATGTCAGGTGAGGCAGAATCGGTCCAGGTGTAAAAGTTCAACCTGGAGCTTGGAATGTCTCTGGTGGCCCAGTGGTTAAGAATCTGCCTGCTAACACAGAGGACGTGGGTTCTATTCCTCGTCCCAGAAGATCCCATGCGCCGTGGGCCAACTAAGCCCGAGAGCCACAGCTCCTGAAGCCCACACACCTAGAGCCTGTGCCTGCAACAAGAGGTGCCAGCGCAGTGTGAAGCCCTTGCCCTGCAGAGAAGACCCAGCACGGCCAAAAATAAGTAAATAAATAAAACGAAATGAAAACCAAAACCTGGACCTTGAATTCTTGGGTCGGTCTGAATCCTGTTGGGCCACTCACTTCCCAGGTGATCTCAGGCCCCAACCCAACTCTGGCTACCTTAGCTTCCTTAACAGAAGCACTGGATACAAGCAATAGCTATGCTATAGAGTTGTCCCAAGGATAAAGTGGGCTGGTGTTCTCAAGGACAGGCTGGCACGCAGGGGGAGCTGAATTCATGTTGCCTTTTGTTTTAACTGCAGGCAGTTAGCATCAAGGTACACTCTGTCAGTGGGTAGCAAACCTATTAAAACCCTAAATCAGCATTCACAGACAGTATTCTACTTCCTGGGAAGCGGAATAGAAAGAATAAAACAGGATCCTAGATGGAGGGAGCAAAAGAGCCAAAAGTGAAAGTGAACACCGCTCAGTTGTGTCTAACTCTTTGCCACGCCCACCAGACACCTCTGTCCATGGAATTCTCCAGGCCAAAATACTGGAGTGGTATCTGTTCTCTTCTCCCAGGGATCTTCCCAACCCAGGGATCGAACCCAGGTCTCTTGCATTGCAGGTGGATTCTTCTGAGCCACCTGGGAAGGAAGAGCCAAAGCGCGAGTCTATTGATCCTGTCTTGTCATGAAGCCACAGTTGGAAAGCATCGGGGAGGAAGGTATTAAGCAATGAGAAGCAGATCTGGAGTCCCTTAATTACCTCACACATCACATCAAGATTGAGTCATGATGCGGATGCTGCAGTAACGGGAAAGTCGAGGCGGTGTGGGGAGTTTAGGGAAGTTGTTTCCTTATTAGACACCACCTGCAAGGGGGAATCCTGATTTGGTCTTATGACCACCTCACCCCCCACCTGAGATTGTCCAGCTCCTCTAAAAGCTGGTATTTGCAGTCTTGTCTGATTGTGTTTTAAATGCATAATCTTCAGCACCATCTCCTACAAAATCTGACTTGATAGGCCTGGGATATGGCTGGTCATGGGTAATTGGACAAGAGTCTGAAAAATTCTTATGATCAAGCAATTTGGAAAACACAACAGCAGGAGGAGAGGTGACCCTCCTTTAGACACAAGTCCAGAGAGCTGCTTCCCAAACCAGCCTTCAACCTTCAAGGCCTTCGAAGACGTTGACCACACGTGCCTTAAGTCTCACTGCCCAGTCCCTTCGCAAACCGTAGATTGATATGGAATCCTGCCCGAGGTCACAAGTGTGGGCCCTTGTGCCGAGGTCACAGAAGCAGAGCCCAGAGCCAAGGTCACCTCTGAAGCTAACTGAGTCCCTTTGTAACCATTGCCAAAAGCCCCCCAGTCATCACCAGCAGGCTTCCTGACTCCTTGCTTTGCAAAATCCCCATGACAGTACTCACGCTATAGAACCCTAACAGATCACCTAATGCCAACCTTCCAGCAGGAGTTTTGTCTGAGGATATAAAAACTGGCTACTAACCCACAAAGAGAGTAGTTTCTCCCTGGTCTGTCGGGAGGTTGGCCCACTGCACTCGCAGGGTCCACATTATCTCTGCTCTTTGTACTTAGCAAACTCATTATTTTCTGCAATACTCTGTGTCTGGAAATCCTTTTCCAACGTGCGTTCAGACTGCCATGACAGTTTTTCTTTTATGTATTAACTGATTTTTATTTAAACTTTTAATTTTATATTGGAATATAGCTGGTGTTTGTGATAGCTTCAGGTGCATAGCCAAGGGACTCAGCCACACAAACACATGTATCCCTTCTCCCTCAAACTCTTCTCCCACCCAGGCTACCACATGACCCTCAGCAGAGTTCCATGTGGTTTTCTTTATCAACTGGATTTTAACTTCTGGGGCCACAGTGTGTCAGCCTGTGCTTCAGCTTCCCTCTCCCTGTAGGGACTATCACCTGCCAAGCGGCCCAGGTTCAGTCCAATCCCCAGGATCTTTTGGTCCATGTCTGCCCGAGCAGCTGGACACAGGCAGAGGGTCAGTGTTGTGTGCTCGGGGGAGGGTGTGGCTGACTCCAGCAGAAATGATCTCAGTGTCACACAACTGCACAGGCTCCTATCACGAGCCATGCCTTTCACATGGACCTTTATCCATGCTGAGTCTCCCCGTAAACACTGTGCTTCTAGAAAGAGGCCATCCATTTACAGGAACAGAGTGGGCAAAGGCATCTACTGGGTGGATGCCTTTAACAAACTCCTTGTGAATTATGCTTGCCTGGTTTTCGTGCTGAGGGGTTAGGAGGGAGAAGACACTCATTTCGTATTTGGTTATATCCTGAAGATGCACAAATGATTTCAGGAAATCTGTTTCTGAGTCCTTTAGACTGTAGGGAAGGAAAACAAAGAAAATCTAGGAGAGGGGATGTGGATTGTTAAATGAGACCACAGAGGAGAGGACAGTATTTAAACCAGACCCAAGCGATTTGCCTTTTTATTATAACCACTCTGTGGTGATAGAAGACAGACACTCTTTGTGGAACTAGGCCAGCGATCTGTTACCCTGACCGCCTGCATTTCCTGGCCGATACCCAGTTGGTCGAACTGCTTTGAATCACTTGCTCCATCTCCATCTGCCATAGGCTCCTCTTCACCCATCCTGTGCTCTTTCTATTCTTACACTTTCTCTTCTTGTTGGTAAATTTCCATTTTTCAGCCCCTGCCTTCCTCACCCTGCCCTCTTGAAAATCCAGTCGCCTCATCCTGCCACTCCCTGTGTGCCTCTTCTTCTGCCGGGTTCCGCCATCACTAGCCCGCTGTGTCTGCATCTTCTGCCTCCGTTTCGGGTCCCTTTTCCCTCCTGCCCCAACCTCCTCTTGCTTCTGTAAGCTCCAGCTCTCCCTGATACCCTCGTGGTTGCTCTCCTCAGAACACAGAGGGCTGACAGAATGGGGACACCGAATACAGTGACAATAATGTCAGCAGCTCAGGGGAGAAAAATGAACAGGGGAAAAAAGGGAAAAAAAAAACCCACAGGTTTTAATTAGATATCCATGCCACTGACTCACACTTAATATGCAAATTTTTAGCCCTTTCATTGTTAAGTGAAATGAGAGTTTTATTTAAATGTAAAAATGGCTGGGAGATGAGGAATGGTAATTAAGTAGCACAGAAACCAGAAGAAACGTAAGCCTAGGCTTCATGACGCCTGTAATAACACAGGAAAGCAAAAGGACCCGGCTTTATGTAGGGAGCGAGGAGCCATAGCTTAATATGACTCCATTGATGCTTCTGCTGGCGATGATGATCCGTTTGCACCTGTGTGGCGTGGACTCTGGTTCAGAGGTCAGATCATATCTGACCATCATAGCAATGGTTCTAAGGAATGGAGGGGGCCGGCTAACTGGCTCCATTGTACAGTTGAGAAATAGAGGCTCAGAAAGTTGTAATGGCTTATTCAAGATCTAGTTGGTAAATGGAATCACCTGGGGATATTTCTCCTACTCTGCACGGCCAGAATTGGGATCTCAGCACTAATGAAAAAGGCTGGATTACAGAGACGAGGTAAAGAACCTGAGCTATAAAAAGTAATGTTTGTACCTCCATTTGCGGATGACATTTAATTGTAACTTTGGGGAATAAGCCTGGTAGCAGGAATATTGCCACCCTACCTCAAAGGTTCTTCTCTGTGTTATTATTAGTGCATTGAACCACTGTAGTACTTGAAAAACTATAATCCGAAGCATTCATGGTGGTAGTAATTACCATTACTTCTCCTGCGAGGATGCATTGATCATATATGCATTGTCACAAAATGTGCATTTCACTGTCTCCTCTACTGCATACAATGCTTTAATTATAAGAGCACAAATTTATTAGCAAATAGAATCAAATGATGCATTCAACAGATAAAATGTTCCTGAAATTAATTCTAGGAATAAAAGGTGTGCCAATATTATGTGTGAAGTTATAGAAATCCTTGAAAGAATAAATAAAACTTGTACATTTGTATATGATCTTTCAATAAGTGAGATCTCTCTGCAAATTGAAAGGAGCATCACACTTAATGGAAAAACCTAGAGGCGATTGCATGAAAGCAGAAACAAGACATGGGATTCCTGTTACAACTGTCAAAAAAATTCTAACCAATGCAATGAGACAGGAAAATAAATTTTAAAACTACATAAAGAATAAGACAAAAACCATCTTTACTTAAAACTGATAAGATTTCTTAGTAAGCAAAGGTAATCCATACTTTATTTGAAAAATTGAAGGATATACAGATGTGTTGGGTATTTTTTTTTAGCAACCAAGCATGCTAAAGATGAAAAGTTATCTTTTATGTACTCTTGTTAAGGACAAGGAGAGATATCTGGTTCAAAACTGTCTTTGTTTTTAATTTAGAAAAAAATGTACCAAAGTAGAAGACTCAAATGTATCTCTCTTCACTTCTTACTAAAATAAATTATAAAAGTTTAGAAAAAAATATTGATATATTTTTAGGAAAGCTAAGATTGAAGAACAATCTATTTCTTAAAATTAACTAGAAATTGATGCTACTTAAAGTTGGAGAAGGCGATGGCATCCCACTCCAGTACTCTTGCCTGGAAAATCCCATGGACGGAAAAGCCTGGTAGGCTATACAGTCCATGGAGTCACGAAGAGTCGGACACGACCGAGCGACCTCACTTTCACTTTTCATTTTCATGCATTGGAGAAGGAAATGGCAACCCACTCCAGTGTTCTTGCCTGGAGAATCCCAGGGACGGCAGAGCCTGGTGGGCTGTCGTCTATGGGGTCACACAGAGTCAGACACGACTGAGGTGACTTAGCAGCAGCAGCAGCATAAGGAAAGTTGAGCTGGATTGAATAAATAGAGATATTTTCCAATCATGACAAAACTTATCCATATGAAACAAGATTACAAAGGAGGAAAGAGAAAAGTATACATCATCTTTACTATCTGTCTCCTTAGATAACAAGGCTTCAGCCAAGGGAGGACTGAGCAGCCATAACTAATATGGCTAAATGAAAGGATGTACTAGTTAGTAATCTACTGCTTAGTAACAAGTTACCTTAAAACTCAGTGGCTTAAAACAGTAGGTATTTATAATCTCACATCATTTTTCTTGAGAGTCCCTTAGACTGCAAGGAGATCCAACCAGTCCATCCTAAAGGAGATCAGTCCTGGGTGTTCATTGGAAGGACTGATGTTGGAGCTGAAACTCCAATACTTTGGCCACCTGATATGAAGAGCTGATTCATTGGAAAAGACCCTGATGCTGGGAAAGATTGAGGGCAGGGGGAGAAAGGGACGGCAGAGGATGAGATGGTTGGATGGCATCAATGACTCGATGGACATGGGTTTGGGTGAACTCCGGGAGTTGGTGATGGACAGGGAGGCCTGGCATGTGAAGTTCATGGGGTTGCAAAGAGTCGGATATGACTGAGCGACTGAACCGAACTGAACTGAACCATTTTTCTAAGTCAGGAATGTAAGAATGGCTTACCTAGGTGGTTCCGACTCAGCGTATTTCATGAGGCTGATGTCAGGGCATCACTTGAGGCTGAATCACCTGCAGGCTCAACTGGGGCAGGAGGATCCACTCCCAAGGTGACTCGGTTATGTGCCTGGCAAGTCAGTACTTGATGAGGCAGGACCTGACCCCATGCCCTCGTGTTATGGCTGCCTGCATTCCCTCAGAAATCAGCTGTCCAAGAGAGAGGCAAGAAACAGAGCAAATGTGTCCGTATGACTTAGCCTTGCGGGTCACATGCCGCCTCTCAGGTGTATGCTGCGGTCACAAAGCCAGTGCTTGTGCAACGTGGACGAGAGCACTGGGGCTCTAGGAGGCTAGCTACCATACTAGATTATCTAAGATAGCACAATGGACTTGCAATACCAGCGTGGCTTCAAAGCCGATCAGCAGATACCTATTCCTGGAGCCTCATTTATGCAACTTCGTCCATCATGACTGTGTATCAGAAATTCCAGAGGATGATGGAAAAAGCACCATTTCAATAAAGCAGACATGTAACAGGGAGAAGCCAGTGAGATGCTGGGAAATGAACCAAGAGCTTGACACCGCCATACCTATTTCAGGAATAGAACTAAAAGGGCATCGAAACATTATCCAGAGGCAGAGAGTCAGGGCAAGGAGGTGTCTGCTTACCACAAGGTTGTACCATTTTTCTTCCTCTATGTATGGATGTATGCCTGTGTGTTCAGTCGTGTCCAACTCTTTGCAACCCTATGGGATGTTGTAGCCCACCAGGCTCCTCTGTCCATGGAATTTTCCAGGCAAGGATACTGGAATGGGTTGCCATTTCCTATGTACCCTTTATTGTACCATTTTTTGAGAGTACACACTGAAAGAATGTTGCAGAAAAAAGGAAAACGACATAAGAATTTCAGAAAGAGTATACTTTAAAAATTGCTTCCCTTGTACAGCATTGTGTATGCACTTAATGCTACTGAAGTCTACACTTAAAATGACTAAAATATAAGATTTATGCTATGTATATTTTATCAAAATTAAAACAAAATTGATTCCCAGGACCCTAATAAAAATTTAAAAAAACTGTCTAGCAACCTCAAAAGATGGCCTCATAGAAGGACTTACAGAGGCAAAGCTGAAAAATAATGCTATCTTATATCTGAGAAGGAAAGAAGGAAACTTTCCTGAGAAGGAAAGTTAACAAGATGAATTCAGAAGTCCAAGAAGGTAGCTGAGCAAGGAGGCTTAAAACAACAATGAAATTTAAAACCTATATTGGGCTTAGAACACACGAGATGTGAAACTTCAGAAAACCAAATCAATGATATAAAGTCCAAAGCTGAGAAGCTCCCCCAGGATATATAAAAAAAGACAAATAGAAGAATTTAATGAGAAAGAGGGAACCAAAAAAAAAAAAAAGATGACGGGTATGAAAAAAGGGAGTAGAGAGGCAACTTGGGTGTAATTAATGTTCCTCAGAACAAACTACACAGAACGAACGATCGAGTTTTCAGTTAATACTCAGTTCCTTGTGCCTGATCAAGGAAGCCCCAGACTTCCCTGGTGGCTCAGATGGTAAAGAATCTACCTGCAATGCAAGAGACCCTGGTTCAATCCCTGGGTTGAGAAGATCCCTTGACCCAGGGAATGACAACCCACTCCAGTATTCTTACCTGAAGAATTCCACAGATGGAGAGCCTGGAGGGCTACCATCCATGGGGTCGCAAAGAATTGGACACAACCGAGTGACTAACCCCCTCACTTTTCACACAAGAGGAGGAATTGAGCACAAGACCCATATCCACATCTCAGGAAAGAGGTTTAAACCCAAAGATATAGACAGGAATGTGTTCATACCTCGAAGCAGCAAATGAATTAGCCATAAAATTCCAAGACTTGGAAAAGGCCTCGGTGTTCTGCCTTCCAAAGGCCAAATATTGATCTAAGGAGACAGTAATACAGGAATTTTGAGGATAAAGATGGTGACCTTTGGGTTTCATACTCAGGAAAGATGCCAGATCACACTTGGTGGCAACACAAAGGTCTTCCTAGATGTCTGTCCCTTGAAGGATGCCATGCGTGCTTCTTACTGTATTTCCAGCACCTACTACAGCTGCTGTTGCAAAGCAGATTTTCAATAAATATTTATCACATGAAAGAAGAAATATACCAACAATCAGAAAAGACAGCATTCACACATCTTTTTGGTGTGCTTGTTAAAACATATTCTAAACAACTTTGAGAGGAAACAATGGGACAGATTGACAAATGATTCCTACAAGGGATTCATGAAAGGAGTAGTGAGAACTGGGTTTTAAAGAGACAAGGCTGCAGAATTGCAATAAATCAGACAATTAAGCTAACCGAGAGTACAAATGTCACAATATACATAGTCTTGGATTATAAGTTCAAAATGTGACTTTGATAAAGCCTCAGAGTGTTGAGGCAGGATGAGGTTGGGGGGTGGGGCGCGGCTTCTACAATTCTCGTCTCGAATAGGAGCACAAGAGAAAGCATTTTGCTTGGCCTGAATAATTAGAGTCACACAGGTTAAAAACATTTCTGGGAAACCTACATGTAAGTACCAGGATGAATAGAAACATGATATATTCATTTCACAAAAACTATAGAGGATAAAAGGGGAAAAATGTATTTCAAAGAGCACAGAGTATAAAACACAGAGGCTACGAGACAGAACAAAAGCAGAAAACAAAAAGATGACAAGGAACAAACACATCAGTTCTAATAATACCTGCAAGTGGGTTAAACTCCCTATTAAGAAGAAAGACTCAAAGTGGATTAAAAAAAGAAGAAAGCACAATACATCTCAGTTCTGTTTATAAAAGATATACCTAATCAGAATAATACAGATGTTTCTTCTAAAGATGAGCAAATGACTTTTAGTATTAAAAATCAAAGCAATAAATATAATATTAATGTCAGATAATGTTGAATGCAAGATTAAAAACATTAAATTCTGAAAAAGGGTCACTTATATAAAGGGAACAACTCATAGGGAAGCTTTAATTAGTTTTAAACCTCATGAATGAAATATACAAAGCAAAAAAATATTGGAAATGCAAGAAAAATAATATTAAAATCTGGTAGTATTCACTTTTAGTATTTGAAATAGCTCAGCTGAAATTCCATCACCTCCACTGGCTTTGTTTGTAGTGATGCTTTCTAAGGCCCACTTGACTCCAGGATGTCTGCCTCTAGGTGAGTGATCACACCACTGTGGTTATCTGGGTCATTAAGATACTTTTGTATAATTCTTCTGTGTATTCTTGCCACTTTTTCTTAATATCTTCTGCTTCTGTTGGAGAAGGCAATGGCAACCCATTCCAGTACTCTTGCCTGGAAAATCCCATGGACGGAGGAGCCTGGTAGGCTGCAGTCCAAGGGGTCTCGAAGAGTCAGACACCGCTAAATGACTTCACTTTCACTTTTCACTTTCATGCATTGGAGAAGGAAATGGCAACCCACTCCAGTGTTCTTGCCTGGAGAATCCCAGGGACGGGGGAGCCTGGTGGGCTGCCATCTATGGGGTCGCACAGAGTTGGACACGACTGAAGCGACTTAGCAGCAGCAGCAGCAGCTTCTGTTAGGTCCATACCATTTCTGTCCTTTATTGTACTTATCTTTGCATGAAATATTTCCTTGGTACCTCTGATTTTCTTGAAGAGATCTCCAGTCTTTCCCATACTGTTGCTTTCCTTTAATTCTTTGAATTGATCACTAAGGAAGGCTTTCTTATCACTTCTTGCTATTCTTTAGAACTCTGCATTCAGATCGGTATATTTTTCCTTTTCTCCTTTGCCTTTAGCTTCTCTTCTTTCCTCAGCTATTTGTACGGCCTCCTCAGGCAACTATTTTGCCTTTTTGCACTTGTTTTTCTTGGGGAATTTCTAGAATACTGCCTCCTGTATAATGTCATGAACCTCCATCCATATTTCTTCAGGCACTCTGTCTATCAGATCTAGTCCCTTGAATTTATTTGTCACTTCCACAGTATAATCATAAGGGATTTCATTTATGTCATACCTGAATGGTCTAGTGGTTTTCCCTATGTTTTTCAATTTCAGTCTGAATTTAGCAGTAAGGAATTCATGATCTGAGCCACAGTCAGCTCCCAGTCTTGTTTTTGGTGACTGAATAGAGCTTCTCCATCTTTGGCTGCAAAGAATATAATCAATCTGATTTCTGTGTTGACTATCTAAAGATGTCCAATGGTGCTGTTAAAGTGAGACATTCAATGTGCCAGCAAATTGGGAAAACTCAGCAGTGGCCACAGGACTGGAAAAAGTCAGTTTTCATTCCAATCCCAAAGAAAGGCAATGCCAAAGAATGTTCAAACTACCACACAGTTGCACTCATCTCACACGCTAGCAAAATAATTCTCAAAATTCTATAAGTGAGGCTTTAATAGTACCTGAACCAAGAACTTCCAGATGTTCAAGCTGGATTTGGAAAAGGCAGGGGAACCAGAGATCAAATTGCCAACATCTGTTGGATCATGGAAAAAGCAAGAGAGTTCCAGAAAAAACACCTACTTCTGCTTTATTGACTATGTCAAACCCTTTGACTGTGTGGACCACAACAAACTGTAGATAATTCTTAACCAGACTACCTTCCGTGCCTCCTAAGAGTAGAGCTGGACATGGAACAATGGACTGGTTCCAAATTGGGAAAGGAGTTAGCTTACTTAACTTATGTGTAGAGTACATCTTGTGAAATGCCAGACTGGATGAAGTACAAGCTGGAATCAAGATTGTCAGGAGAAATATCAGTCACCTCAGATATGCAGATGACACCACCCTTATGGCAGAAAGGGAAGAGGAACTAAGGAGCCTCTTGATGAAAGTGAAAGAGGAGAGTGAAAAAGCTGGCTTAAAGCTCAACATTCAGAAAACTAAGATCATGGCATCTGGTCCCATCACTTCATGACAAATAGATGAGGAAACAGTGGAAACAGTGAGAGACTTTATGTTTGGGGGCTCCAAAATCACTGCAATTAGTGACTGCAGCCATGAAATTAAAAGACGCTTGCTCCTTAGAAGAAAAGTTATGTCCGACCTAGACAGCATATTAAAAGCAGAGACATTACTTTGCCAACAAAAGTCCATCTAGTCAAAGCTATGGTTTTTCCAGTAGTCATGTATGGATGTGAGAGTTGAACTATAAAGAAAGCTGAGCATCAGAGAACTGATGCTTTGAGTTGTGGTGTTGGAGACGACTCTTAAAAGTCCCTTGGACTGCAAGGAGATCAAACCAGTCAATCCTAAAAAAAAATCAGTCCTGAATATTCATTGGAAGAACTGATGGTAAAGCCGAAACTCCAATACTTTGGCCACCTGATGCGAAGAACTGACTCATTGGAAAAGACCCTGATGCTGTGAAAGACTGAAGGCAAGAGGAGAAGGAGATGGCAGAGGATGAGATGGTTGGATGGCATCACCAACTCGATGGACATGATTTGCGTATGCTCTGAGAGTTGGTGATGGACAGGGAGGCCTGGTGCGCTGCAGTTCATGGGTTCGCAAAGAGTCAGACAGGACTGAGCAACTGAACTGAACTGATTATTCACTTTTGGTTTTATAAACTTTGAGGAAGCCAACAATTCAGTATGGTTATACACAAACTGAATAATAAAATTATCTCTGTGTATGGATATATATCTATAGTATATGATATTAATGGAATAATTTTTATACAGTGCTGATAGTAATGGAAATTACTATTTTCCAAAGACTGGTAAAGCATTTGGAAATTTCTTGTAAAGTTAAGTGTAAACTTATATGACTTATCAATTCTACTCTTAAGTATTTACCCAAGAGAATCAAAAATACATATCCATGAGAAGACCAGGTACATAACAGCTTTATTCATAACAGTCAAAAAGTAGAAACAATCATTGTGCATTAACTGGCAAATAAATACCGGTATATTCATATAATGGAACACCACTTAGCAACAACAACAAAACTTATACAAAAAACATGAATGAGACACAAAAGCTGAGGAAAGAAGACTGAAATAAAAATACATGGTCTCAGCTTGTATAAATTTTGTATATTTTTCTAGAATATAAATATGTTGCATGTTATGTGTGCTTATGCAACTCTAGAGAAGAGTCTATTACATAGCAGCTGAAAGAAGGTCAGTGTTTGCCTCAAGGTGGGGTGGAGATAAGATTTGGGTATGAAAATAAGGGGACTTTTTGAATTGAAGGGAACATGCTGTATCTTAATTAAGGTGGTGGTTATTTAAGGCATGTATACTTTTGTCAAAACTCACTAGTTATAGCTGGAGGAGGAAATGGCAACCCACTCCAGTATTCTTGCCTGGAGAATCCCATGGACAGAGGAGCCTGGCAGGCTGCAGCCCATGGGACCATGGAGACAGACACGACTGAGAGATTGAACATGTATACACCAGTTATGGAGGGATCTGGAGGGTATTATGCTAAATGGGAGAGGTCAAACCAAGACAAATGCTGTATGATCTTACTTATATGGAGAATCTAAAATATTAAAAAAAAAAAAAACTCATAGAAAGTTATCAGATTTGTGGTTACCAGAGGTGGGGGGCGGGGGTGTGGAAGATTGGATGAAGATGGTCAAACGGTGCAAACTTCCAGTAATAAGTAGGTTCTAAGAAAGTAGTGTGCAACTTGGTGACTGTAGCTAACACTGCTACATGGTATGTTTGAAAGTTGCTAAGAGAGTAGATCGTAAAAGTTCCCTTTATGAGGAAAAAAGCATCTAGGTAAATGAGGGGATGAGTGTTAACTAAACTTACTGTTGTGATCTAGGCATGTCCTTGTGCTGTATACCTTAACATTATTCAGTGTTTATGTTAATTATAGCTCAATAAAGTTGGGAGGAAAAAACCCTCACTGGTCCACACTGCAAATGCTTGCATTTTATTTTACGTAAGTTATGAAAACACAAAAAATGACTTTTTAAAAAAGACCATGTCCTTACCTTCTATTCACTGTCTATTCAGCAGCTTATGATTTGCCTTCCATACCCTACATAAACCTCATCTGACATCAGCGTCATGTGGACAGAAATACATACATACATATACAACAAAGTATAGATGTCTTGGTTCTGAGACTTTGTGTTGATCAGGATAATGAGTAGAGCTGCAGACTCAGGAGTTAGCAAGCTAGGTCAGTTTACCTTAGAAAGTTAAGCTACCATTGGACCAAGAGAAGATAGATAAATAGATTAGGTAAGAAAGCAGAGATCTGATGGCCTAGAGCAGTGATCCTCAACAACTTTTGGCAACAGGGGCCGATTTCATGGAAGATAATTTGTCCATGGACCAGAGGTGGGGGAGATGGTTTCAGGATGATTCAAATGCATTAATTTATCATGAACTTTCCTTCTATTGTTTTTACATCAGCTCCACCTCAGATTGTTAATCATTAGACCCTGGAGGTTCAGGACCCCTGATCTGGGGTTTTCATTAGATACAGAGAAAAGACAGGTAAAAACATCATTCAACTGTTTTACTAGCTGCTATGTAACACTTGTTGGGGCCACTTTGAAAGATGTTGGTAAAGAGTTAGCTTGTCTTAAAATATGTTTATCCTCTTCTTGTGACCAAACTTGATTCCTTGTAATGCAAAGTTATACTTGGGCCAGCTACAGGTGGTCCTAAACTTTATTCAGGTTACAAAAATTTCCCTTGCTAAGCCTCAGCAACACTAGGCTGCTTATACATTCCCAATTACACCATGTAAATTCTTCAGTCACTCAGTCGTGTCCAGTTCTTTGTGACTCCATGGACTGCAGCACGCCAGGCTTCCCTATCCTTCAGCATCTCCCTGAATTTGCTCAAACATGTCCATCGAGTTGCTGATGCCATCCAACCATCTCATCCTCTGTCATCCCTTTTCCTCCTGTGCTCAATCATTCTCAGCATCAGGGTTTTTTTCCAATGAGTCAGTTATTCACATCAGGTGGCCAAAATATAGGAGTTTCAACTTCAGCATCAGTCCTTCCAATGAATATTCAGGACTGATTTCCTTTAGGATTGACTGGTTTGATCTCCTTGCAGTCCAAGGGACTCTCAAGAGTCTTCTCCAGCACCACAGTTCAAAAGCATCAATTCTTCAGCGCTCAACTTTCTTTATAGTCCAACTCTCACATCCATACATGACTACTGCAAAAACCATAGCTTTGACTAGATGGACCTTTGTCAGCAAAGTAATGTCTCTGCTTTTTAATATGCTGTCTAGGTTGGTCATGTAAGTTTTTATTTCTACATTTTTTGTTTATTTTGCTGTCTTCACCACCTGGGATATTCTTCTCCTCCACCTCACTCATATTGTTCCCTTTCCTTTGACTAAACTCTGACCAATTTTTGAGTCATATTAGTAGTCACCTCTTCAAGAGGCCATCCCTGATTCCCCCACATTTCCCAGTTGGATGAAATGATCCTGTTCTGTGAACACACATGTACCACACTGTGCTGTAACTATATATTACTATGCCTGCATCTTTCACTAAATGGAGCTCCTTGAGGAAAAGTATCCTGCTATTTATCTTCTAACCCTATCATCACACAGAGTACCTGACACATAAGATCCACTCAGTAATTCTTTCTTGAGTAATTGAACAAGTGCATAAATAAATAAATAAATAAATGAAAGAATGTTGTTTCCAGTGGCCACCTGTTTAACCAGTCCAGGTTCCCTCTATAAAATGCATAGGTTACTCCCTGTCTTAATTTTTCTGTCCACATTCAGACAGAAAATCTTTGTGAACACCATATGAGATTAAATCAGCGTGACAAGTCACTACATTTAAGGGATGATTTTGGTGATGACAAGGGTGACAATGATGGCGATGTCGTTGCAGTGTTTTACAGGATCAAATGTGTAGTCAAAGCATGGAAACAGTGAGAAGTCAAGAGGGTCCTGAACAAAGACTTGGCAGGTACTACTTCATGCAGGATGTCCAGAGACACAAAGCTGGAAGGATCCAAATGGAAAAGGTGTGGGGAGGGGCTTAAATTAGGAGTTTGGGATTAACATAGACACACTACCTACATATAAAAAGCCTACATACAAAATGGGCTTCCCAGGTGGTGCAAGTGGTAAAGAACAGGCCTGCCAATGCAGGAGACCTAAAGGGTGCAGGTCTGACCCCTGGGTTGGGAATATCCCCTGGAGGAGGGCATAACAACCCACTCCAGTATTCTTGCCTGGAGAATCTCATGGACAGAGGAGCCTGGTGGGCTACAGTCGATAGGGTTGCAAAGAGTCGGACGTGACTGAAACTACCTAGCATGCACACATAATATAAAATAGACAGCCAACAAGGATCTACTATACTGCACAGGGAACTCTACTCTGTACTCTGTAATTATCTATATGGGAAAATAATCTGAAAAATAATGATATATGTATATATACACCCTGTTAAATTGCTTCAGTTGTGTCCAACTCTTTGCAACCCCATGGACTGTAGCCCACCAGGCTCCTCTGTCCATGGGATTCCCCAGGCAAGAATACTGGAGTGGGTTGCCGTGCCCTCCTCCAGGGGATCTTCCGTACCCAGGGATCAAACCCAGGTCTCCTGCAGCTCCTGCATTGTAGGCAGATTCTTCACCGCAAAGCCACCAAGAAAACGTGTGTGTGTGTGTGTGTGTGTTCAGTTTGCTGAATACCTGCAACTTTAAGGGGGAAAAAAAAGGATGCCTAAATAGATCTTAAGAGTGAAGGCAGGTGAGATGTGATTGCACAGGTCAGGCAATCTGCTGCAGCCATGCCGTGAGATATGGACATGGAGGCGGGCCAGTCAGATGCCTCAGCACAAAGGTGTCTCCTGGTCCCTTTTGGAATCCTGCTGGGCACTAAACCACCTGGGCTCCCAGGATACAGCTCCAGCTGGAGGTGGCTCCTGAAGCTCCAGGTACATCTCACCTTCGTTGCTGTCAGACATGCTGGAAACATTGGGAGATTCTTAAGCTACAGCTCAAAGTATATGGCCATGCCTTTGCTCCAGCCCCCTTCTGGCCCCTGTGGACAGGAAGTGCTGAGGGAAAGATACTCAGAGGGCTGTGGGCAGCCTGGAGCACAGTCAGGAGTAAAAAGACTGAGAGGGGTGCTGGGAGGGGGAGAAGGAATGGCAAGGTATGCAGCCTGGCCCCGGAGGAGGAACCTCCAGATAACCTGTGGACTGATATCCGGGGGCCCCCTGCAGCCAGTGATGCTCTGAAAATAAGGCTCCTTCCGTCATTAGCAGTTCTGGGAGTATCCTTGCTGCCCACAGGGGAGACAAAGTCTTTCATTGCAGATGTAATTACTGCATCCAGTTCCAAGCGTGCAGGGACACATAAGCAGGGGCTCAGTGGAGCAGGAGGAAGCCCAAGGGAGTCTTGAGCAGAAAGCATTTCTGGCCGGCAGTAGTGTGGAGAGGGGAGGTAAGCTGAGCAGAAGGAAGGTGGGGAGGAAGAGAATTCTGGAAGCAGAGGACGGCAGTTCTGATTACATCAGTTACTTCACTAAACGTTGCTCTTAAGAAGCAAAATCATCCAGAGAATCATTAAAAGAAACCATTTGTAGCACCCCCGAGGGAGTGACTCACCAGTAAGTGATTCTGGAATGGGGAAACTGTTGATAAAATAAGAAAAGGGAAAAACAAAATGAAAAGACAGGAAGGGCTTCAATGCCCGCCTCTTCTCACTAATGAGGCTTTGCAGGCTGCCAGGAGTGGGGTGAGGCCCTTGGGCTTTGCTTCAGGTGGTCCAGGGGAGATCAGATTCCCGCACCTCCTCACAGCTCTAGTTCCTGTGTGCGGGAGTCATTCACAGCCTCCAGCTGGGAAGCCCAGATTCAAAGCGGGAACTCTTTTCGCTTCAAGATTTCACTTCCCCTTGATCCCTCTCACGTCCAGTGGGGGTTCCCTCTCAGAGGCTGGGCCATTCGAAGACTGGAGGGCCCCTCTCCAATTAAATCTTCCACTTTATATCATAATGTGACTTCCTGTCTCCTCCATCCCTCCCTCCTCTGCCTCTCCTAGGAACAGAAGCAGCGATCAAGCACAGTCCCTATCTTGATGGGCTTCCCTCATAGCTCAGCTGGTAAAGAATCTGCCTGCCGTGCAGGAGACCCTGGTTTGATTCCTGGGTTGGGAAGATCCCCTGGAGAAGGGATAGGCTACGCACTCCAGTATTCCTGGGCTTCCCTGTGGCTCGGCTGGTAAAGAATCCGCCTGCAATGTGGGAGACCTGAGTTTGATCCCTGGGTTGAGAAGATTTCCCTGGAGAAGGGAAAGGCTACCCACTCCAGCAGTCTGACCAGGAGAATTCCATGGACTGTATAGTCCGGGGTCGCAAAGAGTCAGACGGGACTGAAGGACTTTCACTTTCACTCTCTTGAAGAAGAAGAAGGCAAGAATGCCCCCCACCACCGCCATCTTTTCTAGAGTCACGCCTTGACCTCTTCCCTGAAGAGGTAAGACCTAGCTCTGGGGAAGACTATGAAGACCAGTGCTCTGAGGAGGGAGACCGGGTGGAGACGCTGGCAGGGATGGGAGCCCCAACTTGCGGCATCTCACAGGTTCATGAGCATAAGATGCTAAATTCACTTGTACGCTATGTCCAAATTGAACAGTACGTACTAAAGTGAGTCATCCCCGCTCTTTGAGTGCACCCCGTTTATAAAGTTACTGAGTTTTCCAGCAAAAGTCAGAGGTTCTCCACAAGGACAGGGTCGGTCAGGAGATGAGGACCACCTTCCACATCATGGGTCACCACCCTCTGCAGACCCAGTCTGGCAGGAGCCTCGCTCTTGGGTAAAACTGTGGCATAAAGAAACCTCAGCAGTAAGACTCCCTGGTCTCTAGCATGGTGGGCAGTTTTAGAGAAGGATGGACTAGGAGAGATGGTGGGGAAAAGAGATAAAAGCACTTTGGGGTAAGACTGGAAGTGGCCCCAACCTTCTAATGCAGATCAGACTTGAGTGTCTGTGAAACCAAGCAGGACACTGTGGGGCTCCAGGCCATAAAGGCCTTTCTGTGTCCCCTATTTCTTGATTATAGAAAAGTGGCTCCATTCAGACTTTGTGACTTTCCCGAGTTCCAATAGGCAGATTCCAACAGTGGCTAACAGAGAAGGGTGGAGGTATATGCAGTGATAAGGAAGGAATAATAGCGAGCCTTGGGGTGCAGGGTCCTGCTTCCCTCTCAAGGGATACCCAGAACAATTATTTTTGAGCTGTTCTGCAGATACTGAAAGCCCCTCCAGGTAGGAGCAGTTAACTGTGTGCCCATATGCACTAGACCTCAAATGCATTGGGACAGGAAGGTTGATGATGCTGACTCCGAGTTTCCTCCCCACCAACCAATCAGAAGAATGTCCATGAGCTGATCACACCCTCCTCTTTGCACCATTGCTATAAAACTCCTCACTACCGCCTCCAGGTTGAGACACAATTTTGAGGGCATCAGCCCACTGTAGTCCCCCTTTGCTTGGCAAAGCAATGAAGCTATCCTTTCCCAATGAACCTGAAACTCTGTCTCTGAGATTTAATTTGGTGTTGAGGTTCAGAGGCTGCATTTAGCTTCACTTTCCCTACCCAGCCTTCACTCCATGCACCAAACTCCCCCTTTACCACCCAGACACTGCTTCCTAACATCTGGAGGCTAGTCTAGGAGGACCTCTACTACCCCTACCTGTCCCCTCATTTCCTCTGGCTTCTATATGATAGGTACAGGATTGATGGGTAAGCATTCAGTCATTCATAGGAGGCCTCTAATCACAGGCATTGTACCAGGTGCTGGGAACATCACCAGTGTTTAAACCCCTTACCTGTTCTCTTCTGTGTGGGGAGGGGAAAGCTATCTTCTCTGGGTGGGATGGAGCTCACTATCTCAAGGAAAAGTCAGTGAACCAGTGAGTCAGTTGATTAAGATAAACCACACCTTTAATCCCAGAGTAGCCAGGGAGCTGAGCAAGTATGGAGGCTAGCGGATGCCGCTCTTTCATCCTCAGTGGCAAGCCTGCTCCACAGCCCATGGGATCACCTGGATGGATGCTGTGTACATGAGGTACTGAGGTGGTGATGAACCCTTGGTCATCACTGATTGCTGCAAGACTCGGAGCCAGAGTCCACGTGTCCTTCTCAGCCTGATTCTTACTGATTTAAGCGTGGAATCCCCTTAGCAACCCAGAGCTCCTTAGTCAATTCCCAGGGCCTCCCAACACCCATGGGTCCCTGACTCATGATGGAGACAGTGGCCTTGAAATTAACTGGGAACACCAGGCACCTCCCTCACTGTCTGGTTTCTATAAGGAAGAGCCTTAACCTGGTGGTGCGACCCTCACCACACCACATGGCAACATCATGTTTACGAGTCCCTCCCCACTCCCCTCTGAGCTCAGAGCTGGGACCGTACTAGGCTCAGCTGGCTCACACACTGCCTGTCCAGCACACGGTGAATTTAACCGGAACTACTTTGGCTTTAAATAGTAGAGACCCAATTTAAAACAGTTGGAGCAAGAATAGGTGATAGACAGGAACTTTGGTCCTGGAGATTACAGAGGCTTTTAGGAAGAGAGGTAAAAATACTAAGTTACAAGTGCTTGTGGCTGGCCCTGAGATGCTTCCCGTCCACCATCAAGGGTGCCCATCTAGGAAGTAGGGAGGAAGCTAACTTCTCTGATGTTCCTTCAACAGCTGTCCAGATGTAGGAGCTCTGTGCCTAAATTAAAGTCCATTATCTCCAGAGGTGGCTGAGGTGCGTGAGTGTGAAGCCAGGCTGGTTATTTTCTATTGAAGCCTACAATTTTTGTTCAGCAGCAAAAGTCACTGTGGACCCACCGCTGAGGCCAATTAGATCTACAGCTCTTGTAAAGCCAGTCTCAATTTTATCAGTGTCCAACTGATTTCAATGGCATAATTTGATATCGCAACAGCATAGAGAACGCTTTACAACAGACGGCAGGCAGCCCTGGATGCCTTTCCAATTCTAATTTTACTTTTGAGTTAGTTGGGATTTTCACTTGCTAGATACATGTTAATATCCCTTCTTACATTATCATCTAAAGAGTCTTTGGAATAGATATTTCCAAATTCCCTTTACCCTTCCTCTGTAAAACGGCATATTCCTACTGACTCCTTCCTGGTTGATAGTGGGGAAATGGAGACAAAGGTTTAGTGATCCAGCAGATTTACACAGATAATGAGTAGATCAGACATGCCATGTTCCTCGTTAAATCCTGATGCCAGAACCTCTCATTTTTGCATATTCTAGTGACTTTAGAAAAAAGACCAAATTCTATAAAGGACTCTGTATGATCCAGCCCCTGACTCCCCCACCCCAGCCCATGGTCTCTCCTGCTATCTACATATTCAAGATGTGGGTCTTTCAGGTGTACAGCAAACTGATTCCGTTTCACATACATCATTTTTTTTTCAGATTCTTTTCCCTTATAGGTTATTACAAAATATTGGGTACTACACAGTAGGTTGGTTATCTATTTTATATATAATAGTGTATATCTGAAGGCTTCCCTGGTGCCTCAGGCAATAAAGAATCTGCTTGCAATGCAAGACACCCAGGTTTGATTTCTGGGTGGGGAAGATCCCTTGGAGTAGAAAATAGCAACCCATTCCATTATTTTTGCCTGGAGAATCCCACGGACAGAGAGCCTGCTTGGCTACTGTCCATGGGGTCACAGAGGATTGGACATGACTGAGCAGGCATGCACACACAGAGAGTGTGTATCTGTTAATCCCAAACTCCTAATTTATACCTCCTCCCTGCTTTCCCCCTTGCTAACTATTGTAAATCAACTATACTTGAATTAAAAGGCAAACTGAAAAAAAACCTTACTTTGTCATAGGAAAAAAAATGCACATTCTCTGCATTAGCAATTAAGTCAGGTAAAATGGAACTGAAATATTTCTTATTTTTCCCAGTCATATGAAAATAAACTTAGGATGAGTTTTCTTCTAATAAAAAAAAAATGACTTAGAAATAAAAAGACAAGGTTCTTTCGTTTCTTGAAAAGCCACACCCCTGTCACCTCCGGGCATTCACACGTGCTATTCACCTCACCTGGAAGGTTTCCAGTTGGCCCGGCTCTATCACAGAACAGTATCCCCATACTTAACTGCTATTTATCTTCCTTTTCTTGGCCATGAGGCGTGGCTTGTGGGATCTTAGTTCACTGACCAGGGATCAAACCCCTGTCCCCAGCAGTGGAAGCATGGAGTCCTAACCACTGAACCACCAGAGAAGTCCCTCCTCTTCATCTCCTGTGTCTGTTTCAAGCATCACTATCTCAGGAAAGACTTACCTAGTCTAGCTCACACCACTCTGTCACCCATCCTTAGAGCAATTGCTACACTCAGAAATTCCATATTCTTGATGATCCAGCTAATGACTATCTCCCTGACTAGACTATAAGCGCCACAAGGGCAAGAATTACATCTGCTTTACACATCATTGTTGATGTAGAGGGAAACAAATATTCTTAATGTGTCGGACAAAGAAATGAATTAATGCAAAAGAAAGAACACCATCTTACAACAGATAGTGGGTGACATTTCCAATTCCAATTTTGCATTTGAGTTACTATTGCCATTCAGTCACTAAGTCATGTCTGACTCTGCGACCCCACGGACTGCAGCACACCAAGCTTCCCTGTCCTTCACTGTTTCCTGGAGTTTGCTCAAACTCATGTTCATTGAGTCAGTGATGCCATCCAACTACCTCATCCTCTGTCGCCCACCTCCTGCCTCAGTCTTTTCCAGCATCAGGGTCTTTTCCAATGAATCAGCTCTTTGCATCAGGTGGCCAAAGTACTGGAGCTTCAGCGTCAGTATCAATCCTTCAAATGAATAATCAGGACTGGTTTCCTTTAGGACTGACTGGTTTGATCTTGCTGTCCAAGGAACTCTTAAGAGTCTTATCCAGCACCACACTTTGAAAGCATCAGTTCTTCAGTGCTCAGCCTTCTTTATGAGCCAATTCTGACATCCGTACATGACTTCTGGAAAAATCACAGCTTTGACTATCCAGATCTTTCTTAGCAAAGTGATAGCTATGCCTTTTTTTTTTTCCCCACTCGGTATAATACATGTTAATATCCATTCTTATTTTTATAATCAAAAAAGTCTGAGGAAGAAGGTAAGGTTACTCCAGGGCACCCTTATTTCTGATCTATATTGTTGATCAACTTGGTGTTAAGAGGGTGAGAAGCATTAAGTATAATCACACATGAAGAATCACAGCTCAAGATCTCATGATGGCTTGTGCTAAGGTAAGTTTTTTCACCTGGGCCCTTAGAAAGAGAACTCTGGGGATTATTCTCTATTTCCTAATGAGGGCTTCTCCTCAGGGAGGAAGAGACAAGGATACTCCCAAGGCATTGAGCCCACATTCCTAGTTCCCCAGGCTTCAACTCGTCACTTTGGAGCCAGGGTCAGAGCCATCAGCTACATCAGCTCCACACTGATGCTGGTTGCCCGCATCCCTCTGACAGGATGCTCTGCCCTCCCCCTGCTCACACAAAAGAACTTCAGTCTCCCAAAGAAGAAATTCACAGGGATTTATGACTCAATCAACTCACCCAAAAGGAGCATAAATGGGATTAGTTTTAATATTGTTAAGTTGCAAAAATACAGGCATATGTGCGTGCCAAAGCGAAAATGTACGCAAGCAAAGGAGGAAAACATATGGGAGCCCATATGGCGAAAAGCACATGGCTAGACCTTCACACACTTCTCATTTACAACAAGAACCAAAGTTAGTGAACATAAATTTGCTTTGCAAAAATATGAGAGGAACAGCTTGTTTGCCCATAACTGTTCCACTGAGCAAGATAGGGATAACCTTGATTTCTCAACTCAGACACCTCTTTCTCACACTCCGGGGATTAATTAGGCTTTTCACACAACTTCAGATTAGAAATAAGAATCCTGGCTGCCTCGCAGAGAGACAGAGAAGTGGGCGCAGGACTGGGTGAGGACGTGGGTCAACTGACAGGCAATCCCATCTGTGGCTGGCACTGGTACCTGGGGTGACTCAGAAGAGAAATGAGGTTGGTGGGTCTCCGCAGGTTTATCTTAATTGAACCAGAGAAGCAATGGAGAGCTACTGCAGACAATGGCAGAGAAGTGGTTTCCACTTGGAGGCTGTGTTTTTCTTAGCACAACATTGAGTGGTGGCTAGAAACTGTCCAGATGCAAGAAGGTAGGTATGGAATTAGACAGGAGAATGTAAGAGCATGGTGCCCCAGATAACAAGTGGAATCTGATACAATACCTCACTTTATATTGTACCTGTTCAATCTTTGTACAGCAGACAAAGATGGACTTGGAAAACAAGGACAATGTTCCTTTCACAGATCTCCCACTTTAGTCACCTGTGAGTCATTTGCCATTAACTTTTTGAAGACTGTTTCTTTGCCTGGGAAACATTTCTTCTCTGACCTATTTTAGAGGCTTGCTACAAACCCTCTTGAAATGATGCATGTGGAAATATTTTATAAACAGTATTTTCTTACGTAAGCATGTTGTTAGTGGAAACCTAGAGGTTCATCTTACTTATGATTCCTAGTTTGCATTTTTTAATTTGAAGTAATTATTGATTTAATGGCAACCCACTCCAGCATTCTTGTCTGAAAAATCGCAAGGATAGAGCAGCCTGGCGGGCTACAGTTCATGGGTTCTCGATAAGTCGGACACGACTGAGCTACTAAGCACGCATACATACAAAAGGTTGCAAAAACAGTAGAGAGGTCTGTGTACTCATTGCCAGCCCCCTGGATGATGGTATCTTTTCTAATTAAAGCACGTTGTTAAGGCCAGGTGGTTGATTGGAAACGACACAGTTAACCACATAATGGGGCTGAGATTTTTTTTTTTGGATGTACCCATATTTTATACCTTTATGTCTAATTCTGACATTTCATCATGCATATTGTTTCATCTAACTACCCCAATAATCGAGGCATGGGGCTGTCTGTTGATTGCAAAGCAACAGCTTTGAACAACTTCTTTTCCCCCCTGCACCAACTGTTGGCCACCACTGACAGGTTATGCATCCTAACACTTTTTCCATTTAGGGAATGTTTTAAAAGTGGAATCATACAGCATCCTACCCTTTGACAATGACTGTGCGTTCCTATAATGCCCTCAGGTCCACCTATGATGTCAACTGACATAATAGTTCATTTACTTTTTATTGCTGAAATACATTTCAAGGTGTAGGTGTAACCAGACGCCCCTTGAAGGACAAGTGAGTGAAGTCGCTCAGTCATGTCCGACTCTTTGCTACTCCATGGACTGTAGCCTACCACTCTCCTCTGTCCATGGGATTTTCCCAGCAAGAGTACTGGAGTGGGTTGCCATGTCCCTCTCCAGAGGATCTTCCTGACCCAGGGATTGAACGTGGGTCTCCCACATTGTAGGCACACACTTTACCCCCTGAGCCACCAGGAAGTCCTTAAAGGACATTTGGACTATTTCCAAGTTTGCCTATCACAAATAAAACTGCTGTGTCATTCCGAATTTTCAGGTGGACCAGAGAGAAACTGAATAACTAATAAAGGACTCATGATGTTAAAGAGTAAGAGACAAAGACAGAAGTAGGCTTAATAATGCGTAATAAAAAAGGCACAATTATAAATATTAGCACTTTCCTTTCAGGGCTACTGGGGCAGTAAATTAGCTAAAACATGTAAAGTGTATAACAGGGCTTGACATACAGTAAGCATGATGTTAACATAACCAGCTCTCAGGATGGCTGTAAGTTACAAGGATTCTAAGAATAAATTTAAATTAAAACATGGCACAATGGCAATGTAGAACACTGTTGGCAACCCATGTATGTGTGTCCAGTGTAACTATAAGCCTTCCATTCATTCTTTCTTGTGGTCCTGGTGATCATCTGAGGAAGTTGGCATAAATAGAACCATTCTGCAGTCTAGGAGACTGGGGATCCTGGAGATGATATGATCTTTCTAAAGTTACTCAGGCAGTTAACTGCTTGGACCAGATTTCAATCCCAGGTTATAAGAATGTGAAGGCTAGCTCTATCTAGAAGCTGAAGCTCCAGTACTTTGGCCACCTGACGCCAATATCTGACTCACTGGAAAAGACCCCAATGTTGGGAAAGACTGAGGGCAGGATGAAAGGGGGGCAACAGAGGATAAGATGGTTGGATGGCATCATCAACTCATTGGACACGAGTGTGAGCAAACTCTGGGAGGTAGGGAAGGACAGGAAAGCCTGGCATGCTGCAGTTCATGGAGTCGCAGAGAGTCAGACATGACTGAGTGACTGAATAACAACGATCTAGAAGCTAACCCTGCCAGCCACGAGGAGTTGACACCTATACACAAGTATGAGTTGGCACTTCTTTATTTGGAATGTGAGGGACTTGGTAATTTCTTTTAAGCCTTTCTTCTCAAGGACATCCAGGATGAAAAATAAGAGTTGGAGTAGAAATATTCTGGGACCAGTATATCTGCTAACCTCAACACCTGGCAGAGAGAACAGGAGAGAGACAGACCTGCTCAAGCCAGGTCAGGATCAAGGATGAGGATTTTGCTGGAATTACACCTTAGATGGAATTTACTTGTCTAGCACCGTCATATCCAGAACAAAGCTGCACTGCCCCCCCAACCCCACCAGGATATGTGCATGCTTGCTAAGTCGCTTCAGTCATGTCTAACTCTGCGACCCCATGGACTGTAGCCCTCCAGGGTCCTCTGTCCATAGGATTTTCCAGGCAAGAATACAGGAGTAGGTTGCCATGCCCTTCTCCAGGGGATCTTCTAGACCCAGAAGTCTAACCCCAATCTCTCCTGAATTGGTAGGCAGGTTCTTTACCACTAGCGCCACCTGGGAAGCCCCAGGATATGTGTACTTAACACTTATTCCTTATCTTATTTTACTTGCTTTCATTTTAGATTAAAATCTTTATTCTTTGGAAACAGTGTCAGACTTTATTTTTTTGGGCTCCAAAATTACTGCAGATGGTGACTGCAGCCATGAAATTAAAAGACACTTACTCCTTGGAAGAAAAGTTATAACCAACCTAGATGGCATATTGAAAAGCAGAGACATTACTTTGCCAACAAATGTCCGTCTAATCAAGGCTATGGTTTTTCCAGTGGTCATGTATGGATGTGAGAGTTGGACTGTGAAGAAAGCTGAGCGCCGAAGAATTGATGCTTTTGAACTGTGGTGCTGGAGAAGACTCTTGAGAGTCCCTTGGACTGCAAGGAGCTCCAACCAGTCCATTCTAAGAGATCAGCCCTGGGATTTCTTTGGAAGGACTGATGCTGAAGCTGAAACTCCAGTACTTTGGCCACCTCATGCGAAGAGTTGACTCATCGGAAAAGATTCTGATGCTGGGAGGGATTGGGGGCAGGAGGAGAAGGGGACGACAGAGGATGAGATGGCTGGATGGCATCATGGACTCGATGGACGTGAGTCTGAGTGAACTCCAGGAGTTGGTGATGGACGGGGAGGCCTGGCGTGCTGCAGTTCATGGGGTCGCAGAGTCGGACACCACTGAGCAACTGAACTGAACTGAACTGATTCTTTATTATTTATCCCTTTTACAATAAATTTATTTTTTTTTTACTTTTAATGTTTTTAGCTTTTATGTTTTGCTTGATTTTTAAAATCTTTTGTTCTTGATTCAATATAAAATGTACAGTTGTCTAACAACATTGTAAAGCCACTATACCTCCAATGAAATTTAAAAAATTAAAAATAAAAGATTATGTTATGTTGCAGAGACAAAGCTATTACTTATTCTTGAAAGCTCGAAGCCTTTCCTCAGAGAATGCCCTCCTCCACCACGTCCTTCTTAGTCAGGACTTATCAACTTGGTTATGTGCACTTCTTTTTTTCAAGGAGGAATTAAAAATACTTTATCTGTGAATTCAGAATCACACACAAGTTATCTTTACAGTTCAATTTATTATATAGAAATCACTTGGGTTTTATATTTTCAGTTAAATTCTTAACTGAGATTACAATACTTTTTAAAAAAAGATTGCTACATTAATTCAGTACTTTTTCCAGCATACCAAATTGAAATGAAAGTGAAAGTGTTAGTCGCTAAGTCATGTCAGACTCTTTGCGACCCCATGGTCTATAGGCTGTCAGGCTCCTCTGTCCATGGGATCCTCCAGGCAAGAATACTGGAGTGGGTTGCATTCCCTTCTCCAGGGGATCTTCCTGATCCAGGGATCAAACCTGAGTCTCCTGCATCGCAGGCGGATTCTTTACCATTGAGCTACCAGGCATACATACAAAAGTTCAAATTTCAGATTTATGGCACACAGTCTTCAAATCAACACAGACATTCCTTAAAGTTACCATATCATTCACATGTCATATTTGCAATTCTGAGCTGTTGTCCACAGAATAGCTCTCCTTTAAATACAGCAAAATTGACATGCCATGAAGCTCAAAGTTGTATAATCAAGCCAAGGACTCAAAATTGTGCCATCTCTTAAAAGATTTGGCATTTCTGGACCAAAATGCACAACATGTAAAGAAGGTTAGGAACAATTCCTCCTCCTTATTAAAGTGAATAAAAAAGAGAGACAAAGAGAAGTAGATAGAAAAAAATGCAGACGCTAAAAGACACACATGGCTTTAGGAAGCACTGACAATTCTGATACGAGAGAAGGAAGGAGAGACAGAAGAACTATCAAAAACAGAAACAACAATTTAAATAGTATTTAGGGCCATGTTAGTCGTTATCCAGACCTTAAACACCGAGGCACAAACAATTGATATGTACAGTGTTATTACAGTTTTTAAAAGGAGGCCAAACGACTCCCACTCTACTCAAGAAAACAGAGAAGCCCAAAATACATTTTTAAACTGCTTCCATCAATGACCACTCATGTTAAGGCATAAAGAAGTCAGCTTCAGTTGCCTGGAAAACTCACTTCTGTGGGAGTGCTCATTCTCTTGCTCCCTGAGGTATTACCGTATATGAGTTGATGTAGCAGCAACTCACTCACAGGTGAATAGCTGTCATCTTAAAACCTCCATGGAGAGGACATAGAAAAGAAGACTTTATTATTCCTTCCAAACATCTGGCCTTTCCAAACATGCACTGGAAATGGGACCAGGTATGGAGGCACTGCAGCGGGGTACATGGCACCCTGAAAGAAGACCCTCCTTCCACCCCCACAGCCTGGGGTTGGAACCCACCTGTCCCACCATGTATCCCAAACACACTGGCCCCTTGCCTGTCCGCTTTGATGGCCTGTTCTGGGACCTGCCCATTTTTCCCTGGCCTGGGATTCCAGCATAATCCTAGTTTCTAAACTGCAGGTCACTCAGAACATATTTCCATGTGTGTGAAGTCTATTAAACAAGTGCCACATTCTCTAGTAAATCCAATAAATGCCTAAAATAAATCCAATAAGTACCTAAAATAAAAATCTAAAATATGAAACCCCAAAATTAGGAAATAAAAGCCTAAAAAATACCTAACAAATCCAGTTAGTTAAAAGGGGCTCCAAGGAGAGTGGAAATGATGGGAACATTGACACCATGGAAACTGGCAGATGCCACCAAGCCTCCCTTGCCTGCCCACCCTCAGCCCCAGTCAATTTTTAACATTTACCAGCAGTATGACCTAAAACTCTGCCTTTTTCAGCTATCATTTCAGGCATAGATCGGATTCCTGTGTTTTGAGCTGAAATTTTCATTCATCGTATCTATGTAATTTTTTTTAAGATTTTTTTTTTAGATATGGAATATTTTTTAAGGTAATTATTGGATTTTTACAATATTGCTTCTGTTTTACTTTTTGGGTTTTTGGCCATGAGGTATGAGGGATCTTAGCTCTCTGACCAGGGATGGGACCCATGCCCTCTGCAGTGGAAGCAAAGCCTTAACCACTGGACTTCCNATTTTTACAATATTGCTTCTGTTTTACTTTTTGGGTTTTTGGCCATGAGGTATGAGGGATCTTAGCTCTCTGACCAGGGATGGGACCCATGCCCTCTTCAGTGGAAGCAAAGCCTTAACCACTGGACTTCCAGGAAGTCCCCACACACATTTTATATTTCAGAGATTCCACATAGTTTCATATCCACAAATGCTTCCTATTCTCTAGCGTGATGATGAATTTATTCACCTTTACCTTTTCTTCTATAGTTTCTTGAGCTTGGCATGTATTTAGTCTGTCATCTTAAACCATAACCACAATTCTTAATCTTTAATAATCTGGTCATTAAAATATTCTTTTTCTAAATGGAACTTGGGTATTCATTCTTGTATATAGTACTCAAACTTAAACAATCGTTTTCAAACATTGTATTAACATTTCGGAACATAGCTGTCCCGTAATCTATGTTCTCTGGTGTGATTTTATTAGAATTTCAAAGGAAACGCCATTACAACTTCTATTTCTTACTCTTGCTAGATGAACTAAACAATCAGTTGTTCTAAAAATGCTATTTGATGTTCAAGTTGTATTGGCGGCTCTTCTAAACCTTTACAAACAACTTCCCAAAGTTGCCTTAACTCCAAGTGAGAAGGAGTATCCTTCTAAAAGTAAATATTGGTGGTCACCTGCAAGTGAAATTTGAAATGGGCAAATCTCCCAGGTTCTAGTGCTTTTCACACTCAGGAAGCGATGCTTTGAGTTTATATGTTGAAATGTTATTGGGAGAGGGGAGAGAATGGAAGAAAAAAGAGACAGCAAAGTGAAGGCCAGAGCAAGGGAAAGACAAAAGGGAATTTGAAAGTTGAACATGGGCTGGGAGACTTAAAGGCGAGAGAGAAAATGTAAATTTAATACTCTTTTGTTTTTGAGGCTGAATTCCAAATACTGCGTCATATAAAAGATTAAGAATGTGGATGAATCTTCTGTATTTTAAGCGGGAAACAAACTTTACCGCAAAGCCATTATAAAGAATTGCTTTAAAACATTTCCATAAAATCAAAGTGCCTTTCAAGAGATTCCTAGGCTGATAGAACTGTGTGTTTAGGACCAAATAAATGCATTCTGGGATTTCAAGCATTTATAAAGACATGTGATTTTACCAAATATGTAGAAGCTGGTCTGATGGTTAGACGTATTTTTGTATATAACATAAATCAAAATTCTCCCTGACTTACAGCAAAATTTCCACAGGGCCTGTATCTTTGGGAACACAAGCTACCGCTGTATTTATAATAAAGTTGAGCTTCCTGATACCCCTTATGATTCTTTTAATATTCTTGTTAATATTACTTTACAATATTGACATTTTGGATTTCAATATCTGAGGTCTTTATGCAAAGGGTGTCTGGGGATTTATTATCATTATCTTTCCCTATACCAAGGCAGGTGCTGAAATATGTGTTCTCAATGCACATGGAGAACATTAGATGGTAAAATTTTGAACAATGGTCCTGGTAAAAAATCCAGTGTCCATTTGTAAGTGCTTCTCACATAGTTAATGTTCCAAACTAGGGGGCACTTTCGGGTCATTACTTCCTATATCTGTATGTGTTTAGTTTTTAAGTTTTGTTGGGATTTAATTCACATACAATGAAATGCACTTATTTTTAGCATAGCATTGATTAGTTTTTGCTAATTTAAGCAGCAATATAACAAACACCCTGCTCAAGATTTTCATCACCCCCCAAAATGCCCTTGTACCCCTTTGTAGATAATTATTAAAAATCCCTACCCTACATAATCAATGACTTGATTTCAGTCACTCTAGATTAATTTTTGCCCATTGTAGACTTTCATATGAATGACATCAGTGTCTATTTTTTACTTTTTTTCTTTAGCATAATGCTTTTGAGACTCATTCATTTTCTTACATGTATCAATGATTTGTTCCTTTTAATTGCTGAGAAGCCATCTGCTGCTTAAATTTACTATGATTTAGCTATTTTACCTGTTGAGGGTTCTAGCTTACTTCTAGTTTGAGGCTATTACAAATAAAGCTGCTATGAACATTTGTGTACTGTGCATATCTCTGGTTTTTCATTTATCTCTGGTGAATTCCTAGAAGTGGAATTGCTGGGTCATATGCTAAGTGTATGTTTAACTTTATAGCAAGGTGCAAACAGTTTTCCATAGCATTGATGCTATGGAGAATGCAGCTCTTTAGTCTTTTTCCTGTTTGCCCATTTCTGTTTCCAGAACCTAATTAGTGAGATCATCAGGCAGTTTAACCTAACTCGGGACCTGTGCTCTCCTGAATGTAAACCATGCCTCCTCTAAGCTGCTGACTCTTTTCTTAGATAAAAGGAAGACCAACTCTCTACCTCTAAGATCCCTCCCTTACACCATCAAGCAATCCTGCACGCAGGGGCAAGACAACTGAAGAGTCAGCCAGTCCATACGCAATGGAGATGTAGAACCCAGACTCCCACCTTGAAGACTCACTGAATCTTCCCCCTTCTTCCCCTTAAAAACTCTCCTAGCCTATAGAACCCTCAGAGTTGGTCTCTGGACACAAGCCCACCATTTCCCCAGATGGCTGGCTTTTCTGATTAAAGCATCTTTCCTTTCTACTGATGCTTGCCTCTCAAATTACTGGCTTTTGGAGGTGAGCAGCCAAACCTGAGTTAGGTAGCAATACCATTTCACAGTCCCAAAGTCAATGTAGGAGAGTTCGGTTGCTCCACAGCCCCACCAACACTTGATATGGTCTGTCTTTTCAATTTCTGTCATTCTAGTATTTGTGTAGTAGAGTTCCATTATGGTTTAATTTTCATTTCTAAGACAGATACGTTTAGCATATTTTCATGGGCTTATTCCATTCATGTATCTTCTTTTGTGAATTGTCTGTTTCGATGTTTTGTTCACTTCAACGTAAGCTGTTAGCATTATAAGAATTACACAGTGTAGATGTAAAATCTTTGTCAGGTATGTGTATGGCAAAGGTTTTCACCTGTCTTTTACTTGTCTTTTTGTTTACTCAATGGTGCTTTTAATTTTGATGAACCCAGTTATGTGCTGAATTTCATCCCCACCCCCACCAAAATAAAGAAATAAATAATACCTAGTCCCAATGTTTCAGAAAGTGACCTTATTTGGAAATAGGGAATTTACAGAGATAATTAAGATAATTTATTGTCCAGTAGAGAGTCGGACACGACTGAGCAACTGAACTGAACTGATTGTTCAGTCACTCAATCATGCCCAACTCTTTGCAACCCCACAGACTTTTCCTTCTGTGGGATTTTCCAAGCAAGAATACTGGAGTGGGTTGCTATTCCCTCCTCCAGGGGATCTTCCCAACCCAAGGATCAAACCCACGTCTCCTGCATTGCAGGTGGATTATTTACTTCTGATCCACCAAGAAAGCTCAATCACGATTATATGAGGTCATAAAAGAACATCCCCAATCCAGTATGTTTGATGTTCCTATAACAAGGGAAAATCTGACACGGGGAGGTGCACACGGGAAGACAGCCATGTGACAATGACCTCAGGGAGGGGCTGATGCACCTGCAAGCCGGGAGACACCAGAGATGCCGGAAAAGGACTAGAAGCTTGAGGAGAGGCATAGACAGACCTCCCCTCCCAGGTCGCAAAAGGGACAACCCTGCCTACAGCCTGATCACAGGCATCCCGCCTTCAGAACTACAAGGAAACACATTTCTGTTGTTTAAGCCATGAGGTCTGCAGTACTTCGTTATGGGAACCACAGAAAAATAATACAAAACACATTTATCATTTTTCTCTTACACTGAGAGCTTTTAGTGACCTAGCAAGTCCTTGTCTAGTTCAACAGTCCTAAGATTTATTCTTAGATTTTCCTCTAGATTTATATTATTTTTATATCACACACAGGCACACTCCACACATTTTCCTTTTCACTGGGTTTCACTTTTAGATTTTCTAATGCCTGAGAGAGCACTTGTTTCTTATATAATTTATAGAATTTATCATAGTTTCTGTTAACAGGGTAAATACACCAAGTGGCTCTTTGCCCATCTCTTCAAGTTCAACTCGGAGTAAGTTTTATTTCCAAGAGGATAAGATCCACTGTTCTTCGGGGTCCCTCCCTGTTAAGTTGGAGATTACCACAGCTAAAGTCTTAATACCAATCACCAAGTTCCCAGCACAGCAGGTGCCAGAGTACTTAACCCTTTCTATCACCTTTCTACCACTCTGAGTAAATGTTCTGAAAACACTGAGAAGGCGATCCTTTCTCTCCTAGATGTACAAAAACACCAACATTTTCAGTGCACTTTCTAGCACTCTACTTCAAGAAAGGACAGACCACCCTTTGACGAGTGCATCTCCACCTTGAGATATTAGTGTCTGTGTTGTAAGTTACTCTTACTCTGCCCTTCATAGTTGGGAAAACAAAAAGCTTCTAAGGAAGGTCATGAAAGGGCCTGGGGAAATGATTCAGTAAATGTTCTCTATAAATCCTGCAGAATTCCCGTGACAGATGCCTGTGGTCTCTTTGCTCTTCCATCACTGTGCTACAAAACAGCATTGTTTTCTGACTCCTCAAGTTCTGTTGTGCTTTAGAAGCAAGGCTTCACTGTACCAACTCTGAAAACTTCCTCCAGGGAAATGCCTTACCCTTGACTGACAGGTGTCTCCACGTCACCGTGGGCTCCGGTCTGCCGATAGCGAGACACAGCAGGGTCACGCTGCTCCCCTCGTTCACGGTGACATCTGAGGAGATGTTCATGATCTGGGGAGGGACTGGAAAGAGACAGAGGAGAAAAGACGTGTATGAGAAGGATTCTTTGCAGAAAAGGAGGCATCAGCCTCACATGTCTTCAAATAGCATGTTTTGACAATGGATATTATTCTCCATCATAATTTCAGTTTACTTCAGTTTATTACACTTGATTCAGCAAGGAATGTGACCATTAACAGAGCAGGTACAGGGCACTCCTGGAAGCAGTTCTGTATAAGGTCTGGTCGTAGCAGCAGGCAGGTGTGTGTGCGTGTGAGGGTGGCGTTCTGAGGAAGCAGTGACTGAAGAGACAGGCGTTACTGACGGTGGATGGAAAAGTAGAAGCAAAGGGAAAATACGAAGTGCTCTGAAGACTTCCGGTCTACCCGCGTGCACCAGTCTCATCACACTTGCCTCCCTGATCGCCCCTTCGCTTTTCCTCTTCTCTTCCTATCTGAAAGCACACAGCTCATCTTTCAAGGGGCATCAAAGGTCACTTCCCCTTGGCAGTTTTCCCTCGCCTCTTCCTAAATCCTGAAAAGAGAATCCCCCCCTCCCCTAGCAAAGGAGCTGGATGTGTTCTCCTTACAGGTGATTATTTTACACCTGTCTCACTCTCTTGTATCCTGTTTATTTTTTAAAATATATGTAAACACGTTTTTAATGGGCGTGTGATTGCTTTATAATGTTGTGTTAGTTTCTGCTGCACAAAAATGTGAATCGGCTATGTGTATATCTCCCCTCCCTCTTGAGTCTCCCTTCCACCCCTCCCCCACCCCACCCCTCTAGGTGGTCACAGAGCCCTGAGCTGACCTCCCTGTGCGGCAGCTTCCCACTAGCTCTCTGCTTTACACACGGTAGTGTATTTATGTCAATCTTCATCTTCCAATTCATCCAGCTCTTTCCTTCTTCACCCCCACCCCACCCATGTCTATGCCCGTCTCTTTACCTAGAGAGTGAGGTGCTGAACGATAAGGGTGGAATGACATCCACCTCTATTCCGCAGTGTCTGGCACAAGACTGATGTGGGTAACTGCTTAATTCCTCTTTGAAAGAAAGTTCCAAAAACCTATTAAACACATCCGAAAACTAAGAGGGTGGGGCAAAGCTTCTAATGGAGGATTTCTGATACTGAAAGCTTTCTTCTCAATTTTCTTTCAGATTCTCAAAATAAAAGAAAGGTCGACAGAGAGAGGAGCTCCAAGCTTATATCTATGCTGATTTATTCCAACTGCCAGTTTAATTATGAATTATGAATTAGCAAACAGGTAGAGTCCTAGGAGATTCCAAACCACCTGGGTCAGTGGTGGAAGAGAGTTATAGCTGGTGCTTGATCCAGAAAACCCTGCAGCCTAGAGTTTTATGCTGCTGAGACCAGAGAGGTAAGTCTTTTTCAAGGAGAAGCCATAAGTAACATGGAGAACATTTGCCATCATAAGGGAATCCACATTACCAAATAAATAAAATGTACCTGGCTTATAAATCTGCCATGTTTTAGATTATTTCTGCATTAGGAATTGGTCTGAAATTTCATTGCACATATTTTACCAAAACACACACTGGGAAAGAATAGTGTACTTTCTAACTACATTGCACTCTCTTGAGAAAACCCTACTACTTGTTTTTTTCAGTATTTTCCAGCTTGTTAAAAAATCATTCCTGGCTTAGAAATGTCAATACTTTTTTCTCATTTTTATAAAGCAACAACTTCAGTGTACCTTCCAGAATATTCTCAGAATAACATCCGCTTATTTGGATGGGTTAGGCTGTCTGAAGCGCTCTTTTTCGAGACCCAAGCATCTCACTTATTGTAAGGTGGACACAGCTGAGGCGGGAGGGTGGGGGGCATAGCTGATCAATGGAGGATGATTTAGGACATTGAAGCTGTGATGTCCAAGGATGGTTCGCTCAGTACAGTCCCCAGTTCAGAGCTACTATTTCCATATGTGTTTGTCTGATAATTTAAAAGGTGCGGGGTTAGGAGATATTGGCAAAATTCTACAGATATTTGGGGGATATCCTCTTTTCCCAAGTGGACAGTGCCCCCCCACTAGGAGGGAGCCTCCTGGAGTGGGATCCTGGAGGTTGACCCCAATGTTTCACCAGGCCCCAGGCACTGCCCCCTGCCCCCTCTGCAGGCCCACACTGTCCTCTGTCACTTTCCACAAAGGAGGAAAGACAAGGACAGCGTGAAGGGTGAGGGTTGCCAGCAAGACAGGAAACACAGACAGTAAAGTAGGAGAAAGGAAAAGTTTTTCTGTTTTCAATCATGGCATCATTATTAATACATAATATGTAATAATAGGTATTAGGGCTTCCCAGGTGGCTCAGCGGTGAAGAATCCGCCTGTACTGCAGAAGATGTGGGCTTGATCCCTGGGTTGGGAAGATCCCCTAGAGAAGGAAACAGCAACCCACTCCGGTATTCTTGCCTTGAAAATCCAGCAGACAGAGGAGACTGGTGGGCTGCAGTCCATGAGGTCGCAAAGAGTCAGACACGACTGAGCAACTAAACCACTACAATAATAGCTATTGCTTATTAACATATGATTTGTTTTAAATAGCTTACATATGCATTCTCTCATGACTTTTTCACTAATTATGAGATAACTAGAATAAATATTCTCACTATTAAAACTGAAGAAATTGAGGCATGGGGAGGGGTAAGTAAATTGCCAAAAATTATGTGGTCAATAAATGACAGAATTCCTTCCATTATATTGTGTCGCCTCTTTGTTTAACCTCCTATCAGTGCCCCCAAACACAATATTTATATTTGCATTCTCTGTTTCCTCTGCTTCGAAGGTCCTCCCACCGCCTCTTCCCTCATGGCAATGCCCGCCGTGAATGAAACCACCTCCTGGTCAGTCAGCTTCTCCAGGGAAGCCCCTGCTATGGAGTGTGGGGCCGCTCAGTCATCCTGGTCTTACTGGCACCAAGCTGGCAAAGGGAGGCGCTCAACACTTCTCATTTTCTTTTCAATCTGAATTGAATTTGGCAACACTATTATGGCCCTCCTCTGTCTCCATCATAACTTATATATATAAAGGAACATTTGCAAATGACTTTAAGTGCTTCCACCTATATTGACACGAGAGCTTTGTTCAATTTTCAAACACGTATCTGTGGCATATGAGTCTCTCTCTCTATCGTCTATCTATCCATTGTTGGAGATTATGAATACACAGATAAACACAAAAATGTATAACAATCTCACTAGAAATGCTGAAATGACCCAAAGGAAATGTCAGGACCCACATGAGTCTAATTAAAGGATGACAAACAGCTCAGTGTATTTCCAGTCACATCTGCAGACACTGGGGACCGTCCCTGCTGGTCTTGTGTGCACCTGGGCATCTTCTCACTGGCGGTGTTGGGTCACAATGTGTCCTCACATGACTGGGCAGATGCATCACTGCACGATGACAAGGACTTCAGACTGTGGTCATTTTAGATGGATGGATGGATGGGTGGGTTGATAGTAGACAGATACAGACATATAGATACCTATACAGATCCAGATGTAGATATAGACACGGATAAAATATTGTCCCTCTCTGTTATATGCATATATATACACACACACACACACATACACCTACAGAGAAACAGACAAACACAGTTTTATCAGACTGCAATTGGTATCTTGAGGAAGGAAGGTATCCTGGGATCTGGGTTACCAAGTGGTATTTACATGTTCTCTCTGTACTGTCAGCACGGCTGACCGCCCTTAAAGATACCCATGTGTCTTACCCACGGCTCTTCCTCTCCAGTCTTGCTGCCACTGGCTGAGTTGAGAAGCTCATCACCTCTTCCTCAGAATATTATAATTTCCTCATTTCTCTACCCGCCACTGTTTCATAGCTCAGACCGCATACAGCCACCACCATTCCCTCTTAAACATTGCTTTTGCCTAACCCCCAACCTTTGTCCCCAGCTGAGACTATGGAGTCCAGACTTTTCACAGGATCTAGCAAATCATTCCCAGCCTGAATGTCACCTCGGTGCCAGCCCCCCCACCTCGCCCCGACAAGGATCCCACGTCCTCTCTGGGGCTACACCTTTCTCTCATCCTGGTGTTTTACATACCATGCTCCTTCTTCGGGAAGACACCCCCACTTCTGTGCCCTAGGAGCTGCTCACCTTCTACACTCAACTTGAATATGAGCTTCTTTATGATGCTTTCACTGCTTCTCCTGCCCTCAAGGCATTTCTGTTTATATCTTTATCATATCATTTATCTTTACCACTAAGCTCTGTCCATGGACAGAATGTGCGATATTCATCCTTGTTTTCCTATAGTATAACAACAAGCCTGACATGAAGTAGCGTCTTTCCCCCAAGTGTAGTGCATAAATGTGTAGATTTTTAAAGTGTGTATCTTGAATCTGCCAAGTATTCTCCACCCTAGACACTTGACATCTGCCCTTTCTCCTCCCTGAAATACTCTCTACCTTATTCTTTTTTTTTTCAGTTATAGTGTGTGTTATTAACATAGATCACAGTTTCCTTTGTGAATCATTAACATATGCATCCATGGCGTCATTTTCAAAAGCTGTCCAGTCCAAACTCAAAATATTTGTCCACCCCCTATTGCTGCCTTTGTTTTATTTTCAACCCAATCTGTGATGCAAACAATTCCAAGCTCTGAGATAAAAAAGGTTTTCTAAAGGAGAACCGTTTCTTTGTGCAAAGGTAATTGGGGACTGAACTCTGGATATACCAGCCCCACCCTACACAAAGGTGATATGACAAGGCTGAAACAGTGTATGAGAAGCTGTGCACCACAGCTTAGGTTCTGGAGTTGGTAAACTTGTATAACCTTGGGCTTAACCCCTCGAGCCCTGATTCTCCATCTGTAGAATGACGATGATAGAATTGATCTCTCTTAGTTGGTATAAGAACTGAGTGTAAATGTGTATAGCATACTAGAACAGTACCTGGAAATAAGTAAGTGCTTAATAAATGTGAGCTGCCTTTGTTCATATTTATATATGGTTGTTAATACTATACATGCCATTTAGAATCTCATAAATAGCTTGGTGGTGGTGGTGGTTTAGTCACTAAGTCATATCCGATTCTTTGCATCCTCTTGGACTGTGGCCCGCCAGGCTCCTCTGTTCATGGGATTTCCCAGGCAAGAATACTGGAGAGGGTTGCCATTCCCTTCTCCAGATAAATGACTTAATCTGTGCCTAACTGCTCATTCTCTCAATCTCGATTCCTTCCATTTTAAGTCAAGATGTATAAATGAAGTTTGCCTTGGATAACAGGGACAATTTCATGATATATGCTTGCAGAATAAAAGGGAAATACTTGATAAATAATTATTCATCTCTGCCTCTTCATCTGAGCTGCTGAACCTAAGTGAATGTGTAGGGGAAATTGCACATTTCTATAAAGAAATGGCCTGGCTCTTCCATATCTATTTTCTTTCAGGGGGCATCTGCTTCTATTTCTAGAAGGAGCTTCAGCACTGTGGCTCCCTGTTTCCAGGGCAGTAATTCCACCTGTTAAAACTCTTCCTGTTTTAAGTATTTTAAGACTGAATGGCACAGTCAAAACAAATGAAAAAAGAGAATCTTATAATTTGGAGTCATAGAGGCTAAAGTCTGAATGCCACTTTTTTACTGGTTACACAGGGTCTTAGTTGCAGCTTGTGGGATCTAGTTCTCCTACCAGGGATCGAACCCAAGCTCCCAGCATTGGAAAGACGGACTCTTAACCACTGGACTACCAGGGAAGTCCTTGCATACCACTTCTTTCCAACTACTTTTTACATGATTAAGCCCTTGAAGTATAAGCTTCCTCAACCATAAAATGGGGATAAAAACATTTGCCACACAGGAATGTGGAGAAAAGATTAGAGATAATGATTGTAAAGAGACTTAAATACTTATTATTTTTGTTTTTTACATTATTATTGTATTTTCATCACCCCCAGAGAATAACAAAATATTAAGAGACTAGGGAAAACGAATATAAATATGAACTGCATTGTAGTACATTTTTAAACCTCAGGGCTAGTTTACAAAAATAATAGACTTTTAAAGTCTCATTGTTTCACTCTTCAAGGATTACCTTTTATTTTGTGTTTTAACAAGGAAGATAATTTCGTAAACTAGAGTTAAGACTAATTTGGGAATTACAGCAAGCATGCTAGGCTTGGTCATGCCGTATTTTCTATAATAAATAGTATGATATGGTGCAAAGAGCATTACACCAACTGTCAGGAGATGTGGACTCTAATGTTGGGTTCTCCATAGCTGTGTGGCTTTTTGTAAATCAGTTAATAGTTCTGGCTTAAGGTGTGTGTGTGTGTGTGTGTATGTGTGTGAGAGAGAGAGGGAGAGAGAGATGTGTGTTTCTGCGTGCAGATGTGTGTGTATGTATGTGGTGGCGGTCTGTTTTATTTATTTGTTTAGTTTTGAATGAAGAATTTAGATTGTGAATTCTTAGGTATATTCTAGTCTAAATTCTGAGTTGATTATCTTCTAATAACAGTGCAAGTTCAAGGGGCTACTCTGGGGTACAAAGTGACACTACCATCAGGAGCAGTAACAAAATAGCTGGTGTTTATTTATTTGAGCCTGGTATTAAGTGCTCTTATACATCATTTCCTTCAGTCCTCAACTTACCCTTAGTAAAGTCTTCCTATTAAAAAATCAGCATAAGGGTAGATATCTACATCAGTGGAAAAGAATTAAGTGTCAAGAAATATACCCATACATGAATGGTCAATTGATTTTCAATAGGATGTCAACACAGTTCAATGAAGGAAGAATAGGCTTTTCAACAAATCATGTTGGAGCAACTGGACAGCCACAGGAAAAACAATGAAGTTGGACTCCCACGTCACATCATATACAAAATTAACTCAAGATGCATCACATACCGATACTTAAGAACTAATTCCTAGAAGAAAGCAAAGGTGTCAATCTTTGTGATCTTGGATCAGGCATGATTTTTTAGATATGACACCAAAGGCACAAGCAACAGAAGACAAGAAATAGGTAAACTGTACATTATTGAAACTTTGAAAACTTTTAATTGTATTCAGTTTGAAGCAAAGTTTGTGCTACAAAGGATACTAGCAAGAAAGTGAAAAAACTCCCACAGAATGGGAGAAAGCTTTTACAAATAATATATCTGATAAGGAACTAGTATCTAAAATACATAAAAGCACATGCAACACCACGAAAAATACAAACAACCCAATTAAAATGTAGACAAAGGGATTTGAATAGACTTTATTCAGTGAAGATACACAAATAGCCAGCATACACATGAAAAGATGTTTAGCATCATTATTCATTAAGAAAATGCAAATCAAAACCACAATGAGTTTCTGCTTCACATCCACTAAAATGGCTATAATCAAAAAGACAGATAATAACAAGAGTTGGTGAGGATGTAGAGAAATTGGAACCCTCCCGCATTGCTAGTGGAATTATAAACTGGTGCAGCCGCCTGACAGTCTGGCAGTTCCTCAGAAGATTAAAGATAGAGGTAGCATGTAATTTAGCAATTCCACTCCTAGGTATACACTCAGGACGAACGAGAACACATCCACACAACATCTTTTACACCAAGGCTCCTAACAGCATTATTCATGGTAGACAAAAATTGGACACAACACAGACTTTCATCCACAGCTGAATGGATCAACAAAATATAGCACATCCATACAGTAGAATATGATGCATCCATGAACAGAAGCAAAGTTCTGATGCTTTAACACGTGTGAGCCTTGGAAACACTGTTACGTGGAAGAAGCCAAACACAAAAGGCAATGTGTAAGTTCCCAAATGGGCCAATCCATAGAGACAGAAACTACATTAGTTGCCAGGGGCTGGGGAGAGGGCAAATAGGGAGAGGCCACTCATGGACCTGGGCTTCTTTCAGGGGTGATGCTCTAGAATTGGACAGTAGTGATTGGTCTGCAATCTTGTGCATATAGTAAAAGTGACCGGTTTCTATTCTTTAAAAGGGTGAATTTTCCAGTGAAGAATTACATCCTTATAAAGACCCTGTTTAAAACAAACAAACAAGTCCTGTCAGCTCTTGAGAGGTAGAATCAGACATTTTTGCACTAAGGAGAGAGGGCAACATCCCAGGTAGGATTCTCAGGAAGTGCATTCTTCCTTTATGATAGTTCCATGCATGTGCTTCACTCTCCAGCATTTGTTGCTTGCCCGCTCTCTCCCCTCCCTTTTCAAGACAGCTAGCCATGTGTGCCCAGCCAAGTCAGCCTCTCTGCAATGCTCAAGGTACCTCGTGCTCACTCATCGTCCCACACTGTTACCTGTGCTGCGTTGTCTGGCCCTTCTCACTCATCTGTCCGTTCAGGTCCTATTCACACCTACACACTGATACTGAGATACAGTACCCTCCTCCATCACCACTCCGCATCCTGAGGGTGAGTGGTGGCAGGTGCTCTGTGACTTCCTGTGCATAATGATGTAATATATTCATTCTAAAATTTACATGTGTGTGTAACATGTCCTAGGATTACTTTAGCGATAGAAGAGAGGACAAGTCTCACTTTCATATCAACTGCGGAGCTTGATGTCTACAGGAGAACACTAGCACTGACACATGATCATGGGAGTTAACATGTGATGGTGCTGCAGGTGTGCAAGACACCAGGAGGGCCCACGATGGAGGTCCGTCCTGGCCAGTGGGTCTAGGTGAGGGGGATTTGTTCTGAGCAGACCTGGGCAGAAGGATCAGCATATGTATGGGTTACATAGAGACAGGAAGCAGGGTGAGCTTGGGGGGCTGTGGATAAAGTGAAAAGAGGAAAGCCACAGAAGGTGAAGCTGGACAGGCAGAGGCCAGAATTCATGGGTTTGTGGAGGAAATGCTAAGATTTTTATCCTTTTACAAGAGAAACAGGGGGCCTTTAAAATGTGTGATGATGATGATGGTGGTGGTGGTGATGATGATAATGATGGTTATGATGGTGGTGCTGCTGATGGTGGTGGTGGTGATGATGGTGGTGGTGATGATAACGATGGAGGTGGTGATCATGGTGATATTGCTGGTGATGATGTTGGTGGTGACTATGATGGTGGTGCTGCTGATGGTGGTGATGGTGATGGGGTGATGGTGATGATAAGATGGTAACAATGGAGGCAGTGATCATGGTGATGATGATGGTGGTGATGTTGGTGATGATCATAATGGTGATGATGATAATGGTGATGATGGTGGTGGTGATGATGGTGGTGATGGTGGTGGTGGAGGTGATAATGATGGTGGTGATGTTGGTGGTGATGTTGGTGGTGATGATGATACTGGTGATGGTGATGGTGGTGGTGGTGATGGTGATGGGGTGATGATGATGGTGATGGTGATGATGATGATAAGATGATAACAATGGAGGCGGTGATCATGGTGATGATGATGGTGGTGGTGGTGATGATGATGGTGATGGTGATGATGATGATAAGATGATAACAATGGAGGCAGTGATCATGGTGATGATGGTGGTGGTGGTACTGATGATGGTGGTGATGGTGATGAGGTGATGGTGATGGTGATGGTGATGATGATGATAAGATGATAACAATGGAGGCGGTGATCATGGTGATGATGATGGTGGTGGTGGTGATGATGGTGATGGTGATGATGATGATAAGATGATAACAATGGAGGCAGTGATCATGGTGATGATGATGGTGGTGGTGGTACTGATGATGGTGGTGATGGTGATGGGGTGAGGATGATGATGATGGTGATGGTGATGATAAGATGATAACAATGGAGGTGGTGATCATGGTGATGATGATGGTGGTGGTGATACTGATGATGGTGGTGATGGTGATGGGGTGATGATGATGGTGATGGTGATGATAAGATGATAACAATAGAGGCGGTGATCATGGTGATGATGGTGGTGGTGGTGATGATGATGGTGGTGATGGTGGTGGTCGTGGTGATGATGATGGTGGTAATGTTGGTGGTGATGATGATACTGGTGATGGTAATGGTGGTGTGGTGATGATGATGGTGGTGATGTTGCTGGTGATGATGATAATGGTGATGATGATGGTGGTGATGATGATAATGGTGATGGTGGTGGTGGTGATAATGATGGTGGTGATGTTGCTGGTGATGATGATAATGATGATGATGATGGTGGTGATGGTGATGGTGGTGGTGGTGATGATGATGGTGGTGATGGTGATGGGGTGATGTTGATGACAAGATGATCATGATGGAGGTGGTGATCATGGTGATGGTGGTGGTGATGACAATGATGTTGGTAATGAGTGTTTGCAGGAAGACAGACTACATTGGGAAGAAGGCAGAAGTGGGAACTCCTGTTCCCACTAGCTAGCTCAGTTGTTGCCAAGCAGGAAGGTGGTGATACCTTGGACAAGTGTGGTATAGGAGGGAAGATGGGCAGAGAGGGAGACGTGACAGACATTTAGAGGTAAAACTCCCACTGGGTGAGAGACAAGAATCTTCATAAACAGGGACAGCTATTTGTTCATCTCAGCATCCCTAGCACCTCTGTGTCTGGTATCCAGTAGGTGCTCAGTCCACGTGTGCTGGATTTAACTGACAGCACAGAGAGGCTCCTAGAAAACACAGCTGTCGGGATCCAGGGGGCAGCCAGGGAATTGGAACTGGGTCAGACTGCGTGTGATCACACCCCAATCCTTAAAAGACAGGCCCAGCTGACGCAGTTTCAGACTCTGACTGTGAGCTGAACTCCCTTTGTGCCCTGGCGTGATGTGGTTTTATACTGTCCTGGCTAAGATTAGACCTGGGGGGCTCTGACTGCTTTTCTATTCTTGGCTCTAGTTTGATTCACGGAATGTAGGGAAGAAGAACAAATGGTTATGAATTACACATGAATATACTCTGGGGACCAGAACATCCCCAACCCTCCAAGCTCTGTTGAGGCCATTTGTGATGATTGTCTCCGCTCTCTCTTACGGAACCTATTTATAGACACAGACACACGTCTCCTATTTTTGATTTGCACGATTTAAGCAACTGACCAGGATCAGAGAACCTCCATGCTGTCAGAGTCTTTCTCTTCTGTTGGTCTTTCTGGGGCAGGAGATGCCTCCCTCCAGAGTCTTCTTTTCTCCTATCCTCTCTGACTTTCCACCTCCTCCTGAGGGTTCTGCTTGCCACACACACACTCAGAATCTCAGGGTTTAATTTACATCACACAATTTTCAAGTCAGAAATGGACCTTAGGGATCACCTAGCTCAACCTCCTCATTTTACAGCCAAGGAAACACTCGTGTCCTAGTCTCAATTCTGTCAAGCATGTGTTGTGAGGTGGCGGGCAAGTCCGAGACCTCTCTTCACCCAAGTCTCTCCCATTTCAGGACCCCCAGGCCCTGGTCTTAGACCTCTCTCCTCTTTACTTCCTTACTTAGTCACAGTTGTCTTTTGTTACAATCCCTCCTATTCACAGCATGACCTTGAAAGAGTCACAAAATGTCTCTAACCCCTGGTTCCCAAACTGCAAAGTGGGGTGGTGATGTAGGTCACTCACAGGGTCTTTGGGAAAAATAAGTGGTAAAGGAATATTAAATGCGTTAATCATAGAGTCTTTCACATGGCAAATGTCAATATCATTGGCTCTTAATTCTACTGATAGATTAATTTTTTTTTTTTTTTTTTGCCAGCAACTCTCATTTTTTAAAGAACTTCATGTGTGTCAGGAGGCACCATACAGATAATTTCCCTGGAGAAATTTTCATTCTGGGGAAATCTTACCAGGAAGGTTTACAATTGCATATTATAACAGTGAAGAACTAAAGGCAGAGAGAGGTTAAATAAGTTGCTGAATGTCACACAGCAACGGAGGAAAAGCTGAGATGTGCAGGCAGTCCCCGCTGACTTTAGGACCCCAGGTCTCAGCACTGCAAAACCACAACCACAAGCAGCACCAGTCCACGGGCTCCTGAACACAGCAGCCAGCTTCTGGCCTCGCAGTTTGCACACGGCATGTTGGGTTTCAGGGGACTCCTATGGAGTTTGGAGTGAAGCTGCCCTCTTCTGATGGCCTGCAACAGCAGGTAATGCCAACCACGTTGAATAGGGAGCAGGACCGGATGAGGTGGTCTGGGTAATGTGCCAGCATGCCCTGATCACTGGCTGCTTCTCATTCTCTGCCTCAGGTCCCTGGGCCCCTCATTCTGCGCTCTTGGCCAGAGGATAGCAGCATAGAAAGGAGTTGGAGGCAGGACCATCCCGCCCAGGGTATGCCCGGCCCTGCCCCCCAGCCTCTCAGCAGAGTTGCCAAAGCTCCAGTTCTGCTGGACCAAAGCCCAGCCTGGCAGGGACAGGAGGGAGGAAGACCCCCCACCTAAGGATCAGGCCACATGCATTTAAGGTTTCGTGAACCCCCTCCAACTCTTCCATCAGCTCCTGGCCTTCCTGATTTTTTTTTGTTTGTTTGGCCCAACACCCTGTCAGCAGACGATCTCTGACATCACCTTTGTGTGTCCATCTTTATCCCTGTCCCCAAAGACCTTATGATGACTGTGGGGGCGGCAGGGGCAGGAAGGGGCGTGGAAACGGGCTTCTATCATGATGTTCTCGACAGTTTGTCCAGGAGCCCACTCAACACTCAGTCTCCCAGGTCTGGAGCCTTTGACAGGGGCCTTCCTGACCTGCTCATCTCTCACTTGGCACCAGAGTATTTACTGGCTCCTGCCCTGCTCTGTGCCACTCATGCCCAGGTGACAAGGATGGGCATCTTGTCAGTAGGGATGGACATCCCTACTGTGCTCTGCTCACCTGCACGGAAACCTCGGAGCCTCGATGGACTCACCTGAGTTTCCACCACTTCCCACGCAGCCTTACCCTTGGACTGTCCTTCAGGAACCATCTGGATTCTCCCCAGCAGTTCTCCTATCTGCCAACTCTGTAACTTCCTTCCCTTCCCTCCCCTTTCTCCCACCCCCCCACTCCTGTACTCCAGATGGAGTCACCTGTGCCCAGCTCTGAGATAGAATTGAAGAAGAAATTCACTAGGATCAGACACAGAAACCTTGTATGACTTGGAAAATCTTAAAGGAATAAGCCCTTGCCCACAACAATGCCCACGGCAGGCTGCCGCCATGGGAAGGAAGCTGGAAAGGGCTCTGTTTCTCATTCAGCATTTATAAGGAAATGGCAACCTCTTTATGTCCATGACCCCTGTTTCAGTATTTTATAACATGGCAAAGCTAAAACTGCTAAAAAGGATCTAATTATGAACAAAGGATCTTCTCTGGTGGCTCAGATGGTAAAGGATCTGCCTGCAATGTAGGAGACCTTGGTTCAATCCCTGGGTCAGGAAGAGCCCTGGGGAAGGGAATGGCAACCCATTCCAGCCTTCTTGCCTGGAGAATTCCATGGACAGAGGAGCCTGGTGGGCTACAGTCCATGGGGTGGCAAAGAGTCAGACACCACTGAGAGACTAACACTTTCAGTTTTCATGAACAAAGGAAATCATGAAAAAATAACATACTTTGAAAACTGCTATGACATGTACCTCTACTTCGGCATTCTCATTAAAGAAGATGTGGCACATATATACGATGGAATATTAGCTATAAAAGGGCACAAAACTGGGTCATTTGTAGAGACATGGGTGGACCCACTGTCACACAGAGTGAAGTAAGTCAGAGAGAGAAAAACAAGCATCGTGTATTCATGCATATCTGTAGAGTCTAGAAAGATGGTACAGATGAACCTATTTGCAAAGCAGAAATAGAAGCACAGACACAGAGAACAAAGGTATGGATAGCAAGGGAGGAGATGGGATGGGGGAGATTGGGATTGATATATAAATATATGCATATATATATATATATGTTACTATGTATAAAACAGGTAACTGAGGAGAACCTACTGAATAGCACAGGGAACTTTACTTAATGCACCGTGGTGACCTAAGTGGGAAGGAAATCCAAAACAGTGGGGATACATGTAAACGCATAGCTGATTCACTTTGATATTCAGCAGAATCTAAAGTGACATTATAGAGCAACCATACTCCAAAAAATTGCTTAAAATAAAAGTTTAAAGATTTAAAAAATAAAGTTTATTAACCAATGGCAAAAAATAAAAGAGAGAGAGAAAAGTCATGTTCTTGGTTCTCTGGGATTCTACCAGGCTCCATGAGTTTTTACTGTGTCCTCTATGGGCCAGGTATTGGCCCCAGCATTCACTGTGCTTCGATCCATATCTCACAGGAAGTACAACATGGACAAGCTTATGTGCCCCCTTTACAAAACTCACTACTAGATCCACAAACGACAAGATTTCTAACGTGAGAGAATATGCTTGGGTTCTAAGTATGAGGAAGTCCTACTGAGAGTAGGACCGCAGTACCATCGTTATGTCAGTCTTTCTGCAAACTGCTGTCTTAATTCCAGCAAATCTGGAGAGTCTGAAAATAAGGACCACTTTGCCTTCCCATTTTCTTACATTGGAGGAGGGGGAGGGGTCCATGACTGAATATCGCTGATAAAAACATGATAACTGAGTCTCATTACAGCCAAAGACAAGTCTCATATTTTAGCATTTTTATTAAAGCTTTTTAAATTACTGAGTGTCTGGTATATTCAATACCGGGCCTAAGTGATTTATATTAGTCTATCCCTAGATACCCTATCTAATAAATAACTTGGCAATCTCCTAACCCATAAATATCCCTGGCCTCAGCAAAAAGCAATTAAAGCCCGTTAGGGAAAAAAAAAAAACAAACGTGGCTTCCCAGTACCCAGACTGCGGTGTCATTGGAGGGTCCCAGCGGAGTAATTCAAGCCTTTTCCCGACGGGGCCGTGTCTCCTGTACTTCCCACTCACCCACCAGGAATTTGCATTTCTGTTCCTGTCAAACACGAACACATCCCAGCTCTTTTTAAACGTGTAACGTGTCATCATGATGCAGGTGTTTTATCTTGGAACTAGTATTCCCAGCAACAAGTGTTCTACAATATCTGAGACAGTTTAGCCTTAAAATATTGTGCAAAACCTTTTGGGAAAGCCCTAGTGCCCAAAATGTTCAAAATGCATTAAGCAGCAAGCCAGCTATCTGAAAGGTTATTAGAGACTCTCATGTCACTAGCCCAGAAAATATTTCAGGTTAATAAGGTTCAGCCAGCACGTCAGGTAAAAAGCTAAGGATATTTACGATAGTGGCTTTAAGTTCAGTACTTTTAGCAGCAAAAGACGGCCTCTTTTCCTGGAAAAAACAAAAACAGGAAACCCATCTCTTCCTGACCTTCCCTGAATCTCTAGGGGTGTATGAAGAAGCAAAGTCTGGGTCTTTCTTTCTTCTTACGTTAATGATTTTGCTCTGCATTTTATTCGATAAACAGGCACCTGTCCGGGATAGGAAACAGTCCCACACAGACATGTCTCAGTTTTCAGGAAAAACTGCCCTGAGTAGGGAAGGATGGCCCTGGTCCAGCTTTTACAGGGATTCTGCAAATTACAATCGCAGTGAGCCCATGGCAAACTCGCCATCAATTCCAGAGCATTGTGGGCTTTAAATAAACTTAATTTGATGTCCTCTAATAATATTTTTCATCATTTTCTTAAACATTGTCTATTTTTTTTTTGCATGTCACTTCCCGGATAGTGGTCACATATGGCTTGTTTGGGGAGGGAATAACGCCTTCTCTGCTTTCACAGGAGCCTAATAACACCCTTCTCACACATCTCTCTCTAGGCACATCCAGAAGGCATATGGATGTCAGGCAATACGAATGTCAGTACAGTTGAACTGGATTATAGAGCTGTGAAGAGGGGAAATCTGGAACTGCCTTCCCCCTTCCATTGTTTCGGGCACTGGAAGAGGAGCACCACTAAATTTCATGTCCATAGCTTGGTGTTGGAAGATCTGGGTAAGATTGCCAGGGATGTGATGGAAAAGAGTTACTTTTGTTCTGATAATATTTACATTTATTTTACACTGCTTGTAAACAATAGGTTACAACCAGTTGCTTAGATTTCCCCACAATTCTGCAAGCTACATACTGTCCCATTTCCAAAGTATTTAATGTCATGTTTTTAAAGGTGACTATACTGACATGCAGAGAAGGCAATGGCACCCCACTCCAGTGCTCTTGCCTGGAAAATCCCATACGTGGAGGAGCCTGGTAGGCTGCAGTCCATGGGGTTGCTGAGAGTTGGACACGACTCAGTGACTTCTCTTTNGAAAAGAGTTACTTTTGTTCTGATAATATTTACATTTATTTTACACTGCTTGTAAACAATAGGTTACAACCAGTTGCTTAGATTTCCCCACAATTCTGCAAGCTACATACTGTCCCATTTCCAAAGTATTTAATGTCATGTTTTTAAAGGTGACTATACTGACATGCAGAGAAGGCAATGGCACCCCACTCCAGTGCTCTTGCCTGGAAAATCCCATACGTGGAGGAGCCTGGGAGGCTGCAGTCCATGGGGTTGCTGAGAGTTGGACACGACTCTGACTTCTCTTTCACTTTTCAGTTTAATGCATTGGAAAAGGAAATGGCAACCCACTCCAGTGTTCTTGCCTGGAGAATCCCAGGGATGGGGGAGCCTGGTGGGCTGCCATCTATGGGGTCGCACAGAGTCGGACACCACTGAAGCGACTTAGCAGTAGCATACTGACATGGGAGAAGGCGATGGCACCCCACTCCAGTGCTCTTGCCTGGAAAATCCCATGGATGGAGGAGCCTGGTGGGCTGCAGTCCATGGGGTTGCTAAGAGTCAGGCGCGACTGAGCAACTTCACTTTCACTTTTCACTTTCATGCATTGGGGAAGGAAATGGAAACCCACTCCAGTGTTCTTGCCTGGAGAATCCCAGGGACAGAGGAGCCTAGTGGGCTGCGGTCTATGGGGTCGCACAGAGTCGGACATGACTGAAGCGACGCAGCAGCAGCAGCAGCAGCAGACTGACATGATCGAAACAACAACCTACTTCGAAACACAGACACGTGCGACTCCCACCTTGACTCTCACACCGCCCCCCACAGTCTTATGGTCTCTTCTAACTCATCTGTACTTTGTTTATCCAGCCAAGGTTTACTTCTGTGAGACAGGCAAATAAGAAAAAGAGATTATCCTCACCTTTCCTAAGACAAAAAGTAGCAGAGTATATATACTGTTGTTTCATATTTATAAAATACACGTTTAGAGCTGTACTGTATTCCTTTGAATGTACATGTGTGCTCTGACACTCAGTTGTGTCCAACTCTTCGTGACCCCATAGGCTAATGGCCCACCAGGCTCCTCTATCCATTGGATTTCCCAAGAAGAATACTGGAGAGGGTTGCCATTTCCTCCTCCAGGGCACCTTCCCTACCCAGGGGTTGAACCTGGGTCTCCTCCGTCTCATGCATTGGTCAGTGGATTCTTTACCAGTGAGCCGCCTGGGAAGTTCATTCCTTTGTAAACACACATATACTTTATTAAACTAGTATCCTATTCACAGATATGTGAACTAAGAACTATTTCAATTTACCGTCACAATGCCACTCAAACTACTGTACGTTTGTGTGTGTGACTGTGTGTGTGTGTGCATTTTAGGCTTGTGAATGTGCCTGTGTGGAACAGAGTTCCAGAACAGGTAGAGGTTTAAAGTGTAAATCCTCCTATCACTTTGATGGCTGTTGATAGATTTCTTCGTGTGGGGGTCTGACCATGGTTCACGCCCACTAACAGTCTGTGAGGCTGTCTGTGTCCCCAGCAGTCCTGGCAGCAGTCTGTATCACTAAGCTTTTGGATTTTGCCAGTAAGCGAGAGATGGCATCTCTGTGTGGTTTGATGGCACCCTTTCACTCGGGTCAGGATTGTCTGCAGCATTTTCTGTGGACTTTCTCTCCGTGCCCTTTGCCTGAGCCAGCGGGACTTTGCAGGGTCCTCTGTAATGAATCATCTTTCTCTGTCCGTCAACTAGAGTTAATTCACTGTGTTAGTGAGAGCTCAGCCTCGGGAGACAGAGGGCCTGGCTTGCTTCCTGGAACTACCATTTCCTGGCTGTGTGACCTTAGGAGGTTTATTAACCTATTTGTGCCTCATGTTTTATCTATAAAATAGGGACACAATGAGGACCTAAAATTCACAGGTGTTTAAGGTTTAGGTGAGTCAGTTATAGGTCCAGTGCTCAGAACAGTGCCGGCTGGGTGGTCAGACACTCCTGGTCTCAGCACCGCTCATTCAAAGGTTGCTCAGCCCTCATGGCTGGGGGCATATTGGTCCAGATCATCACTGGACAAGGGCTGGGCTGGGTGGTCCCACCTACCATGGCTCAGGGAGGGGGAGGCTTGGTTTGGGACCAGAGGTGCCTCCTAAGAGTCAGCATGATCATTAGTCTCTAAACAAAGGCCCCAGTGCACTGGCCCCTGTGTACCTGTCAGACAGAGGAGCCTGGTGGGCTACAGTCCATGGGGTTTCAGAAACAGTAAAACAACAACCAAACAACACCAGAGAAATGTCAGGCTTGGGGGACACAGCGAGATGGGAGGGGACAGGCACCGATGCGCAAGCTCAGCGGGGCAGCAGGACGTTCACCTGGCTCCCTTTGAGCCCAAATGGAGTAAATGCCTTCTTTTCTCTTTGGAAAATGCAAGAGAAGAAATGCTGACGTGTCTCTAGGGCAGATGTGATCCTCAAGGGCAGGAAAGGGCAGGGTGGGGATGGCCACACTGATCTGGACACATAGGTGTTTTCTGGGCCCCTAACTATATGTCTGTGTATCTGATAAGACAAAGGGGACGGATTAGGGTGAGTCAGACAGTAGGTACCCGGTGGGCATCTTATGGAAAGGAAATGGAGGAAGCCAGGCCATGGTTTTGGGTAAAGTGGGGAGGTGGGCAGAGACATGGCTACAGCCAGAAATTCTCAGTGAGGGCAGAGGCAGAGATGTTGCAGAATCCACAGCTGGGTTCCCAGTCCAGCAGAGACTGCATGTTACCTCTGGAGAAAATAAACCTCCCCTTCCAAGCATATTAACACACCCTTCATCATATTTACTCCTTAGGGAAAAGGTCAGTGTAACAACGTGCCACCCATTTTACGGGAATTTTTTAATCCCTAAATTAGATCTCTCCTAATGCTTTTGAATTGGGAAGTTAAAATTCCTATGCAGAAAACTTTCTGACTCTGCCATCACTCCTGATGCGGACTCTGTGTTTAGACACTGAGCGGAGGAAGACCCTCCCTCACGGAGACAGAGCCCAGCTATAGGTATTGATGGCAGGAGGAGGGAGACCCAGCGGAGCCCTGAAACGATGGATGATTAATTTCCAATGGATTTCATTTCTCCTAAGGGTGTAAAAACGAGAGCTTAGACCCGGAACCTGCTGTGGTTCTTCTCAAGGTGATAAAAACTCATTACAGTTAGAGCCTGTTCTACCGAATGTGCCAGAAGCAGAAACACAGAGCATTTGGGAGGATTCAGAGCAAAGAGAGTCGGGCTTATAAATGGGCCATGTGTGTGGACAGAGACTCAGAAAGGTTATCCAGCTTCCTCTCTCTGTAACTAAGAGGATCCACCGCCAGGCTGGCTGGGGTGGGTATAGGGGCTGGGGGCCGGGCTGCAGGTTCCTGCAGTCTGTGGGTGTGGAGATGGGAAGACAGAAGGCAGGCTGGAGAGGGAAGAGGAGAGAAGCAGTCCTAGAGGAGAAACGGGTGGCGAATTCCTACCCACCCCACCTCCTACTCTCTTTCTCTCTCTCACAGGCACACGCGAACATCTATATTCACTTGCTTATTTAACCCCTGAATTCAGTGCCATTTCAGAGCTAGATAAGGCAAGAAACAAGTCTTCATAATCATGTTGTTGTTGCTGTTCAGCTGCTCAGTCGTGTCTGACTATTTGTGACCCCATGGACTGCAGCACGCCAGGCTTCCCTGTCCATCACCAACTCCCAGAGCTTGCTCAAACTCATGTCCATTGAGTCTCATGTATCAAGTACCAATATTTACAAGTGGTAAGCATGGAGCTGAGGCTTCTCTAGTGGCTCAGAAAAATCTGCTTGTCAATCCAGGAGATGCCCACCTGCCAACGCAGGAGATGCGGGTTTGATCCCTGGGACAGGAAGATCCCCTGGAGGAAGAAATGGCAACCCATTCCGGTATTCTTGCCTGGAGAATCCCATGGATGAAGGAGCCTGGCAAGCTACAGTCCATGAGATCGCGAAGAGTCAGACGCAACGTAGCAACCAAACAACAACAAAGTGTGGAGCCAGGCAGGGAATAGACTCTCCTATCCAACTCCCTTAACATATTTTGTAGAAAATCAAGATATCTTGAAATCTAGCAGGACCCTGTGGGACTCCTGGGTGCAAAATCTTTTTCATATCCTCATTTCTTGTTTGCAGGGAATAGGCTTCATTCAGCCTCCAGGACCTTCCCTGAGTTCCCACTGGCAGGTTCAAGCCCCAGTTAATCAGGGAAGGGAGGGGGATACAGAGTTAAGGGAGGGGCAGTCAGGGAACAATGGAACAGCCTTGGGGACAGGGTCCTGGTTCCCCCTCAAGGGACACACAGAACAATGAGCTTCGAGCTGCTCTGAAGACACTGAGACCCCCACCAGGTGGGAGAAGTTAGCTGAGTGCTGCCCACAAGCAGGAAGACTCCAAGCCGATCTGAACGGAAGGTTGATGATGCTGATTCCCACTGACCTCACCAGCAACCAATCAGAAGACTGTCCACGAGCTGACCACACCCTCTTTGAACCAGGACTATAAACTCCTCACTACCCTAGCCAGGTCAGGACACAGTTTTGAGGGCAGGAACCTGCTGTGGCCCCTATTTCCTGGCAAAGCAGTGCAGCTACTCTTTTCTACTTCACCCAAAACTCTGTCTCTGAGATTTAATTTGTTGCAGAGGTACAGAGGCCAGATTCAGCATCAGTCTCAAGGGATCTCCTGGTTTAAGAGGAATAACTAACTCCCAAAGGGCAAAGTATCCCATTAAATTAAAAGCTGAAATTGTTAACTCAAGTTCCTGGGCCCAGCACACAGTGAGGCCAAACAAACTGAAATGTCAGTTTGGAGCAGAGAAATGTCTATTGCAGGGTCATGTAAGGAGATATGCCCTAAAGCCTGGAGCTCCTGAAGAGTTCTGGTAAAGCATTTTTAAAAGCCAGGTGAAGGAGGGTGGTCGAAGGGTCTGTGATCAGATCCTGTACAATTTCTCTGGTTGGCTGATGGTGAGGGAACAGGGCAAGGTCCGAGGGGTTAACTCTATCAGTCCCTAGGCTCCAGGAGGCCTGGAGTATGTGTTCATGGTCATCGAGTAGTTAACATCTTTCATTTGGTGCGAGATTTTTTACATCAACAAAACAACACAAACATTGTTACCTAGGTACTTCTGAGAACAGATAAAGCAGAGGATACGGGGGAAAGATCTACCCAGGGAAGGGCTCCATAGGATCCTGCTTGGCTACAAAATCAGTTAGCAAGGTATTTTATCCCTTATCTGTTTTCCAAAATACATCTTTAGCCTTGTCAAGTTTTTATTTTATCTCTCATTCTTCAACCTCCCATCCTAATATGATGCCTGGTATAATTGGAATGAAGACATGTTATTAAATTCATGCAGATTGCATTACTACACTGAGGATGGTATCAGCCCTCTCCTCTCATGAACTTGATTATAAATCCCATACACAGCAAGTGAGCTCATATAAATACAAACTCATCTTACATGCACAGAATTGTTCCCAGGGCAGAATGAGACCTGATTCCTGATGTTAGCCTCTCTAAATCTGGACTCAGATAGAATGATTCTGGTAGAAGGGCTGTGTCAGTTTCATCCTCTGCTGCCCAAGGGAAGGGAGAGCCCTGACTGGTTGACTCCACCTTCCTGGTTTCTGTAGCAGAAATAATTTCTTTGAGTCAAGTGGATTATGCCAGAATAACTGGATGCTATAAAACATTTGAACAGGGCAATGATGTCCCATCTGCATGATTCTGCCACCTTCTAATTTAAATGTAGTTTTCCATTTAGACCTTATATAAGAAGGAAAAAAAAAGACTCATGGAGAGATTCCTTGGGCTGGCCCAGTCTGCAGACTTGGCTCATTTTCAAATCAATAAAGTGCAATTGAGAGCTTGACTGTGAGCTTCCCTCAGAGGCCAGGCATTCTCTGTGCCCCACAAAACCAAGCTCTGAGCCCTGGGAACCCAGGGGCACACACGTCTACTTAAGAAGTTGCCTTCTGCCCATGCAGCTGGTCAGATCTTGATCTCCCAGGATTCCCTGAGTCTGCACCCGATGAACTGTCCTGAGAAATGGAGTATTCCCTTCAGATCAGTAAACAAGGATGTCACAGTCATCAATGACAGCTGCCACCAAGAATGGTGAGCCTGTGAGTCTGAGGAAGCTCGGGAAGGTTGCTGACCCCAGATAGGTGAGGTGCATGTCAAAGGAATTACTTCAGTGAGCCCAGACTCTTGTATCTTCTCATTCAAAGAAAAACACTAAATTCCTTAACTTGGGATATGTGGTTTTCTTTAATTAACAACCATCTTTTGATGTTCAGACTACCTGCCCTTTGTTGCAAAACTTCTACACAACCTGGCTCCTCCCCTCACCTCCTAAGAGCAGTTTTCCCTGGGTTTTTTGAGATGCTGTCTCCCAAACTTAAAGGCCTAAAAATTCCCACCTAATAAAACATAACCCTCAGCTTTTAGGTTGTGAATATTTTTAAGTCCACAGTCCTCTCAGAGTATCGAGGCATCCTGTCCCCAAGGGACTGAATGGGACCCTCCCAGGCCCAACCCAGCAGATCTCAGTAGTTCTTTGGGAGTTAGGTGTCTCTCCCAACCACAGAGATCCCTTGAGATCTCTTGAGTTTTTAAATACTGTAATACCCAATAGAATGTGTTGGTTTCTAACAAGCCCCCAGGTGTTGCAGAAGCTGAGATTCTGGGACGGCTTCTTGGAGACCCATGAGGCCGCTTCTTAAAGCAACCCAAGACCCCATGCACATGAGAGGTTTTGCCACTTTGGGAGGACATGGAAACGTCTCCCCTTTATGAAGCTGATTCTTGTCTCATTCTCCAATATCCCCAGTATTTATCTGCAAGTCTGAACCTAGTTAATAGAAACTGCAATCACTTGACATCACTTGACATGCGTTCACAAAACAAGGACGTTTGATTTTTTAAGCACACTAAATACAATTAACGGCGCTGTCAGCCAACAAAAGTGTTTAATTCTCTGAGAGATCTGAAGGTAGACTTTCGTATTCTCAAATGTATGTGTAATACATGTCTTGTTCCTTGTGTCTGGAACATATTTATCTACTTTTTCTCCAATTACAGAACTCCTATTCATCCTGTAAAACCTTTTTTAAGATATCACTTCTGCTGTAAAGCCTTCCTGTACCCTCTTTAAGCAGAGTGATTCAAACATTCATTCTCCTCCACCTGTGCCTGCTTGTGCTCATGTACTTCCCCCAATGAAGTGGATGTAATGTCCTTACTTATGTGCCATTCCTGATAATCAGGAAGCCTCTGCTTGCCTCTCCTAATGGATGGCAACCAGTCAAAGGCACTTTTTTATGAGTCCTAGTTTCAAGCACAGCATCCTCACTTAACAGTCCCAAGAACTGTTGATCTGAACTGAATGGGGGACATGGAATCACGCAGAAAACAAAGCTGGTGACTTAATAGACTTGGTTATTTGCCTTTCCCCGAAGACATCCATTTATTCCTAAGTTACTGTGGACAAAAGATTAGCAGAAGTGGAAAGAGTGGAAAGAGTGCCCTAAGCTGATGAACTGACAAGTGATACCCACAGGGAAGAACGTGACAGTTTTACCAGTAAAAACAGCTCAGAATGTGGAGCCACTGAGGGCACCTCCGGGTGGCATTTCTGGGAGGCGGAGAAATGCAGTGAACTGCTGTTTAAAATATGATAAGTAAAGCAAGAGATGCTTAAGTTATAATCAAGGTATTCTATTTCAAGCCAAAGATGTTTATAACACACATTTAACAAAATATATAGAAATAGTTTAAAATTTAAGAGAAGTTTTTACTGTTTAGCAAGGAAAGCTTGTTTATCTAGAAGGTTCCCTCATCTGGAACATCTCATTATCTGATAATGCAGCACGAATAATGCATTCATGCAACATTTTCCCCTGCATCCGCCATATTCTCTCCTTCCCAAACTCTTTGCCCATCTAACTTCACAGATGAATGTGCCTGGGGTGAAGTGGATCTCCTGGGTTTGGTTATGAACGCAGAGTGAAAAGAGAAAAGGTGTTAATCTGGAAAGACCATGACTGTCTCCTGCATCCTCTTCCGTTCCCTGCTTCTTGGCATCTTTGGTGGAACACCTGGGGCCATGGACGATTCGCTGCGGAAGGCAGGCCTGCCAGGGAGCTTTGTGGAATGTCTTGTGGACTTCAGCACAAAAGAGGGCAAGCTGGGAGCTGAAATTTAGGTATCAAAGGAGAGGATGAAATGTCCCTCCTCCCCCGCTCAAACCGATAAACACCAACAGGCCAAATTCTGCTCTTCTTGATTCCGAGTCCGATGGCAGTTCCACAGCCATCAAGCTGTGTTTATAAAGTTTGTCTGGTTTAGGTTTTGGCAAAACTCTGGGCCAAAGCTGCAAAATATTTTTGGGCTCTTGCTTCATCCCAAAGGCATCTGATCCCGGCTTGAGCCTGGTATTTACTCTTCAACACTGGGTCAAATCAAAGATTCTGAGGGACAGAAGGAGGGCCAGGGCAGAGAGAAAAATAAATCATTTCCAACCAGTTTTTGCCAACGGTGTTGGAAGCCAGCTCACCCCTGAGAAATTTTGGACATTCCCACAGAAGAGGGGAGCAGGGGCTGCTCACAGGTTGCTAACCTGGACATGCCATGCTGGAGACAAGGGCATCTGGGTCCATCCTTGCAGTATGGAGGCCCTCAGCCTCAGGGCCCTTCTCTGCCTGCAGGGCCTGAGTTTTCAACCTAAGCTCTGTGATACACTTTAAGTCCCCAGTACTCGGAGCTTCCGCTGAGGGGTTTGGTAAACACTGAAGTCACTCTCCGTGAAGGCAGAGTTTATCTGTGATTACAAATGATTATCTCTTAAACATAAATACAAATTAAAAAGGGGGAGGAGGGGAACTTTCCTGGTGGTCCAATGGTTAAGACTTCACCTTCCAAGGCAGGCGGTATGGCTTCCATCCCTGGCTGGGGAGCTAAGATCTTACATGACTTGTGGCCAAAGCAGCAGAACGTTAAAATATAAAAAAAGAAGTAATGTTGTAACAAATTCAATAAAGACTTTAAAAATAGCACACATCAAAGAAATCTTAAAAAAAAAAAGGAGGAGTAGGGTGGGCTAAAGTATTCTTTTTGCCTCAAACCTGCAGCTGAGATATCGCTGGAGGTGTGTCTGTCTGTTTGAGAGTTCTCTGTGAACTACTTGAGATGCACCCAGTGAGGTTATTATTCCTAATATAGACCTTTCAGGGACACAAAATGCCATAAAATGTCAACTGACCTATAGAAAAATAGTAGAATCATTGATTAATTTGTAAATACTAGCATGACCCATGTAAAAGGCAAGAGGTGGGCCATAAGGAAAACTTATGTTTGATAAATCAACTAACCTCTGAGAGAAAAGGAATAATTTGTTTGTTAGAGGGAAGTGGCAACTTTAAATGAATTCAGATATGTCTTGAGAAGAGGCTGATTTCAAGAAAGTCTTGTACAAGCTGACAAACCCACGAGGCTGAAGAAAGGAGAGGAAGAGTGAAGGCGCAAGACTCCTAGAGGCAAGACAGGGAGCAGCCACGCCCTCCTCAACCATTTCGGTCCTTGCTAATTTGAATTCTGGGCCCACGTATGCATCAGTCTGAACAAATAATAGTTTCTGTCATCTTCTAAAACATCAGTTCTATTTCTGCTGGGTGTAAAGGCTGTGTACCAGCTGTTGTAAAGTGAGATAAACAAAAAAATGGTCTCTTTTCAGGACTTCGCTGGTGGTCCAGTGGCTAAGACTCCACACTCCCAGTGCAGGGGGCCTGGGTTCAACCCCTGGGCAGGGATCTATATCTCACATGCCACAACTAAGCCCTGGCACAGCCAAATAAATAAATATGTATTTTTTTTAAGTTGGTCTCTTTTCAAAGAGAATACAAAGAACTTCAAGGAACTATACTAAAACATTCTGTGTTCTAATAAACGATACAGTTATCAACGATAAAGGAACCAGAATATATTCATTCTATTACAGTGGGTTTAAGACTATTTACAAGAAATATGGATCTCACCTAATTCTTCTCCTGAGATTATAACCCTACTCAATGTCCTTCCAAAGCACAGAAGACCATTTGGATCTTTGATTTGATTTAAGGAATCATGAAATTTTAGAGCTAAGGGAGAGAAGTGAAATCTTCTGGGGGTACAGTCTCCTATCCCACAAACGAGGACCCTGGAGTCACGGGCAAGGATCCATGGCTCTCTGAGTCCATCTGGGCTGCAGTCACAAACACCATGGGTGTCTTGTACAGAACAGAAATGTGCCTCTCCCAGCTCAGAAGGCTCTAAGTGTGAATCCGGATGCTAGCGTGGTGGGGTGGGGGTCCTCTTCCAGCTTGTAGCTGCTTGTCATGTCCTCACATGGCAGACAGGGTGAGACAGCTCTCTGGGGTCTCCTTTATAAAAGCATTTACCCCATGCACAAGGGCTCTGCCTTCACAACTAAGTATGTCCCACAGCCTCAGCCCCAATACCATCACCTTGGGGGTGAAAAGTTCAACATATGGATTTGTGGGAACGCACATCCACAGCTCTGCCCAAGGTTGCACAAACAGGAGAGCGTGTAGAATTTCGCATCACTGACCACTTCTGGCAGGGCTTCTCCAAAGGCTCAGTGGGTAAAGAATCCACCCGCCATGCAGGATACACAGGAGACATGGGTCTGACCTCTGGTTGGGAAGGTCCTCTGGAGAAGGAAATGGCAACCCACCCCAGTATTCTTGCCTGGAGAATCCCATGCACAGGGGAGCCTGATGGGGTACCGTTCGTGGGGCACAAAGAGTTGGCTGACCACAAGCACACACTCTGCTTCTGGAAGCTGAATGGCAACTGCCTAGCAAAGCAGGCAGAGGGGCTGCACTTCCACTTCCTGCTACGCAAACAGATCGAAACCCGCAAGCATCACCTCTCCCACTGCCATGGAGACAAAGTGGCGAAGACCACCCTCTCTCCTGCATCCCGCCCTCTGCCCAGGGCATCTCCACGCGCTCCTTTTCCTTCCAGAGCTGCTCCCCATGTGAGCATTCCCAGCACAAAGCAGAGAAAAAGGAGATATGCAGTGTGTGTTGGTCCCAGATTCCACTTCCTCCTCTCAGCTGACCTCTGTTCACCCTGGAGTTTCACCCACTGGAAACCCCTGGAGGAGAGGAGTTCTGATTCCTTCTCACAAATATGTCCCGATGAGGCCTCTGCATTTCCCTGGCTGAGAAGAAGCTTCTCATTTTATTTGTGAAATTAATTCTGTGGCAATGATATTCAAAACGAAATCCTATTCTTACCCTACTGGAATGGCTAGTTATGAAAAGGATGAGACTGAAAAGCAACTCAATAAATAACACCATTTTACCCTTTTTATTGTCTCTAACAACTGTTGTTATTAAATGCAAGGCTCAGGGAATGTGCCAGATGAGATCGAGGGAGCCAGCAGCCAATTTAAATTCTGCCTAGAGGCCACGGTTGGCAGTAGTGGATTCCAAGGGCTTGTTCCCTCAGTCATGGAAAGAGAAGCATCGCGTCCCTTGGAAATAAGCTACACAGGTATCCATACAAACTAAGCCAGGCAAGTGCAGGATTTGAGGACTCCTGGTTTTCCTTCTTCTTCTATTAACCCTGCAGGCGAAGAGGGAAAAGACCCTCTAGTTCCCTGGAAGGAGTCTCCCTGCCGAGTGTCCTGCCTTGAGGAAATGGGGCCCCTTGACAGCACCTGGGTATCTCGTGTGTCTTTTGGCAGCTGAGCAACACCTGCTTGAATCCCTCCCCTTAAAGAAGACCCCAACTCACAATGCAGCTCTTCAAGAAAACCTTTCTTGTTAACCTCGCCTGACTCATGCTGCTGCTGCTAAGTTGCTTCAGTCATGTCCGACTCTGTGTGACCCCATAGATGGCAGCCCACCAGGCTCCCCTGTCCCTAGGATTCTCCAGCCAAGAATACTGGAGTGGGTTGCCATTTCCTTCTCCAATGCATGAAAGTAAAAAGTGAAAGTGAAGTCGCTCAGTCGTGTCCAACCCTCAGCGACCCCATAGACTGCAGCCTACCAGGCTCTTCCGCCCATGGGATTTTCCAGGCAAGAGTACTGGAGTGGGGTGCCATTGTCTTCTCTGCACCTGACTCATAGCTCTCCTTAAATTATGTCTTTGATCAATGGACACTGAGAACCCACACACGTCCCAGCAGTGAGCCAGGTGTTGAGGTAGTACAGACACACAGGGCTTAATTCCTGCACCGTGTTATTCCTGAGAGGGTCACGGGACAAGCATCCTATGTAATACACACATGTGACGTGTACTTGGTGAGTCCTCAAAGATTTCACGAAGGAGGAGACAGCGTGGCTTTCTGGGAGGTCTTTATAGATAACTAGCTTGAATTCATGACTTTAAACTATCGACTCATTTCTCTTCTGAATGATTATGTTGGTTTTTCTATTGGGTGGAAGGAATGAAACAAAAGAAATACACACACAGGGTATCATTTAGTCCCACTAGGTGCTGAATGTGCAGTAGAGAACAAGATTCTCTTACCTGCCTGGCTCTTTTTCCCTGGTAACCTTTTGCTCTGACTTAGCTTTTTTCCTCCCTCCCATATATGGAAAGTTTCCTCATCTTTTCATATCCAACTTAAATTCTTCCCTTGTCCATGAAAACTTTTGTGATGATTTTGGCCCATATTTATGTCTCATTCATCTTATTATTATTTTTCCAGTGGCTATTAAGTCAGTGACATCAACAATAAGAACATGAAACTGACCTCTCCAAGAGACAAATATGTTTATAGGAATAGTCCTGTTTAATTCCCCTACTAACTTTTTCTGGAGGTAACTTCTCCTTTCACAGGTTAATGCATGCCATGCAGCTAAGGATAGATAAAAAGCCATCCATAAGCTATTGCTTGAATTGTGGTGCTGGAGAAGATTCTTGAGAGGCTCTTGGATGGCAAGGAGATGAAACCAGTCAATCCATAAAGGAAATCAACCCTGAATATTCACTGGAAGGACTGATGTGGAAGCTCTAATACTTTGGCCACCTGATGCGAAGAGCAGACTCATTGGAAAAGACCTTAAAGCTGGGAAAGGCTGAGGGCAAGGGGGCAACAGAGAAAGAGATGGTTGGATGGCATTATCAACTCAATGGCCATGAGTTTGAGATAACTCTGGGAGATAGTGAAGGACAGGGGAGCCTGGAATGTTGCAATCCATGGGGTTGCAAAGAGTTGGACATGACTTAGGGACTAAATAACAACAACATAGAAGAGTGTAGCTAGGAGCTGCGGTCCTGTCTTTAGATTCCTGATCCATCTTCCCACCTTCCTGGCTGAATATTGTTCAATTGTTGAGTGTCCTGTTTTCAACCAGAGCCTTTACTTCAGTATGGCCAATGCAAGTAAGGATAACGTTTTAGACTGTTAATGGTATTACACTCAAGTAACCCAGCTCCCATTACAAATCTCAGTCAAGGGTTGATCACAATAAAATGTTCAGTTAATCCTTCCAGCAGTTTGAAAGTCACCAATTCAGTTTCAATAAGTGATTGATAGCATGATGATTTCCATATGTTTAGTTTAGGAAATGGGAGAGAGTACAAAAGTGATATAGGGAAGGGGAAAGGAGAAGAGAGGAAAAAAGGGATACAGAAGAAAGAACTGAGGGGAAAGAGAAGCAAAAGGCGAAAGAGGAAGAAAGACCCAAAGGAAGGAGGAGAGTGAAGCATCCATTGTTTGCTCCCAGATCCATCTCAGGCCCTTCAAGGAAGCAGGTCTGTAGAAAACCAGGACCAGCGCCACAAGGTTACGGGTAATAATTGATGTTTTTTGTGGGGCAAAAGGGAAAAGGAGGGGTTGAGGATGAAAGAAGTCAGGAGGGAGATGGAAAAGTTTTCAGGGTCACACAATACATTTATCAGAAGCTTTTAAAGAAGTGTTTAAGAGCAGCTAAGCTGTTGCTATGGAAATAGGTAAAAGCTAATCCATTATCTGCAACCTCTGGATGCCACCAGCCTGCCGCTGGGGGGCATTCTGCATTTTATTATTATTTCTTTTTCTTTCCTCTCCTCTATTTTTTCCCTATCTGAACACATCACTGGAATGATGAGAAACAAATTAATAAAAGACGAGGGAAAGGGAATTTGACTCCCTGAGAGATTATATTAACACACGAGGGAAACTTCACCCCATGTGTCAACTCGTAAAGAGAGAGATTATTTCAAGAAGATAAGACAGAAAGAAAACAACAATGTCGGAGCACCTGGAGGGATAAATGCCCTGTTCCTCCAAGCCACTTACATCCTTGGCTGCATCTCTGAGGTGTGTGCTAAAACCTGCAGAAGGCAGCCTACGCCTCCTGGTTTCCACCCAGTCTGTGACCCTTGATTGGAGCCACTTAAGAGGCTTTGAAGCTTCAGGAAAGAATCTGCAGAAGCCATTTTACAAGTAGCCCTCATTTCACATAAAAGTTGTGATTTAGCTATGGGCGAACTCAAAAGCAAATTTATGCAAAGCCAATGTCATTTCCCATAATATGCGTGTCTGAAATATAGGTTTTAATCAACGGATGCTTTAAATGTACATATTTGTGGGAAGTGCTAATGATGAAAACATTACCAATCCCACTATTATCCCAGGATCCTCCTGCCTGCTCACCATTTCCCAGGTAAGAGAAATATCCGCCCTGACTTGGGCTCAGTACTTTTGACTCTACAGAGACAACTTGCAGAACTTTGGTTATCTTTGTCTATTTACCTATAGAGTGATGGTCTCACAGTTAAATCAAACTCTTAGTAATTACCCAAACTCACAATGTAATGCATCTTTCCACCCATCCCAACAGCTGGTCATTTGTGTGTCTCCCTGAAACCTAGAAGACCATTTAGTTTCCTCCTCATGTCTTCATTCCAACAGCCAATAGGTCACTGCATATGGCAATAGTCATTGTCTAAAATGACTTATATTTCTTCATTTCCCTTCATCTCCACAATCACAACCCCTTTTTAAAAATTTATTCTGTTGAAGTATACATGCATGCTAAGTCCGTACAGTCATGTCTGACTCTTTGTGACCCTATGGACTGTAGCCTGCCAGTCTCCTCTATTTACTTCCCAGGTAGGTATACTGGAGTGGGTCGCATGCCCTCCTCCTGGGGATCTTCCCAATTCAGGGATCGAACCTGCATCTCCTGTGTCTCCTGCATTGGCAGGTGAGTTCTTTACCACTAGTGTTACCTGGGAAGCCTGACATTGAAGTATAGTTGATTTAAAATGTTGTGTTAATTTCTACTGCACAGCAAAATAATTCATATATATATATATATATATCTTCTTTTCCATTTGGCTTATCACAGGCTATTGAATGTAGTTCCCTATGCTATACCCACCTTGTTATTTATCCAGCCTATATATAATAATTTGCATCTGCTAATCCCAAACTCCCAATCCCTCCCCACCCTCCTCCTTGGCAACCACAAGTCTGCCCTTCATGTCTGTGGGTTTGTTTCTCTTTTGCAGATAAGTTCATGTGTGCCATATTTCAGATTTAACATGAGTGATATCATATGATATATGATATGTGTCTTTTTCTGTCTGACTCACTTTGCTTAGTATGATAATCTCTACTTGCATCCATGTTGCTGCAAAGGGCATGATTTCATTCTTTATGACTGAGTCATATTCCACTGCATATATGTACCACATCCTCTTTATCCATTCCTCTGTCTACGACCGTGATCTAACTGGGGCACTTAGCATTTCTTATTCAAACTACCCCAACTACTTCCTAACTGTTTTGTCTGCCTACCTCAGAATGCTTCTCTTCCATTCCCCACTTTGCTGAGGAAGCCACCTCTCTAAAATGACAATCCACCTGCTGGCTCTGCTTCCTAAAATCCTTCACAAGCTCCCTGTGGCCTCTGTGAACTCCTGGGGATGGTGAGATGCTGTCTCCCGCCATCTCTGTGGACTCATCAGCTGCTCCACTTCTGTATGTGCCCCAGGTTCCAGATTTGTGTGTCATCCTCACTAGATACATGGTCCTTGATGGTGAGCCCTGTATCCTGGCCATCTGGGTCTGCTCAGAAGCCGGGTCAGTGCCTGGACGAGACAGTCTCTCTATAAATGCTTGCTGATTGCCGCCAGTGGGGATTCATTACCTCCCCGCCTAATGGCAGCCATCAGAGTGCTCATGCTCCAATCTACTGTGAACACCACGGCATCACTGTAAAATGAATTCATGCCTTTCTTAATCAGTTCTGCGAATTTAAATTCTGAATCATCAGCTCACTTAGAGAGAGACATAACCACTAAACACCCCGTGTAACTCAGTGGCCAGTGACAGCATGGGTGAGCAGGGCTGTGGGCAGCCAAGTAAATGTACTGATGCTCAAATTTAAAGCAAATTATGACCCATTTTGCAGCAGATTTCCCTTTGCAATTGAAATTACTGGGCTGCGGAGCTACGTGTCTGACACCCATACGGCAGCATCCTCAACAATCCTTGGACACCCACGGAGTTATGAAAGGGTCACCCTTGGCGTGGGCAGAACTGGAGGCTTCCAGGGTTAAAGAGGATCCTTGGAGGAGTCTGCAGTAAATTCTCTTTCCCCCAGGGACGCATGAACCAAAAAGCACAGGCTGGGAAGAGACAGAGAAGAATGTATTTGGGTTATAATGTGAGCCCTTGCTTGAAAACAGATGATTAGCACTCTGAAATGAGGGCCTGGCAGCACAGGGCCCTCTGATTTAAAGAACTGAAATTGATGTTTCCAGGGCATGGTCCGTAATTACTCAGAGCTTCAAGAGAAATGATGGATTAAGAAAAAAGAGACACATAGACATTTTGTGAAGTACTATTTGGAGACTAGGACTTAAAGGAAAAAAGAAAGGACAGTATGGAAAAAAAAAAATCAGAGGTAGGACCTACAGGAGTAATTTTGTTGGTGAATGGGTGGTTCTTGACATTTGGGTGACAAAGAAGGAATCTGCAGTCCAAATTGAAAGACTATCCTTCCTAATCATTCAGAACAACTAAAGGCAAGCTTGGGTTAGAACTGAAAAATGGAACTGGAATTGATGGTAAAAACCAGAGAACCACATGCCCATACAAAATCTGATATATAGATAACTTTTAAGATTGTCTGGTCTGTTTACTGGCCCAGTGTGCTTGAGGACGTAATAAAGGGGAAATAATGAGGAGAGGTGAGGACAGAAAACTATGGTCTTCGAAGAAGAAACTTTTCATCTGGATGAGTCCTGGCACGAAGTTATCCTGAGAGGAGTGATGCTGTCTAGGACAGGGGTCTCCCACCTCCAGGACGTAATGCCTGGTGATCTGAGGTGGACCTGATGTAATAATAATAGAAATAAAATGCACAATAAATGTGATGCACTCGAACCATCCTGAAACCCCCCCACTCTCACCCCCAGTCCATGTAAAGACTATCTTCCACAAAACTGGTCCCTGGTGCCAAAAAGGTTGGGGACGTCTAGTCTAGGAGACCTTTGGGGTTGAGCTTCTCATTTTAGCATAATAATAATTTGACTCAGATTGAGCAAATTAAAGCTAACTGGCTGACACTAAAACTGGAAACTGACAATGCACAACAGGCATCAAGGACGGCCTCCAACACTGGAAATGCCTTCATGCAAATGCTGAGCTCAATGAATAGACAGAGGTCAGGCCACACATCGGAAGGCAAGGTGGGCCGTGAACCGTGTTCTGTCCTGTACTCACCGCTGCTTTCCGCATGGATACAGTGTATATAGAAAGTGCCTGTCTGCGCTCCCCTAGTGGCAAACAGACCTCCTCTGGTTGCGCATGACCAATTTTTTTGATTCACTAAGATACTTGCTGACACATATGATCAATTTAAGTGGCCATACCACTCTGAGACATGTTATTACCCCGCCACCCTAAAGATGAGGTTGATGGGACCAGTCGATAGCAGAGTTAGGATTTGAAGATGGGAGTTTGACCTCAAAGCCTGTGCTCGTTTGCACTCTGCTATGCTCTGGGATAACACTCTTGCCCTGATGCTTAGAGTTTAAAGAATTCCTGTTAGGTTTGTAAATTTGTAGCTGTACATGAGAATGAGGAGACAGAGAAAAAGTGTGTGCTGTGGGGAGGGGCCATACCCATCTCCCACTGCCCCTGGGCCTATTGTTGGCCTTTTCAAAATTGACATTCTCCTTGGAATAAACTGCTTAAGGCTAAGGGGTCTTACACCAGAGGGTGGGAATGTTCGAGAACTGGAGAGGGGCTATGGTTGCACAACCTTGTGAATGCTCTAAATGCCACTGAGTTGTTCACTTTAAAATAGCTAATTTCATCTTATGTGAATATCACCTCAATACATTATTTTTTAAAACTCACCTTCTCCAAAGTTGTTCCATAATTAAACTCGCTTGATTGAGGTGTTTTATTTTCAGGGCCCACTTATCCCTTCTGAAGGCAGTCTGCAGAAGCCAGTTTTACACATTTATTTTAAAGCGTTGTACTATTGTCAGCTTTTGCAGTGTAATAAAACTTCACTGATTTGCATTTTCTAAAAAAGTGAAAACTTCTTTGGGTGGAGGTGTACCAAGGAAGAACAAATCTGACTCCATATTGGATCTGTTCTTTTTACTGTAACCCTTGTGCCCTATAACTTGTGCTTAGTCATGCTGGCTCTGTCCCTGTTATAAAAGAATGTTGCCTGTAGCCTGAAATATACAGGAGAGCCCATTCTTAGCACTCTGCCCCACAAGGGTATACCACATTCCATTCATAGTGTTAGTTGCTCAGTCTCATCCGACTCTGCAATTTCATGGACTATAGCCCACCAGGGTCCCCTGTCCATGGAAGTCTCCAGGCAAGAATACTGGAGTGGGTTATCATTCCTTTCTCCAAGGGATCTTCCTGACACAGGGATCAAACCTGGGTCTCCCACATTGCAGGCAGATTCTTTACCATCTGAGCTACCTGGGAAGGTTTTATTTTATTTATTTGGCTGTGCCACAAGACCGGTGGGATCTTAGTTCCCCTGACCAGGGATTAAGACTGTGCCCCCATTCATAGAGAGATAAAAAGTGGCAGAACAGAGAGCAACATCTCTCTTGCTGGAGATTTATAGGAATAGCATGACCTGATCTGGGCTTCCCAGGTGGTGCTACTGGTAAATAACCTGCCTGCCAATGCAGGTGACCTAAGAAACGCATGTTCGATCACTAGGTTGGGAAGATCCCCTGAAAGAGGTCATGGCAACCCACTCCAGTGTTGTTGCTTGGAGAATCCCATGGACAGGGGAGCCTGGTGGGCTATAGTCCATAGGGTCACAAAGAGTCAAACATGACTGAAGTGACTTAGCAGCAGCAACATGACCTGACCTAAGTGGATAGCTGCAAGAACAAAGGATTCCAGCACCAAGAAGTTTGCATCATCCAACCTCACGACTCCCTCACCAGGTCTTTAAATATGCTTTGCTGAAACCCTTCAGGGAGTTTAGGGATCTTTAGGCGCAATCACCCATTTCCTTGCATAACCCTACAATTAACCCTTCTCTGCTCCAAATACTGACATTCTGGCTTGTTTGGTATCACTGCGCATAGGGCATGAGGACTTGCATTCAGCAACAGAGGGAGGGTGGGGTAGTTGATTCAGGATCTACCTCCAAAACATTGATGGCAATGAAAAATCTTGTTACCTCCAGATGGAAATGCCTTAGGTGGGCAAGTTTAGATGACCACACTGTCATCAACTACAACCTTCTAAATAGGGGAATTTATAACATGAATTCTTGAGGAATATCAATCCACTGATTCATTTTATGGATGAAACCAAGGGTGAGGGATAGATAGGAGTCAACGTGGCCAAAAGTACACAGGATGTTGAGGATATTCTAGGTCCTTGAAGATAGACCCCTGCTGGACCCCTAGCTGGGCTGTCTTGATTGGGCCATTTTGGTCACCATAGCCTCTGGCTTTTAACCAATAGAGTCTCCATGAGTCAAGAAGTCCTCCCCTTCTTCCTTGACTCTCTAATGAAATGACTCTCCTGTAAGGCACAGCCCTTGCTGCTTTGGCACTTGTGAGAGTCCTGGGAAGCCCAGGTTCAGGATTTGCCTTAGTTTCATCTTCTAAGAGTGGGCATGTTCTGATGATTCATCGCATAGCGTCTGTTCCTCTACATATAGAGATCTTATTTCTTTTGAATTTCTGCACAATTTTTTTTCATGCAAAAAGGGCTCAGAAAACATGGTTCACAGTGGATAGTGGAGGCTATCATTGAGGAACACAGTATCAGTTGATGATATAGTGAGGAAGTGATCCCACAGTACCCCCTAAGGCTTTAGCATGAGTGTCACGAGCACTTAGAGAGTAGGCTCCCTAAACGATGTGATGTGAAGGAATTCATTTGCACTCCCCCTAAGGGATTTTCCCCCTGTGTGCATGTATTTTTATATTATGTACTCCACAGCATTAAAAAAAAAAAAATTGTGCTGAGCTTTGGGTCTCTGTGACTGTGTTTTATGCACAGGGTTAAACATGCTCAGAAAGCTTCATAGGTTTTATAGTCCTGGTGAAAAGCCAGTGGGGTGGAGTAAACATCATGCATATAACTCAGAGACAAAAGTCAAATACTCCACTTGAGACTCCTCCACTTCTTATTGATGGAATCCTGGGCAGAATGCTTAATACTGCAGAACTTTTCTCTTCATCTGTGAAAAGGGAATAATGCTAGCACATCTAACCTCATGATGTCACGATGGTATTCCAACAAGAAGATGCAGACCGAGGCATTTTGAGAGCTGTAAAATGGTTCTGGCATTTCACAAATAACGATTTGAAATTTGTACATCACAGGTCTCCACAATCTGTTGGAACTTGCACCATTCAAATTCAGAAGCAGAAAGCGTCCCTTTGAAAGTGTAGAAACTAAATGTTCTGGCTGCTGGAGGCCTCTCTGTAGGTCATCTTCTCCTTTACACACTGGATGCTACTTCAACCCAGATATCCCTTTTTACCCACATGGTCAGTGTTTCCAACACATAAACCCTCACACTCAGCTTAACTCTGACTTGTGTCCATGATGTGTGCTGTGAAGGTCTGCTGGTGACTTCCCAGCAGGGCCCACATCTGGACCACATTCTGGTTGCATACCGCTCTTGGGTGTTAACTCAGGAATCATATATACTCTCTCCCATGCCCACATTTGACCCTCTCCCAACTGCAAGCTCTCCCATGACCCCACACACCTTACAGGAGCTCATGGGAACCAACATCCCAAGAGCTTGCTCAGACTCCTGCCTGGGCTGTATGCCTGCTGAGGGCCTCACCTGGGCTCAAATTCTGGACATTCACTCCTGGATAACAGAGTTCTCTGCTGGCCACTAACCACCCCAGTGGCTATGACTGGCATTTCCCAATTGAACAAGCTCTCCTTTCATTTAATGCTCTTGATACACAGACGACCAGAGCACCTTCCACTTCTGTTAGCTTTATCACATTGAGTAGATATTTTTAGCTACTTTGTTTCTGGTGTCTGTTAAGCCCCCAATATTTACAAAGCATGGTGCCAGGGGGTATAATTTGGAGGGGAGAAAGCCACAGATGTATGTAAATTATCATTTTGAGTCAAGAACCAAAAAATTTTGTTTGTTTAATCCCAAGGTAGAAAAATTGGGCTCCAAATCAGACAATACCTGTTACTGTAAAATTAAGTAGATTTGGACTGTCTAACATAGGATTTGAAATCTGAATTAGTTTGTGAACATAGCATAGACAAGTAGGGTGTCTGAACACTTACCTGTTATAACCTCTGCCGCCTCAGCATAGCTCTTTTTTAAAGGTGTTTCGCCCTGAATCACCCCAATAGTACATCAAGAGAAGCAGACAGCTAGAAAATGCTACTTGTTAATAGATTGACTCACTGGGTTAAAATGTTTCTGATTATCACAGAGACCTAAGATACCATCACTTGGAAACGTGTGAACAGTTCACTAATGAGTTATTCAATTTAATCAGCATTTTTTTTGTGGAGAAATTGCTTTGTTCCAGGCATGTTGACACTGTGGGTGAAACAATGGTAAGAAAGAACCTGCAAAAAGCTTGTATGCTGCTGGGCAGCCATCACTATCATTTTCTGTATGTTGCTGTGAGGCCCTCTGATAGGGTGTGGAGACAGGTGCTGTGGAAGTTCAGTGGAGGAAAATCTTACCAGTCATGGAATGTCAAAGTGAAAACGTGTACATGCCCACGTGTACCTTCTTTTGGTCTTAATATTTTTTTATATACTTACTTGGCTGTGCCAGGTCTTAGTTGTGGCACTTGGGATCTTCCACTTCCTGCGGTCCAGTGACTAAGACTCTGAACGCCACATGCAGGGGGCCCAGGTTCGATCTCTGGTTGGAGGACTAGATCCCACATGCCACAGCTACGAGTCCCTTGTCTTTTGAGGTAAAAGGCTGACTCCAGAGTTGATTGGGAAATGTGAAGATGTAGAAACAAAGAATATCTATTGGGCGGGGAAAACGGCAACAGTTTGGACTATAAATCAGACACAGCAGAGTCACTGAAAGCCCAGTTCCCTGAAAGATATGAAGTCCTGACACATATATAGGAATCTAAGTTGTTTTTACAGGAAGCAGAATCCCCTCCAGATAAAAACTGCTGACCACAAGAACATGGACCCTAGACTGGTTGAAATCGGAAGACTGATGATGCTTGAAACCTCACCTGGATGCTAACCAATCTGAGAATTGTGCAGGAGCCTATCACACGCCCTGCAGCCCCTCCCTCGCTCTGCCTTTAAAACCCCTGCCCTGAAGCCAAAGGGGGGTTTGGGTCTTTGGGGAATGAGCTGTAACATGGCAGAGTGTTGTCCCAGGGCACAGCAGAGTGCTCATGAGCATAGACTTGAGGTCAAACTCCCATCTTCAAATCCAAAGTCTGCTATTGACTGGCAACATCAGCCTCATATCTAGGGCAGGGGGTAATAACACATGTCTCAGAGCAGGGTGGTAAGTCACTAGTGGAGCCAGTTCAAGCAAAAGTAGAACATTACAGTGAGGACGCAGGCTGATGTCACGGATCCCAAAGGCAGAAACAGAACGATGGCCTCAGGAACGGAGTGAGATCTAGGGCAAGCGACACAGTAGCGACCTAGGCAGTGCTCTCTCTTTTACCACCTCCTGCCTCCGCTTCTCACCTCATCCTTCTTCTCTCAAGTGACAAACAGCTCTTATAATTTCCCAGTTCACATGGTGAGAAGGCACCAGCGCTGTAGTCACTGGGGTGCCGTCACCATCTTTTAAAATAGCTGAGGCACTTTTTCTGTCTGATTTCAAATTCTTTGCGAATAGAGGGCACTGGCTTAACCCTCAACAGGCGGCACCTATGGTGCAATGAACGATAAAAGAGGGATGGAGTTCTATTTTTATTTCATTTATTTATTTTAAATTGGAAGATAATTGCTTTACAATATTCTGTTGGTAAGGATGGAGTTTTATTGAGCTCCATGGAGCGTTACTCCATTGAAGGATGGAGTTTTATGTAGGATGGAGTTTTATTTATTTTAAGGATGGAGTTTTATTGAACTCCACGGAGTGTTACTCCATTGTAACCTTGCAACAGGGTTGGGGGAGGGGATGGGTTAGGGATGACGTGGAGGCGGTGGGGGGGGGGGTTACTTTCTTAAAAAAGAGGAAAGCATTGAGAGCTGGAGGGACACAGGGCGGTTTCCACCTCAGGGAACTTCAAGCTGTCAAATGTGGTTATGATCGTATCATGACTGAGGGAGGGCAGGTCTTAAAAGCACTGAGAATTATGTTTAAATGAATGGATTTTTTTTTTACCCTTAGGGCAATGAGAAACAATTCTAGAGTAGGAGGGAGTCGGGTAATGTTTTGTTTGTACTTATTTGGAAGTTGGATTCAGGAGTAAACAAAACCTGACTCATTCTTTAGAAAGATCTTCTTGCTGTAGTTCAAAGGTTGGGTTAGAGGCAGTTAAAAAGCTTTGGTCTGAGATGATAGTTCTGGTAGCTAGGGAACAGGCAGTGGGCCTGGAGTTGTACAGAGCAGTGTGTATTGTTTGACTCTGGTCGTGTATGTACAACCTACAGGCAGATACCTCAGTGAATGGCAACAGAATCCAGAAATGTGGATGAGGGCAAGTCAGTAGCTAATGTAACAGGTGGAAATGAAGCTCGAATGAAGAAGGGTTACTTCATTGCACCTTCCTTAGTGTTTTTCTTCCTTATCTCTGTTTTTCTCTACCTCTTTTGTTCAGATTAGTCAAGGCAGAAAAATACAAACTTTTGTATTTAGAACCAAAATGTAATACATCTCTGTGCAAATACCAAGAGATATAGACGGTTATAAAACCTAAAAATAACAGCATTAATAAAGTAATTTCACTGCCACATATTTATTCTAAGGAAATAATCTGTGACATGCATGAAGTTCCTTGAAAAATGTTCTTTACTGTCAGGTCATGAATAGAAAAAACCAACCAAAAAAAATGTTAGAAACAATCTATATTTTCAATGCTTAGGATTGGTTAAATGAATTATTTCCATAAGATGGAATATCATTCAACTGTATTGGGTTGAACAGGATCCCACCAAGATTTCTGTCCATCCCAGAACCTTGGTACATGACCTTCCTTGTAAACATGGTCTTTGCATATGTAGTTTTACTGGATTACGGTGGGTCTTAATCTGATGACTTAGTGGCCTGATAAAAATGGGTAAACATGGACATGGTAGACACACTCAGAGGAAAGATGCTCGAGAGAAGACAGAAGCAGACACTGGAGTGATGCAGCTGTCAGTCAAGGATGCCAAGAACTGTCAGCAACCTCCAAACAAAAGAGGTGGGAAAGGATGTTCTCCTAGGGCCTCCAGAGACAGCACTACCAACACCTAGATGTCCTACTTCCAGACTCCACAACGATGAGAGAATATACTTTTGCTGTTTTAAGCTACCCAGTAAGTGGTATTTTTTTTCCAACTAATAGTGCAACCATTAAAATTAACTTATTTTAAAAATTTGTAAAATATTAAAAGTACATGTTCACTGAAAAGAGGTTATAGATTTTCATTCATGGCAGTGTGGTAAAGATGCTTGACATGATATATAAATGTTTTGTTAAAATTAAGAAATATATAATTGCACTAAAAATAGAAGGAAAACATTATGGGGAAAACAGGAAACACACAGATGTAAGGGATACATTCTGCGCCTTGGGAAGGAGCAGGACAGGGCGGTAGGGACTGAGGCACACTCACAGGATTGGGGGCTGGCTGTGCCCACACCTTTTAGTGACTAGAACTGGGTTCCCTACAGGAAGCTGAAGGCAAGATGACATACCCATCCATGAGCTGGGCTGAAGGGCTCTGCTTGGCCCTTAAGGAAGGAACCTGGGTATCTACGTGAGGTCAGAACCAGACCTGAGTGAGTGCAGATTTGTCCAGAGCTGAGAGACCCACACAGGAGACCACCATCCCCCACCGGAGGGGGTTGCCATTTCCTTCTCCAGGGGATCTTCCTTTACAGAGGGTAATTAAAGTAAAAGGAAGTGGTTAGGGTGGGCCCTAGTCCAGTATGATTGGTGTCCTTGTAAGAAGAAATTAGAAAACAGACACACACTGAAGAGACGAAGAGCATACACAGGAAAGAGATGGCTGATGCAAGGCAAGGAGCAAGGCCTCTGGAGAAACCAGCCTGCTGGCACCTTGATCTTGGACAGCTTGCCTCCAAAACTATGGAAAAATAAATGTCTTTTGTTTAAGTCATAGATGCTGTATCCTCACAGGGCAGAAGGGTGAGGGAGCTGTCTGGGGTCTTTATTATAAGAGCACCGATCACCTCCAACGACTGCCCCCCTTTCCAGTACCATCCCCTGGGATGAGGTTTTCACATATGATTTCTGCAGGGACCCAGATAGTCAGAATATAGTGCAAAGATGGACAACCTTAAAAACTAGAAGACTGAAAAGTTAGATCCTCTGCAGAGAAATGTCAATGAACAGGTTTCTAAGCAGCAGCAATAAGATGCCCTAAGACAATGGGCTGCTGCAGGCTCAGCTTAGGAAGGAGTCATAGCCGATGGACAACTGTATATCCAGCTTAATTGCCATGCAAGAGAGAAGGGAAATAAAATTGGCTTAAGATAGAAAAGGAATGATAGATTTTACTGCCCAGAGACCTTGGTCCTAAAGGACCAAGTAGGGAAAAAAAAAAGCCCAAACAAAGGTAATGAATTCAGATTAAAGCAACTGGTATTTAAGCTGAGGTTAAAGAAATAAATTAGAAAACTAAGGCAAATCTAAATATTGATTGCAATCATAATTATAACTTTCATATTAAAAATACCTGAATCTAAGCTTATAAATTAAGAAGTCTGCAAATTACAGCCAAATCTGCCCTTCCTTCTGTTTTCATGATAAAGTTTTATTGAAACATGGCCACACTCATTCCCTTACAAATTGCCTATGGTTTTTTCATGCTGTAACAGCAGAAAAGATTAGATGCAATAACCATTATGTGACCTTTAAAGCTTAAGAAAGCTACTGTTTTGCCCTTTACAGAGTAAGATCTAGATCACAATGCCATGGAAATATGATGATGAGAAGTGATAATTTGAGGAGAGAGTATGTATGGGCATAAAAGTTTACCGAAGTCCTCATTTCTGGAAGAAGGTACCACATGCTGTTTTTCTTTAATTTCATTGAAAGTTATCAATTTAAATATGCATGCACACTAAAATCTTAAACAGTAAAACAACAGGAATAAAGAAGATGTGGTACATATATATGGCAGAATATTACTCAGCCATAAAATAAGTGAAACTGTGCCATTTGTAAAGATGGAGATGGACCAAGAGACTGTCATATAGAGAGAAGTAAGTCAGAAAGAGAGAAGGAAATTTTGTATAATATTGTTTATATGTAGAATCTAGAAGAATGGTACAGATGACTTTGTTTGCAAAGCAGAAATAGAGACACAGACATAAAGAATAAACTTATGGATACTGAGGCGGGGGAGGGGTTGGGATGGATTGGGAGATTGCGATTGACATATATACACTACTATATGGGTTTCCTTGCAGCTCAGTCAATAAAGAATCCACCTGCAATGCAAGAGACCCGGCTTTGATCCCTGGGTCAGGAAGATCCCCTGGAGGAGCAAAGGGCAACCCACTCCAGTATTCTTGCCTGGAGAGTCCCATGGACAGAGGAGCCTGGAGGGCTACAGTCCATGGGGTTGCAAGAGTCAGACAGGACCTAGCGAGACCAGCACTAAACTGCCACCACCAGACTACGATATACAGCACAGATAACTGTTGAGAACCGACTATATAGGCCGGGGAGCTCTACTCAGTGCTCTATTGTGACCTAAGTGGGAAGGAAATCTAAAAAAGAGGGCGTATTATATGACTGATTTACTTTGCTGGACAGCGGAAGCAAATACAACTTTGTAAAGCAACTATATTCCAATAAATTTTTTTTTTAAAGAAATCATTTTAAAAAAGCAGGAGTAAACTATTATCTGTAAGTGTGTGGATTCAGAACAGGAGATTTAAATTTTTAAAACTTTCAGTTTGGTTCAGTTGCTCAGTCATGTCTGACTCTTTAACAGCCCCGTGGACTGCAGCATGCCAGGCCTCCCTGTCCAACACCGATTCCCGGAGTTTACTCAAACTCATGTCCATTGAGTCGGTGATGCCATCCAACCATCTCATCCTCTTTGTTCATCTTCTCCTCCCGCCTTCAATCTTAAAACTTTATAGACTGCTAAAAAGTCAAAAAAAGGAAGCAGAGAAAATAAGAATGAATAGAAAATGCATAATATGATTCATGGATATATGTGCATTTAAAGTATTTAAAAATACACTGAAAGCATTGAGGCAGGGAAGATGGGGTATGGAAGGAGAGGGGATATAGCTGTCATCTTAAAATTTTTTGTTTCTTTATTTGATTGTTCCAGCTCCTAGTTGTGGCATGTGGCGTCTTAGTTCCACCACCAGGGACTGAATCCAGGCCCCCAAATTGGAAGCTCAGAGTCCTAGCCATTGAACTACCAAAGAGGTCCCTCATCTTTTTTTAGAGTCATCCTTTTCTACACAATTTCAGTATCTTATATTAGGAAGAAATTAAGCAAAATTTCAGCCACTGTCAATTCTAGGTATAAGGATTAATGCTTTTGTCTTAAGGTTATCTTTAGTTTTACCTACTTTTTAGCTTTGCAAAATTAAATAAGACTTTAAAATTATAGAATACTGTGACTGCAATTCAGCTAACCCTATGTGCTATACTCTCACATACCTACCTCACAGCAGACTGGAATCTTAAACATCCAGTGTTCACAGTGATCCCTCCACGCCCCTAGCAAGTAACACACAGCCACAGCCGTGGCTATCCTCCCAAGAGGGAACAGAAATCCTCTGACTGGTAACTTACAGGTCCTGTACCTCCCTTTGTGAACGGGGTGATGGTGTCAAGAAACAGGACCAGAAATGAGACTTTCCTTGTAGGGACCACCCTACCGGTCTTTCGCTAAGAGCTCAGAAAATGTCATCTCTGGTGTTCAGGCTGCAATTAGCTATGTAAGTGGTCACAGGACCTGCTTATGAGGCCTGTTCTATTGTCAGCCTCTGCTAGAGTTCTGTTTCTTTTTAATTCCCCTGTTTCCCTAAATGTACGGTTTTTGGGTTTGGCCATTTGGTCCCTATGTTAGTATTTAAGAAGGGACATTCTTCAGTGAGTTAGCCAGTCCCATGTTTATAGAGATATAACAAGTGATTGAACAGGTAATGTCCCCAGACAGCCCAGCAGATTGCTCTGTACGTAGAAGTGAGTATAAAAGATACACTGAAAAGATGAATATGTACCTTAGTATTGGTATTTTACTTTGTCTTATAAAAGTGGACTTTAGGCCTAGACAGTAAAGAATCTGCCTGCAATGCAAGATCGAACCAGGTCCGATCCCTGGGTCAGGAAGATCCCCTGGAGGAGTAAGTGGCAATCCACTCTAGTATTCTTGCCTGGAGAATCCATGGACAGAGGAGACTGGTGGGCTACAGTCCACAGGGTCACAAAGAGTCAGACACAACTGAGCAAGTAAGTAGCAGCAGCAGCTTACCTGGTATCTAAGTCTTAAGCATGCATGGATGCATCTTTAGTTTGCATTTCTGGACTTTCCAGAGTGAATGAATTACACCATTCCTGCTTGTGAGTCCCCAGTCCACTCAGCTCTTGTTATGATGCCCCTGTGTCTGCTTACAGGTGCAATTAGAGAAGTAATTTTCCATATTGAGTTTGCCAAGTTCACACTGTAGTTGTCAACCAACGCACTGAGTTTGTAAATCATATTCCAGGGGCAGGGTGGTAGTAGTGAACCACAGAAAACAAACAAATAAACAAGCTGAAAAAACTCATTATAACAAGAGCTGGAAGGAAAACAACAGCAGTAAATCTTACTGGAGGCAGAAAAAGATATTCCATATCCATCACTAAGCAGAAAATTGAAAAATACACACAAAATACAGATACCTCCTAGTTTATTCTTAGGTCCTAATGGTAACTGGTCTGCATGTGTGGAGCTTTGTTAACAAAAAGCTTTTGTCCACCACTTGCAATCATTTTGAGGTATGACAGTTTCAAAGCACTGGTAATGTACAAGCCAGACTTGCTGAATGTAACATATTAAACAGTTCACTAGGCTTACAAGGTTCGCAATGTTAAAAATAAAATTGTCCCAGTAGCTCTGCCCGTCTTTGTGCCAAAGCAATACAGCTGATTTGTGAATAAAGAAAGCAACAGTGTTCATCTGAGTTTGCTAACAACAGCCAGTGACACAAGATGCTGTACAATACCCTGACTCTATCTCGAACCCCCATTAGGATGCATTATTGTGTGCCATGTTACATATTCAGGGTCTGACAACATTGTGCGTGCCTGGGAAAAGCAAGACAAGGAAGCCACACGTGGGCTTTACCCTGTGGAAGCCACTCTGCAGGCTGGGTTCCTGCTCCTTCCTCATCAAGATGACCCCTCCCCTTCCCGCCACACTGGTGAAGAGAATAAACAAGTCAAATTCTAAGTAACAAAATTGCTCCTTATTTCTGAAAGCAGAGCCACGAACCTAAAACGCTCTGTGACTGTGTGTGCTAAGTCACTTGAGTCATGTCCGACTCTTTGAGACCCTGTGGACTGTAGCCTGCCAGGCTCCTCTGGCTATGCGATTCTCCAGGCAAGAGTACTGGAGTGGGTTGCCATTTCCTTCTCCAGAGGATCTTCCCGACCCAGGGATCTAACCCACGTCTCTTATGTTTCCTGCATTGGCAGGCGGGTTCTTTACCACTAGTACCACCTGGGAAGCCCCACCGTGACTTCATCTCTGTTGGCTTCCTTGGGTAGACAGCAAGGATGAAGGGGGTCCTGTAAGAACCCAGCAGATCTGTTGGCACAGTGGCATCAGTGCCCTCCACATTCCCAGTGTGTGTCTGTCTCCCCTCCAAGGCAAGAGCTTTTGTACACCTTCTACAATGTGACATGACTTTGGAGTCTTCCGAGAAGAGTGTATTCCTTTCATTGGTGGTCCCCAACCTTTTTGACATCAGGGACCAGTTTCGGGGAAGACAATTTTCTGTAGACTGGAGTGACAGGGTGGTTTCAGGATGATTCAAGCACATTATGTTTATTGTGCACTTTATTTCTATTGTTATTACACCAGCTCCACCTCAGATCATCAGGCCAGTTAGATCCTGGAGGTTGGGGACCCTTGTCTTATGACAATCAACTATAAATTGTTATGACCTCGGGGTGGGCTTGCCAAGACAATGGACAGATTAAAGTATGTGTGTGTGTGTGTGTGTGTGTGTGTAAAAGGAGGGAGACAGAGGATGGTGAGATTGGTAGTAGACCAGGTAATGATACCCAGATGTGGTGTGATAAGCAGCTTACAGACAAGCACAGTGGAGCTCCGGGACCTGTAGGATCCTGGCAAAACCCTTGATCAACAGCCCCTTGGAGACCAGAGACCTTGCTTGCTGAGGGTCTCAGGGAAGCAGCATCTTCTTGTCCCCCAAGGGCCTAAAAATTCATCGCACTCATCCCATGAAGAGCTCCCGCTTAGCACTGTGGCATGTGGGGACGAGCTGTTCTGAGACGATGGAGCTCTGAAGGCTGAGATGCTCGGAGGATGGTGCTGGATCTCTGCAGCCTAATGGGCCCAGCGAGGCAGTAAATTTCATAGCAACTTGACACATTAATATAGAAGTACAGTCTGTTATATCAAAGGGAGATTGTCTGAGTCCTTAAGGGGAAACCGGCAATCCAAAAATGAGAAGTGTGCACTGGTGACTTGTGAAAAATGTAGTTAACACTAAACTTGAGAGCCAGGTTGCATGCTGTCCCTGTGGAGTTCTCCTCAAGGGCAGACTCGGCCCCTGCCGGATGCCTGGAACATCCGCCTCTGCAGACTAGGGTGGGGAGGAACCCAGCCCTCTGTGCAGCCGGGGCAGGGAGAGCCAGCACAGACAGCTGTGGGTGGTCCTGGGGGACGGCACAGGCTGCCTTTCTTCAGCTCTGTTTCTCCTGTGCCTTTGACTAATCATAGCACATTTCTATAGGCCTCCACAGAAAACAACTTAATCCCCAATAACGGAGAGATGGTTTGGTAAACTACAGAATATCCACAGGATGAAAAAGGATGACTCCATTGCAGTGATCATTGTGAAGACCAGATTAGAAACAAACATGGGGAATATTTCAGTTCGATGTTTAAAGAACATATAAACCATGATATCATCAGAACAGATGAAAACCCATGAAATTACAGTGCTCAGGACTGGAAAGTAACATGATAGGATGGAACTAGTTATGTTAGAAGAAAGAGATGATGTTGTGTGTGTGTTTTTTTTCATTTTGCAAATGTGCTTTATTACTATTTTTACATTATATTCTTAAGGCCTATTTTTTAATAAACCATAGGCATAAGGTGCTAACTTAATCTGTTAACACCTACTATCTTTTTGCTTAGTCATTATCTAATACTAATATTTTTAGCACATGCTTAACTTTTCATCCCAAAGCTAGAGCCCAAGTACAGCTGAAGGGGGAAGGCCCTTTATTTCTCACACCCACGATTCACTTTCCCCATGATTTTGCTCACTTCTCACTGACTTTAACAAACTTGGTCCTTGTGCAACGCAGGCTCATGTACCCAAATCAATATGCATTGTTCTCAGGAGAGTCAACTCCAGAGGGAACCTTTCCATCATTCTGCTTTTGTTGTTGTTGTTTTGTTTTGATTTTGTTTCAAATAACACTCTAAAATCAACTATCACAAGGGTAAGTTTTAATTGAATAAGTCTAGTACGTGAAAGTCTAGGGGATTTAGGTTGAGTCCAGGTGTTTCTGTAAGTACTTCAGAAGCTAGTTGGAATGGGCAACACATTTGGGGTGACAGCATTTGGAGTCTCTAAAAGAAAAAAGCTTTAACGCCATCTAGTTAAAGAGAAGTGATCATGTGTGACCTGCTCAAATTCTGGAAAATGTTAGTGCTCAAGCCAAGAATTATATATTGCTTTCCATGGATTGTCAGTATGCTACACAGTGTACTAAAAAGCAGAGACATCACTTTGCCAACAAAGGTCTCTAGAGTCAAAACTATAGTTTTTGGTTTTTTTTCAGTAGTCATGTACAGATGTGAGAATTGGACCATAAAGAAGGCTGAGTACCACAGAATTGATGCTTTTTAATTGTGGTGCTGGAGAAGACTCTTGAGAGTCTCTTGCACTGCAAGGAGACCAAGCCAGTCAACCCTGAAGGAAGCCAACCCTGAATATTCATTGGAAAGACTGATACTGAAGCCAAAGCTCCAATATTTTTGCCGCCTGATGGGAAGAGTCAACTCATTGGAAAAGATCCTGATGCTGGGAAAGATTGAGGGCAGGAGGAGAAGGGGGCAACAGAAGATAAGATATTTGGATGGCATCGCTGATTCAGTTGGCATGAATCTATGCAAACTCCTGGAGATAGTCAAGGACAGAGGAGCCTGGCATGCTGCAGTCCATGGGGTCACAAAGAATCGGACGGGATGTAGCAACTGAACAGCAACAACAGTGGATCATTACACAGCTGATGCCACAATCATTTATTTACTTGGCGGTGGAGCTATTTACTCTATTATTTCTAATGTACACTTCTATTTATGTTAATGTCACAAATAGTCAAGCTTCAAGAGAACTAAGCAAATCAACTGTGCTCCCCACATCCTGTCCCCTTGGTCTGCAGGGGCTCCCAGTCCAACGAGGGCAAAGGCTAGTTAGATCACAGAGACTGCTGTCAAGCCCTGTCCTGTGCTTTGGTTTATACATGGTTATGTGTGAAGCTACTTCCAATGGATGGCAGCCTGGCAGGGAAAGAAGAACTGCATCCCACCAACCTGGTTCACACACAAGGGTACAAAAAATATTTTGAAAAATAAACAATTTTGCTGGCCTCGAATGGCTAGGCAGTGGAGGTGGGACTGGAAACTGAAGCAGAAGAGACTTGGCTTCCTCTAATCCTCTCCAACCTCTCCAGCACTTAACACCTAGCAGTGGACATGACAAATTGCAAAGATTCCTCAGGGATAACCCTTTATAGAGAGAACTGAACTGGATACAGGGAAAGCAGCTCCTTCATGATTCCTGTAATTCTTTCTCCTTAACAGCAGAGGGATATTTTAAGAAGTTTATATATATTGATTTATTTATTTGAAGGTCAACTAACCCTCCATTTGTACTTAAATTTCTTTTTCTTTCTTTCCTTTTTGAGAAATTCAAAAGGGAGGTGCATTAATACTTTTATTAAAACTAAAATACAATTCCATGCATATATGTGGAATCTGATGAACCTGTTTGCAGGGCAGCAATGGAGATTCAGACGTAGAGAACAGTTTTATGGACACGGGGGTGGGGGAAGGAGAGGGTGGGAAGACTGGAGACAGAGTGGCATGGAAACACATACAACCACATGTAAAATAGATGGCCAGTGGGGATTTGCTGTGTGACTCCGAGAACTTAAACCAGGGCTCTGTGACAACCTAGAGGGGTGGGATGAGGCGGGAGGGCGGGCCACGAGGGAGGGGACATATGTATACCTATGGCTGATTCATACTGATATATGGCAGAAACCAACACAATATTGTAAAGCAATTAATCCTTCAGTTAAAAATACATAAAAACCTAAAATACAGTTCCAATCCTATAAAGCATAATAGTCCATCAAGTGAGGGGACAAGCTTCTGTTTCTGTGTGCACCCTGATCTCTGCAGACAGGGGGTGACTGGAGGAAATGCTGTTACAGACCCAGACCCCCAGGTAACAGGGAAGATGATTAGATCTCAGATGATAAGATTCCCAATTAAGAGAAGCCAAGGAACAGTGATTAACCATCAAAGGAATAACGGGGATGGTTACCACAAAGAGTGATGAGATTTAAGTGGCAAGAAGGCAGATCAGTATCCAGTTCTCCAAGAGCCGTGGAGATAGGAATTAAGCCATGAAGCTCCTACAGGCAAGAGAGGTAGGCTGTGCTTGCTTTGTGCAATCTAAAATCAGCTACAAATGATCAAGAGTCTAAGGTCAGTTACCATAATAAAGGCACCATCTCTTGCCCAGTTTCTAGAAGTCAAATGAACTCAGACTCAGAATCCATTGAAGGGAAGAGATGTGCCTTCCAGTGAGAAGGGTGTTTGCCATCTGTGGGCAGTGACTGCCTTGGGTCCTTCCTCAAAGGACCTTGAGCCATTTGCTTGCACATCCATGCGTTTGGAGAAACGTGAATTGTTGGATGGAGTCTGAGTTAAAAATGATGCTCAGAATACAAACAGCATCGTTCCTGAGTCTTAGAACACAGGTGTATTGGGGGTCCCGCACCCATGCCCAACTCCAAGGGGCCCAAACACCCACATGACAGTCATTTCCCCAGAGCTCATGTGTGTACAATGGGATGAACAACTGGGAGCTGGCCGAGCCCCCACATTCGGTCTTCTGGAGTTTTTTTACTTACTAGGAGTTACTAGAGTGGAAAAGGCCAGGTAGAAATTTTTGTACCTACCACCTACCTCAAACAGCCATTGAAACTGCATCTCACTTCTAGAGACTTAAAGAATAATAAGATTTTCCCCCCGCTGTATCACCATTTACTTAGAAGACGTTCCCTTAGAGAAGCCAGAAGGATCAGATCCGAGCAGATGGCCACACCTAGCTGCGTCCCTGCTTCCAGTCCAGCTGCTGGCCAGATGTGGTTCCTCTGGCAGAGCAGATTGAAGCAGATCATGGGCCTCGGTATGCAGCCAGTGTCCAGGTAAACTTGTTATTTTCCTTTCTGATAGGAAAATCATTCTCGTGGCGTGAAACAACAGTACGAATACATTGATGGTTTGCCCCCAGGCTGTGATAACTCTCAAGCCTCTAACAGATTTCCAAGGGGCTAAACTTGCTGGACATTCTGTAGACTATCATTCACCCACTATGTTGATGATACCACTCTCATTAGAATAGAAGAGTGAGGACTGGCAAGATATCGAAGGCTCTGCAAAGATACATTTATTCCATAGAGAGGAATAAACTCTACAAACCTCAGAGACCTACAACATCATTGACATTTTTAGGGACTTGAAAGTTGGACATGCTGAGATAGCCTTTCAAACACAAGGGACAAATTACTGCCTTTCATAGCTTCCACCATTAATAGAGAAGCACAAGGCGTGAAAGCCCTCTGCAGGTTCATGTTCTGCACCTGGGGATGCTAGCAAGCCCAGGCTGTATGCAGGCTTCCCTGATGCACGGGGTCATTAGACAGACAGGTCTTACAGGGAGAGACGCACTGTGGAGCTTATGGCAAGTGCCAAGGAGAATCACTGCAAAGATGCTTAGGATTTCGGAAAAGGCCAGGCCATCTCTGAAACAGAACTACACACCAGTCGCAAAACACCTCCAGAATACCATTTAGTCCTAGAAAAGACAGACCATTTATCTGCCTGGAGGATGTCACATGACCATGTGATCAGTGCTGCCCATCTTTTTTGTTTGTTTAATCATTTCTATTTAATTAAAAGTATCTATATATTTTCAATTAGATTAGTGTTAAGTATAATTTACATGGAGACTTTTATTCTACTTAGGTATGTTTTTACTAAACATAATCGGGTTTGCTCATTGAATAAAATATCATGTCTTCTACTAAATGTTTAAGATTATGAAAAACTGTAAATATGTTCAACCAAACTCAAATCACTATTCTGACAGATTTTGTGTTAATAGTGCAGCAGACTCAGATGTGGTTCAGATTGGAGACTGAAGATGTGACACAAACATCAAGAAGACAGGGAAAGGTCTGTTATTCACAGAAGTGCCTTTCAGGATAGAGCAGGGCAGTGTTCCCAAAGAGGTCCAAAATTGCTTTAAAAAGAACATGGAAAGGAGGCTGGCTTTCTGGTCTCTGGTGGTTAGGCCTGGGGTTGGAGCACAGTTTCACTCGGGCAGGCAGGGGCTTGCCTGGATTGAACTGTCCTGCAACCCCGACCCAGGTACTAAAGGAGAAAGCACCCGGGCTTCCTGACCAACCTGCCTAAACATGGGACAGAGGGAAAAGGGGGCCTTAAAAGCTGCCAGCATGGTGGTCCGGTGATTAAGACTCCGCGCTTTCATTGTGGAGGGTATGTGTTCAGTTTCTGGTTGGGGAAGTTCTGCATGCCAGGTGGTGCTAGGGTGTCAACTTGAGGGCTCTCATGGTGGCTCAGGAACAATCTGCCAGCCTATGCAGGAGATGTTGAGTTCGATCCCTGGGTCAGGAAGATCCCCTGGAGAAGAAAATGGCAAGCCGCTCCAGCATTGCTGCCTGGGAAATTCCATGGGCAGAGGAGCCTGGTAGGCTATGGTTCATGGGGTCACAAAAGAGTTGAACATGATTTAGTGACAAAACAGCAATGTCAACCTGAAGACAATTTCCAAGATTTTTAGGCAACTGAAACCTTGTGCTGGTATTAAGTTAATCAGTGGTCACTCGCTGTCTAGATAATTTCTAAGATAGAATACTGAAACATTAGTTACTGAGCAAAAGTTTAAGTTTATATATTCTGTCTCTTATTTTTATGATATAGATAGATATGGTATGCACTTGTGTCTCTTACAAAAACATCTTAATCTCGGCTCTGCAGAGACTGAGCAGCTCAGCCACCTTAAGATCAGGTAGGGCAGGGTTGGAGGAGATAGGAGAACTGCACAATTTGTGTGGAGCCCTGTACCAAGGTCACGAGTGTAAAGCTTTGTACCAAGGTCACAGATGCGGAGCCCACACCAAGGTCATCTTTGGACTGACTGAGCCCCATAGCAACCATTGCCATGAGCCCCACCCCAATCTAAACTGGCCAGCTCCCTGACCCCCATATTACATCCTAACCAATCACCTAATGCCACCATTCTAGTAGGAATTTTCTCTGCCTTGAGGCTAGAGAACTACCTTCTCCATTCACAGATGAATCTGAATTATTTGTTCCCCAATAAAGATCCTGCAAAATATTGCCCTGAATACACTTTGCCACAATGCGACCAAGGGCACGAGACTCTGGGAACTCTATCATCCTATCATATTCTGCACTTTCCTGATGTTCCCCACTGGATGGAATTGTGAATGGCTTCTTAAAATTGCAGCTGAATGTTGATGGCTTTCTAACACTCTGTGTGTGTGTGTGTGTGCTCAGTCATGTCTAACTCTTTGCAACTCTATGGACTGTAGCCCACAACGCTCCTCTGTCCATTGGATTTCTCAGGCAAGAATACTGAAGTGGGTTGCCATTTCCTACACCAGGGGATCTTCCCAACCCAGGGATCAAATCTGCATCTTTTGAGTCTTTGAATTGGCAAGTATATTCTTTTTTTTTGAATATAAATTTATTCTTTACCACTGCCCCACCTGGGAAGCCCAACCACCTGGGAAGTAAGGAGGGCATTTACAGAGGTGGTTTCTCTATACATGAACTGCACAGGTACAGAAACCAAGGAGTGCAAGCAGGAGTGAGCCTGCTTACCATCATACCCCTCCACTCAGTTGCAGAAACTGTTTTTATCCTTGCAACTTCAGGGAAGCAGGAGGGTGGGGGTGGGGGTGGAAGGAGAGACGGACTTGGAGAAAGGCAGGTCCTCTGGCCAGGCTGGTGTTCGTAATCCTAAATACAGGGAGCCCAGACACGGAATCATCTTTTTTCTCCCTCTCTCCTGTTTGAGAAATGTCTTTCATACACTGAATGGGCCATAAATTAAACACTGAGAAATCTGCTTCACTACTTGTAGAGTAAAAGAGGACTTGCTCTCTGCACTTTCTGTGTTTGACCTTTCCATCAGTTTTGTTTAGCAATATTAAATACCTGGTTCTCCAAGCTCTAAAAGAGGTCAGAAATGTGTCATTGTGGTCTGATGATCTAATCACTAGATTAAAGGCATCTGCAATTCTGAATGTGAATCCTCTGCTTGTGCTGCGTTTTCAGGGTGCCTGGACAAGTCAGTTCATCTGTGCCTCAGTCTCCTCATCTTTGAAATGGACAGAGTAAGGCCCACATCTCTGTGGGCATCTTGGGGAGTCATGACGAGATGCTGCATAGCGGATGAGTATGATTTTCTGTATTATCAGAACAAAAAAGGAAATATCGTCCCTGCATTTCTGAGAAGCGTGAGCACTTATACCTTTTGCTGGAGACATGTCTGTGTTCCTGTGAGTATTAGGATAGGAGGGGAGATAGATGAATCAGCAGACACATGCTCTGCCGAGTGGGATAAACGTGTGGGCCTCCTTGCCACAGCAATCAAGTGTGATGCACTCACGTGGGGAGCAGGCAGCAGGAGGAGATGAACACTTGAAAAAAATACAGATTCTGTTTCTAGGCAAGTGTCCTTAATAGTAAAAAATGAGAGAGTAGAAATACAGAAAATGTGTGTTATATAAACAGCGTTGGTCCCAAATAGAAGCTATACGAGGAGCAATATCAACTCATCAAGCTGCAGTGAGAGCGAAGCCTGCCTCAGGCTTTATCTAAGGAAGAGTTGTTTTCCAAATGCTGCAGGAGCCCTGAGCTGCTTTTAATCCCCCACATTTCCTTTGTGCATATTCTCAGAGTGGGGAGAGGTCAGGAGAGATGAGAACTGCCTGGGCCAGCACAGTGCTGCCTGGTGGGGCTGGGGGAGGTGAGGGAGTGGGCAGGGGGCTGTGGGGAAGGCACTCAGCCCGAGATGAACCATGGGCCTGGTGGGCATCAGGAGAGAAGACAAGAGGATGTGGCTCCAAGCTACCCATCACCTAGGAGATGTGACCAAAGGGCGGGGCCCTGAATGGCTGAGATGCTCCTTAGCCTCAAGCCCAGGCCTTGCAGAGGCCCTGGGTTTCCTGCTGTGTACATCCCTGAGGTTTCTGGCGGCAGCTGAGTGAGCATCCTGGTCGCAAGAGCTGTGCACGCTGGCACAGCTCTGTCTTCCACCCCTTGGCCTCCCTCAACTGCTTTGCTGCAACTTTCTGGACACAGCCTGGATTCCAAGACCAGACCTTCTCCTCCGCTGCCCAACCACCTGCCTTCATTTTGTGATTCTCAAGCAGTGCAGTGGTACAGGAGGTACAAGGACCAAGGGAAGGTCGACCAAAGTCATACATAAAACAACAGGCCCCGAACCTTGTCATTCTGATGTGTCTGACATACAGCAAGCACACAAAATATGTGCTCATTTATTTGTCTCATTGCTATTGACCACCCACTCAGTTGTAGGTGTTGGGCATACCATGGTAAATTTTTCCCTTGAGATCACCTTTACATGGAGTTCTGGAGAATGGGAGACAGACAAGGAGAATATGGACAGCTCAGTTCAGTTCAGTCACTCAGTTGTGTCCGACTCTTTGCGACCCCATGAATCGCAGCACACCAGGCCTCCCGGTCCATCACCAACTCCTGGAGTTCACCCAAACTCATGTCCATCAAGTCGGTGATGCCATCCAGCCATCTCATCCTCTGTTGTCCCCTTCTCCTCCTGCCCCCAATCCCTCCCAGCAACAGGGTCTTTTCCAATGAGTCAACTCTTCGCATGAGATGACCAAAGTATTGGAGTTTCAGCTTTAGCATCATTCCTTCCAAAGAACATCCAGGACTGATCTCCTTTAGAATGGACTGGTTGAATCTCCTTGCAGTCCAAGGGACTCTCAAGAGTCTTCTCCAACACCACAGTTCAAAAGCATCAATTCTTTGGTGCTCAGCTTTCTTCACAGTCCAACTCTCACATCCATACATAACCACAGGAAAAACCATAGCTTTGACTAGATGGATTTTTGTTGGCAAGGTAATGTCTCTGCTTTTGAATATGCTATCTAGGTTGGTCATAACTTTCCTTCCAAGGAGTAAGCGTCTTTTAATTTCATGGCTGCTATCACCATCTGCAGTGATTTTGGAGCCCCCCAAAATAAAGTCTGACACTGTATCCACTGTTTCCCCATCTATTTGCCATGAAGTAATGGGACCAGATGCCATGATCTTCATTTTCTGAATGTTGAGCTTTAAGCCAACTTTTTCACTCTCCTCTTTCACTTTCATCAAGAGGCTTTTTCGTTCCTCTTCACTTTCTGCCATAAGGGTGGTGTCATCTGCATATCTGAGGTGATTGATATTTCTCCCAGCCATCTTGATTCCAGCTTGTGCTTCCTCCAGCCCAGCATTTCTCATGATGTACTCTGTATATAAGTTACATAAGCAGGGTGACAATATACAGCCTTGATGTACTCCTTTTCCTATTTGGAACCAGTCTGTTGTTCCATGTCCAGTTCTAACTGTTGCTTCCTGACCTGCATATAGGTTTCTCAAGAGGCAGGTCAGGTAGTCTGGTATTCCCATCTCTTTCAGAATTTTCCACAGTTTATTGTGATCCACACAGTCAAAGGCTTTGGCATAGTCAATAAAGCAGAAATAGATGTTATTCTGGAACTCTCTTGCTTTTTCCATGATCCAGCAGATATTGGCAATTTGATCTCTGGTTCCTCTGCCTTTTCTAAAACCAGCTTGAACATGGACAAAGTACTTAAAAATGCAATCATTATAGATACTAATGGGGCAATTTAAAAAGTACACATCTATAATCATAAGTTCTTTTTCTAAATCTGTGAGTCTTTTTCTGTTTTGTAACTAAGTTCATTTGCATCCTTTCTTTTTAGATTCCACATATAAGGGATGTCATGTGATATTTCTGTCCGACTTCACTCAGTATGTCAATCTCTTGGTCCATGTTGCTGCAGATGACATTACTTCTTTCTTTTAAATGGCTGAGTAATATTCCAGTGTATACCTGGACCACATCTTCTTTGGTTGCCAGGGAGGAAGGGATAGTTAGGGACTTTAGGAAGGTGGTGGACACACTGCTATATTTAAAATGGATAACCAACAAAGACCTACTGAGCTCTGCTCATTGTTATGTGGCAGCCTGCATGGGAGGTGGGTTTGGATACATGTATATGTATGGCTGAGTCCCTCAGATATTCACCTGAAACTATCATAACATTGTTAATAGGCTATATCCCAATACAAAATGATTTTGGTGTTTATAAAAAATTGAAAAAAAAACTCAAAAAAGTAAATCAAGTTTATTTCATAGAAAAAAGTTAAAATTATACGTCTAAAGGAGCATGGTGTGTCTGAAGGCTTTGAGGCAGGGTCAGGGAGTGTCTCCAAGAAGAAGGGCATCAGGCAGGAGCCTGTGTGATGGTCTTGAGGAGCGTGTTCAGGCAGAGTGAAGAACCAGGTCAAAAGTCCTGCAGAAGGAAAAGGTTTGGGTCTACGGACAAGAAAGAACACTGTGTATCTGGGGGAGCTGTGGAAGATGAGAGTGGGGAGTAGGCAAGGAAAAGGCCGTATCACTGGCATCTTGCTGACCATGATGGGGACTTTGTGTTTTAAGTGCAATGAATGAGACCACATTCACATCTTTGATCTGCAAAAGGATGCAACTTCGTTCATAAGTAAAGAAGAGATGGGCAGAGGGAGCTGCAGAGAAAGGAAGGCCAGCCAAGAGGCCAGATAGGTCAAGGGAGAGCTTATCCTAAGAAGAAACATGCCACAGAGATGAGATATGAGATAAAGTTTAGCGCTACAGGCAGAAGGACCAGCATTGATTGGGTGTTGGTATTTGGGGCTTGGAGAGGAGACCAAGAAGACTTCCAGGATTAGTTTAACAAAGAATGAACTCATTGTTTAACGATTAAAATATCTAATTGATTCATTAGTGTTGCTTGTCCTGGAACCATGAAAAATCAATTGCTGGAGAAAGATAGCTTTATTAGATTAAAGAAAAAAATTGATGATCATAATAGTTAACATTTTAAGAGGATTTGCCATTGCTAAACAGTATGCCAGCTGTGTAAATATATTCTCATCCAATTTTCTCAAAACAGTAAAGGAGGACGTTATCTGCCACTCTACCTCTGCAAAAGCTTGCAGAAAAGAACAAACTCTGTTAAAGCCGCACAAAGGGTAGGAGGGAGAATAAGGCCAGGTGCCCTTACCCTGTTCTTAAGCCTGATTCTACAGTGGCTCCCACCTATTAGTCTAAGAAATTGCTGAATATACAGACAAGAACCTAAGTAAGTGCATACTTAGCCGAGATTTAATGTTTTTCACCCTTGACACATACAGGCATATTAAAAAAGACAGTGTTATAACTACTCAAATAAGTGGAAGTTAAATAATATCGAGGTAATAGTTTTCACTAACTGATCTGTCAAAAAATTTTTGTAAACCATCCCCTCATGGCACAGACATGAGAGTACTGTAATTGTCCTCTGATGTTAGTCATTACTGAACTCCTTTAAACAGATACGCATAAGAGAAAAGAGCGCAAGAAGTAGCGCAGCAGTTAGAGTGCTGAGCTGATTGGGTAATATTCGTGTATTTTAAAGATCTATTGAGATATATGCTTTCATAATTTGAAAAAGACCATTTGTATCAATTTACCAAACACCTTTGTGAGAACTTGCACATCTGTAAATTTCCAATTCAAAGAACTCTTTGTCAAATCATGAGCTTCGTGTTTCTTGCGGAAAATCTAATGGACATCAGATGTGGAATAGATACTGCATATCCCAGTATAAACCAGGGAGGAAAGAAAGTGTCAGATTCCAAAGGAATGGGCGGGTTTAACTCACGAGTTTCTGTTGATTGTGGGTGAATATTGAATTATATCAACAAGTCCAGAGAAGGTATGAAGCGCTATGCTGGTCGGGTCTGGAGAAAAGAACCCTCAGTCTGATTCCCGGAACGGCCCTTCATTTCAAATGCACGTCAACATACACTCCAAGAGGTCATTCTCTAATCAAATGATTGTTGTTGTTCAGTTGTGTCCAACTCTTTGCAACCCCATGGACTGTAGCCCACCAGGCTCCTCTGTCCATGGGATTTCCCAGGCAAGAATACTGGAGTGGGTTGTTGTTTCCTTCTCCAGGGGATCTTCCCAATCCAGGGATTGAACCTGTGTCTCCTGCATTGGCAGGCAGGTTCTTTACCACTGAGCCGCCAGAGAAGCCCCTGGGGCTTCTGCCCTTTCACTATAGTGACCATGTCAGTAAAGACACCAAACACTGGTTCTGTTGCCCTGCTGTTGATTAAACCTCATTACAGCAAATCCCAACACACGAAGCACAGCTCTAGGAATTTTTGAATCATCCTGCTTGGTGGCCTTTGTATGTATTTCTATCACAACACTTCACACATCACTCTTGCCACTGTCTGCTTCCTCCTCTGGTGCGTGAAGGCCTTGAGAACAGGGCCCAGAGCTTCGACCTTTATCATCTATTACCCAGCACAGAGCATGGCCCTCGGAAGGCAGAGCACACAAATTTGTTCAATGAATCACTCAATAAACCCACCAATCTAGTTCAATACACTCACTTCACAGGTAAAACCTAAGCCCACACTGCTAGTTAATGATAGAGCCAGGACTACACGTGATGTTCCTCAAACTTTCCAACCCCCAGTCTATCTATAGCAGCTGCTGTATCTATTTCAAGGTTTGTATGCATAATACAAAATTAAATCAAAATTGAAAAAAAAAAATTCCTTTCCTGGAAATGATCGGGATACATTTGACCTGAATCAGAAAATACCATTTTCAATGTATAATCAGAATTTTGTGTCTCAGGGAACATGAGGGCTGTTCTTAGTGACGGCATCCACGTGTGTCCTGAGCTGTGGTTTGTAAGAGGCCTGGGAGGGAGGAGCTTTGTCAGGAATTGGGAGGAGGGGAAAGGGGAAGGAGAAAAGAATATTGATTGAGAGCATGATCCAAGGAGAGGAGGATTTTAAACAGTAAATTAAAAAATATAGCACGTTGAGCAAGTAATAATATTTCTACAGAAATGATAGTGAAATGGAATGGGGCCCAGCATCCCATAATAAATGTCCCCATCCTGCTGCATGAAAATCCATGGGCAAGTTATTAACAAGCAGATGGTTCTCTCCAACACCTGTCTGTATCACAACCCATTTACTTCTTTTTTTTTTTCTTCTTCCTGCTGAATTGCAGGTTTCCATTAATGAAAACTCTGAAGATTCTAAAACCTATTTCATCTCTGGAGACTGCCTACAGACAAGCAACTGCAGCATTAAAGAGGTTAAAGCATTTTGGGGGAGACAGGGCCCGGGCTTATACACAGGCCACAGAACTCTCAGAGCCCCATGGAATTAGGACCTGTGCATACAGAATAAAATGGAAATTTCCTTCTGGGCTGTTTAAAGGTCCTGGAGAATATCAGCACTGGCTGTTGAGGCTTTGAGCACCCACAGGACGGAGCAGAAGGACCAGCCAGAGCGCTGTGGTGCTGGCTTGCTTTCTGGGGCCTTGTCTACCCAGCGCGTAGGCTGTTTCTCTCAAGGTCAGATCAGTCAAAAAGCCACGGATGGTGCTGCCTCATCTGGTTTGGCGGTGAGTCAAATGCAGCATCCTAACAGGTGCTGCCCCTCCACTGTATTTGGAGACAAAGTCAGTGAGTAGGAGGTGCATTGCTACAGTGAAGGGAGGTGGCTTTGCAATCAGTTCAGTCTGGATGGGGTGCTGCCCCCAACCACCTGGTAGGGTGTCAGCGAACAAGTGATTCAGCTTCCTCAGACTGGATCTTCATGAGTGTCACATCAACATAATAAAGTCATGCTCCCGAGTTTTTGTGTAGATTATATGAGAAAATGACTGCAAACTGCTCATCACAGAGCCTAACAAAGGGTTAAGGGATCAACAGAGTTTGGGTGTTATTATTACTACTATTACACTTGGACTAAGTATTAATTGCAAAAATGCCTAAGAGACCAGAAACATATACCTGCTTCTGTCTATATCTGTCTTTCTTTGTGTCTCTCTCTTCCTTCTCTTTCTTCTTTAACAAACACTACCAGCTTGAATCTGGTAGTGTTTTTGAGTCTATTTATGGGTTTGTTTTGGGGGGCTTCCTCAATGGCTTAGCATGGAAAGAATTTGCCTGCCAATGCAGGAGACACAGAAGACGCAAATTCAATCCCTGGGTCTGGAAGGTCCTCTGGAGGAGAAGCAAAGGGCAACCCACTCCAGTATTCTTGCCTGAAAAATCCCATGGACTGAGGAGCCTGGTGGGCTATAGTCCAAAGCGTTGCAAAGAATCAGACATGACTGAGTGACAAAGCACACATACGGGTCTGCTCCTGGACAAAAGTTATTCTTTGAAAGCAAAACATCTCCTAACTTTTGTGTTGGGGCCAGTAAGAAAGAAACCTTGAAAGAGAGGCAATAACAAAGAAGTAGAGGAATCTTTCATACCCATCACGTCCCACAGTCCTCAATGTGCAGAGAACCAGTCCCTAAGGATGGCGGGGGCTATGGGTTGTGTCCAGTCCCCAGAGAGAGGTGCAAGCCAGGATGTTCAGTTCAGTTCAGTTCAGTTTAGTCGCTCAGTTGTGTCCGACTCTTTGCAACCCCATGAATCACAGCACGCCAGGCCTCCCTGTCCATCACTAACTCCCGGAGTTCACTCAGACTCGTGTCCATTGAGTCAGTGATGCCATCCAGCCATCTCATCCTGGGTCGTCCCCTTCTCCTCCTGCCCCCAATCTCTCCCAGCATCAGAGTCTTTTCCAATGAGTCAACTCTTCGCATGAGGTGGCCAAAGTACTGGAGTTTCAGCTTTAGCATCATTCCTCCCAAAGAAATCCAGGGTTGATCTCCTTCAGAATGGACTGGTTGGAGCTCCTTGCAAGCCAGGCTGTAGGTCACACATCTAGGAGGAAGGCTTCACGCTTCCTTGATTAGCAGACATGTCACCCAGGCTCAACAGGGCTCCCAGTCTTGGGGAAACTATCTCCTTTACTCTTTAGTCCTAAGTACCTTATCTTTCCCAAAGTATGTGGAAATGACATTTGGTTTAAAAAGTGGAACAAAATGAATGCATGGGACTTGGCTTCCCGTTGAAGACGCTGTGCCATAAACGGACTAGGCTGCTTAAGAGGAATCCAGAGGCTGTACAGGGCTCCAGATGGCATTTTGGCTCCCACAGGTGTCCCTGGCGTCCCCCCTGGCTTCCTTCAAATTTAGATAGTATCACAGGCCCTCCACGGCATCTCTGCTTCTTCTCTCTGATGTAGAATCTATGTAGAGCAGCATTTAGTATTTACTGAAGCATCATCCTTTTGGCTAAATATAGAACACAAGAAATGTCTACACAAAGTGTTTGATAATAAAGAAAAATCAAAGAAAGAAAAAGAACCAATATGCCATTTAGTCTGTGAAGTCTAACCTGTTATTCCTTCTATTCTTCCAGCAATGTTTCGCAGCCATCCTAGCTTTAAAACAGCTTGATTTGGACTTATTATTACTAGATCTTTTCATAACATGCCATATGCAAAGATATTTAATAACAGAGGCACATTTTTTCTTTGTTGACTATGAATAAAGCTGAAATAAAAGAGGATAACATCCAGGCATTTGCAAGAGACTATATTTAACCTGTCTCTAAGAGCTTTCAACATATGGCTCATATACATCTGCTTGCTCTATGATGGCTCAAGTGCCCCTACTGGCCTCTTATTCTTCTTTCCTTCCTGTTAACAAGCTTCAAAATAGCCCCAAACTTTGTCAGAATCGAGACAAAGCAGAGGAAAGATCTCATTCCCATCAGGGCTTTGAGCTCCTAAAAGGTTTTGTGGCGAGGATTGACATTGACTATTGAAATAAATGATTAGCAGCCAGGCCTGAAAAGCATGAGGTTTATACAGAAGAGTAAGAAGGCAGATGCTGTGAGCACTCAGCACGGGACGCAGGCCCTGACCACTGTCAATCATGGCTTCTCTGCTACAGAAATTTTGAGTTTGTGCATAAAGGTTACGATGTGTTTGGATAAAACATACAAGGGTAAAACAAATGTAAATAAGCTTTCTATGTATGCATGCGTGCATTTCTATTTGACAGGTTAAACACCTTCCTTTAAGGCAGGTCTCAGTCTTCTCTCATTCCATACATTTGGCACGGGTTATTTATTTTTATTTTTTTAAGGGATTCAAGTCTCTATCTGGAATAAATACAGAATATCTCCTTGTTTCATTACCACTTTACTTGCTTCTTGTTTTCTTTCAAGACAAAGCTGATGGGTCACGTCTTCCATGAAGTTGCTGCAACAAGTCTCACTTCAGTCCTGGTTTCTTTCATCCTCTCATTTGACAAATAATTATTAAGCATATGTCAGGTATCAGGTACATGCTAGGGGCTTGGAGATACTGCCAGTCTCTGCTCCTCTTTCTCTATCATCGTGTGCCAGCATCCCTTATAACACCTGTCATCTTTTATTGCAATTTGTAATGGGTGTCTCTGTGTCACCTACTAGACAACCAACTTCTTGATTTGGGGAACAGCTTTTAAAAACATTTCTACTGCATTCTAGCCTGCAGGCCACCTGGAACATAGCAGGTGCTCAACAAATTTGTTGAAATAAAATGAAAATTTGGAAAAGAAAGCCGAGGCATGGGAGATACGCGGGAGCTCAATATTTCTGACTACTAAACTAATTTCCCAGCACATCATTTCTATGAACATGAAATCGAATATGCAACTAAATAGTCACCATGAAAACAAGTAACAACACATTTTGTTTAAGGAAAAAAAAAAAAGCCCTTCTCATTTTTAGCTCTAAGCAGTGCTTAGAAAATTTCATCAACACATTGTAATATTAATCAAGAATAAGTTGATACATACTGTTTGGTGTGCCAAAAAATAAATTTACACTATAATTTTTTTCTCAGAGAGGCCATGGAGAGAAGTAGAGGGAAAATGGCTTGCCTCTGAGTTTAATACAAATAACCCCCCAACTGATTAGCCTTTTTACATTGAAATCTGAGTCACTTAATATTCTTTCTCCCACAGTTTGGTCCATATTCATGTGCATTTTCTAGTTGATGTTTCTTTTATGCTAAGGTCAACTTTTAGGTTTAAGGCCAGCTTTTCCTCAGTATAGCTTGGCTTATCTTGAGGAGGCTGTGTTCTCTCTCTTGGAGCTCTGAAACAAGTTTTAAGGAAGGGGCTTTACTAATTTGGTTATCAATTTTATTGCTGCTGCTAAGTCACTTCAGTTGTGTCCAACTCTGTGCGACCCCATAGAAGGCAGCCCACCAGGCTCCCTGCCCCGTCCCTGGGATTCTCCAGGCAAGAACACTGGAGTGGGTTGCCATTTCCTTCTCCAATGCATGAAAGTGAAAAGTGAAAGTGAAGTCGTTCAGTCGTATCCAACTCTTAGTGACCCCTGCTAGTCAGCAATATAAACCCTGAGCCCAGCACGAGCCAAAGATCTCTGCCCCAGAGAAAACCCCTGAAGTGACAGGCTCCTGTTTAACTTTTCAATACTTTGACCACCCTATGCAAAGAGCAGACTCCTTGGAAAAGACCCTGATGCTAGGAAAGATTGAGGGCAGGAGGAGAAGAGGGCGACAGAGCATGAGATGGTTGGATGGTGTCACTGACTCAGCAGATATGAGTTTCAGCAAGCCCCTGGAGATAGTGAGTACAAGGGAAGCCTGGCATGCTGCACCCATGGGGTCATGAAGAGTTGGACACGACTGAAGGACCGAACAACAGCAACAACTTATTCTGTTATTGCAACATCAGCTTGAGAGAAGCCACCAAGTGCCTGCACCTCATTGTATGTAAAGCACCCATAGTCTTGATTTGTATGTATTTTATATAAACGAGATCATGCTACAAGTCTTGTTTTGTAACTTATCTTTTAAGGTTTAACACTATGACTAAATCTTCCTAGATAAGAGCAGATAGATCTCTTTCTTCCTTTTTATCTACTAGAAAATATGCACAGTAATTCCGAGCCACAATATATTCAAACACTCCTCTTTAGGTGAACACTTAGATTGTTCTCAGAGACATTTCTGGCTGATCTCAATTGGTGGTTTTATTTACGTAACTGAATACAGAAGGCTCTGACACTCCACAATTTTACATAAGGGGCTTGAACATCGCAGATTTTGGTGTCCTCAGGGGTCCTAGAATCAGTCTTCTGTTGGTATGAAAGGACAACTGTAATCATTTTTTACCTTCAAATGAAGTTTCATAGAGTTCTGCAAAATACAGAACGCATAATTAAAAGACCTCCTCTAGTCAGAGTCAGATTCAGATAAGGGGGCGGTGTGTAGGATCCAGAGCTCACTCACTCAGCTTTGGGGTCTCTCGCTGAGCGGGTCTGCCCACGTGATACCACGGTCCCCTCTGAGCCACCCTGACCTCATCCTGCTGCTCCCACGATGTGGACTGGCGTATCTATAGGACCAGGACAAGATGCCTAAGGAATCTCTCTTCTCAGCACTAAAGGTGTCTGACCCATTGGCCCAGAGATTCGAGAAGGCATTACTGGAGTGGTGTGGCCAGCTTCCAGCGTGAGGTATCTGTAGTCCTGAAGACTGTATTTATGACAGCCACGGTCGTGTCCAGCAGACAGACCCCACACGTGTGTAAGCGTGGAAGGACTGAGTGGGTCTCCCCGTGTCTCCACGTGGAACTCCCTCTCTTACTTGATGATGAATGGTTGGACTTCATGGGCTATGAGATGGACTCCAAGGTATTTTTTATTGCAAAAAATTTGTCTTCCAAATGATGTTTTCTGTAGGCTAAAAATAAAGTGCATTTTTGGCTCCTGTGAACATCAACTGAAAAGAAGAGCCAACAGCCCTGATACGGAACAGCAACAAAATAATTTGGGACCAAAATTTATCTTTCATTCAAAGTGGATAATTTCTATTCTGTTAAATGGGAAATTATGAGTAAGCAAACATCCAGGTTATTGTTTTCCAAAACAGGTCAATTCCTCGACACCAATGTATATCATGTTCTGTAATTCTCAGGGACTCAGAAAATATCTGTTGAATCAGTTAACTTGATTTAAATTGGTTTTTCAGCTGTCAGTATATAATGTATACACGTATTGAAAGAATAGAAGGGAATTAAATCACATCCAGAATATTAATCAAAAGAGCTGACAGTGAAATGACCATTTGGGGTTAAAAATTAAAAGAAAAAAATTCTGTAATACCAACACCAGCCTGTAAACTCCTCTCCCATGTGAGCCCAACTGTGAAGTCATTGCTTCTGCCCAGACCTTCCTCCTCCCTTTCCTGCACTACCGACAACATCCTGCCTCCACCTCCCAGAGCTGTCTGCACTGCCCTCATCTGTACCCTCAAATATAAAGCTCCCCACTTTAAAACTCTGTCTGGGACTTTTTAATTAAGACTTCTCCCATGGTTAATGACCACATATCTCAGATTTTCAAGAACAGCCAGTTTTAAAGTAAGCCATCTTACTTTCTCCATGAACACACTCATTTGTCAAAACACATGTCTTGCTTAGGAAATCTGACCCTTGCATTGATGCTACTACGTTACCCCTGCCTCCCTTATGTTACTTTACACATCAAAACTACCATTCATTCCTAAAAGAAAAGTGAAGAATATCTCATACCACTAGAGTGAGAAATAACTTGGCCAGTAAAGATAGGTGTTTTTTAGGATGAGGCTTAATGCAAAGCCATGGGTTTCTAATTCTAGCACATATTGGTCCATGATGACTTTTATAGTATCCATCTATTAGTAACTACACCTTAACAGACCAGAGATACAAACGACTCACTAAATGTGCTGTTTTTTAAGTTTCCTTACTTTCTTTTTCTCCAAATGTGGGAGGGGTACATCTGCTTATAGGTACCTATGGAAAGAGAGACTAACAAAAGACTCTGTGGCAAACGTGAGTTACATGGCGGAGTGTTACTGTATGAGTTCTTTCCTATCTTCATTAATGCTCTTAATCATAAATATTCCATGCATTCCCCATTCCCTCCGGGCACTGAGTCATGTCTGCTCAGAAAGACACTGTTCTCACAGGCTGCCACTCACAGCCATTGTGAGAGACAGACACTTCAGCGCTCACTCGGAAAGTGTTTACTGAATTCACAAACAGGAGACGGCTTCACAGAAACAAATCTCGGCCGAGCCTTCTGCACAGATGTCAGATTTCCGTAGAAGCCTCCCGGAGGCACACAATCCCACAATGGACTATTTTTAGTCCTGATAATTAATATTGGAGGAGAAGGGGAGGCGGGTGAAAATGTAGCTCTGGCGAAAAAAGCAATTACCATCGACATCATATATTTTCACCTACGAGTTGTGTTATTTTCAGAGAAATAAAGAGACAAACCTTCCCCAAACCTATAGATTTTTCAACTGTGCCTCCCATGAAGTAAATAGATGTTTAATTCTTCCCCTTTAGGATTCCAGAAAGAGCTTGGACTCGTAGGTTAATATATGCAGCAAATGTTATACGAGTGTGGATCTTACTACTACAAAGAAGGATGTTTTGTTTTGAAGTCCCAGAAAGCAAGAATTTGCATCCCTCACACACACACCGAATATTCATGATCAGCAGCTGCAACAAAAGTTGGGGATGCCTTCAAATTCCTTTCCTCCAGGTCCCCGGTGTCTAATTTTTGAGGCATTTTCTCACTCCTTTAGGGCTTCACTGAAATCGGTCTTGTCTGTGAAGACTTCTGCATTCCATGTGCATGCACCCACGTCTGTTAAGTAGCACACTCTTGTTCCAACTCAATGAAAGCCAGTCTGTGGTGAAATAGAACAACCTAGGCTTGCTCAGCATCCAGAAGTACAGTGAAAGGGATGGCAGGTGCCTCTTCGTGCTCAGACAAGGTTCCCACCTCAAGCTCCCATCTGCTCACCTTCCCTAAACTCACAGGTCAGGGCTGAGGCCCTGGAGAGGGAGGGGGCAGTTGCATCACAGGCGACTTTGATTTCAGAGCTGCTGTGGTTCAGTCTCTCAGTTGTGTCCAGCTCCTTGCCACCCCATGGACGGCAGCATGCCAGGCTTCCCTGTCCTTCTCAATCTCCTGGAGCTAGATCAAACTCAAGTCCATTGAGTCGGTGGTACCATCCAGCCAGCTCATCCTGAGTCAGACCTGAGTTCTCGGTTCAGTTTTCCTGTCTGCTGTATGCATCCTCGCCTTCTTGGAAAGCTGTGCTCTCCTCGAGTCTATGAATGTTGCACAAAGTTTAGTCTTTTTTTCTGACAGTTTCCCCTCTGTTTGCATCACAGCTTGCTTGTCTTCTGGCTGCCCCAGAAATGTTGGCATTGCACAGGGATTCACACCCTCTGTGTTAAATCTAAATGTCCAGCCTGGACTCTGTCAGGATTTATACTCGTGTATTCACATGTTGGCCAGGTGTCTCCTAGTGATACATCACAGAATCTCAAATTCACACATCCAAACTGGCCTCAGTATCTTTCCCTCTAAGCCAGTCTCATCTCTGAGGCTTGCATTTCAGCACTGGGACTGGGGTCCCCTCAGCCACGAATAGGCCTGTATGTGTGTGTCCTGCATGGCCCTCTTCCTCCACATCCAATCTATGACCAGTTCACATCACAGCATCTCCAAAAGAGTTCTGGACTCTACACTCATTGTTGCGTCTGCCATCAGTGCTGATCCAAGCCCTCATCCTCACTAGCCTGGACAACCATAGCAGCTTCCTGAAGTGACTCCCTGTTTCTGCATCCTCAAATTCACCCTCCATCTGCCAGCGAGATCGTTCCAAAATATCATCAGATGTACGAAACTGCCCAAATTAAAACCTTCCACGGATTTCTTTAGCATCTAAAAGATAAAATCAAGACTCCTTACGGTTGTGTAACACCTGGTCCCTGCTTTTGTCCCTAATCTCGTCCCCCCTGGAATTCAGCATTCTAGCATACTGAGCTGTCTGAAAATGGAAGTATAGTTGCTTTTTAAAGATTGAAGTAGAGTCGATTTATAATATTGTGTTAGTTTCAGGTATACAGAAAAGTGATTGCTATATAATAATATAATTACTATAAATTTACTGTATAATAGAGGATGAGATGGTTGGACGGCGTCACTGACTCGATGGACAAGAGTTTGAGCAAGCTCTAGGAGTTGGTAAAGGACAGGGAAGCCTAGCATGCTTCAGTCTATGGGGTCACAAAGAGTCAGACATGACTAAGTGATTGAACTGAACTGAGATATGCTTCCCAGATTATTTCCCTTACAAAATATTGAATATAGTTCCCATAGTTCCCTGTATTATACATCAGATAATTTTTTGCTTATCTATTTCATGTATAGTAGTTTGTGTCTGTTAATCCTATACTCTTAATTTAACCCCCCCGCCCCACTCCCTTTTCTTTTTGGTAACCATTTAGTTTGTTTTCTATGTCTATTTGAATCTGTCTCTGTTTTGTACATGGATAGATTATCCTATATTATTTTTAGATTCCACATATATCATATGGTACTTGTCTTTCTGTCTCTAACTTATTTCACTAAGCACTCTCTTGGTCCATCCATGTTGCTTCAAATGGTATTATTTCACTCTCTTTTATGACTGAGTAATATTCCATTGAGTGTCTCTGTTACATCTTTTTTATCCATTCATCTGTTGATGGACACTTAGGTTGCTTTCACATCCTGGCTATTATGAACATTGCTACTATGAACACTGGGGTGCACGTGTCTTTTCTAATTATAGTTTTCCCTGGATATCCACCCAGGGATGGGATTGTGGCTTATATGGTAACTCTATTTTTAGTTCTTTAAGGGATCTCCACACTGTTTTCCATAGTGGCTATACCAAATTACATTCCTAAACAGTGTAGGAGTGTTCCTTTTTCTCCTTTCCTCCACACCCTCTCCAGCATTTGTTATTTGTAGACTTTTTGATGATGGTCAATCTGACTGGTGTGAGGTGATACTGCGTTGTGGTTTTGATTTGCATTTCTCGGGATCAAGACCATCCCCATGGAAAAGAAATGCAAAAAAGTAAAATGGCTGTCTGAGGAGGTCTTACAAATAGCTGTGAAAAGAAGAGAAGCAAAAAGCAAAGGAGAAAAGGAAAGTTATTCCCATTTGAATGCAGGGTTCCAAAGAATAGCAAGGAGAGATAAAAAAGGCTTCCTCAGGGATCAATGCAAAGAAATAGAGGAAAACAACAGAATGGGAAAGACTGGAGATCTCTTCAAGAAAATTAGAGATACCAAGGAAACATTTCATGCAAAGATGGGCTTGGTAAAGGACAGAAAGGGTATAGACCTAAGAGAAGCAGAAGATATTAAGAAGAGGTGGCAAGAATACACAGAAGAACTGTACAAAAAAGAGCTTCATGACCCAGATAATCACGATGGTGTGATCACTCACCTAGAGCCAGACATCCTGGAATGTGAAGTCAAGTGGGCCTTAGAAAGCATCACTATGTACAAAGCTAGTGGAGGGGATGGAATTCCAGTTGAGCTATTTCAAATCCTGAAAGATGATGCCGTGAAAGTGCTGCACTCAATATGCCAGCAAATTTGGAAAACTCAGCAGTGGCCACAGGATAGGAAAAGGTCAGTTTTCATTCCAATCCCAAAGAAAGGCAATGCCAAAGAATNATGCTTTTGAACTGTGGTGTTGGAGAAGACTCTTGAGAGTCCCTTGGACTGCAATGAGATCCAACCAGTCCATTCTAAAGGAGATCAGTCCTGGGTGTTCACTGGAAGGACTGATGCTAAAGCTGAAACTCCAATACTTTGGCCACCTCATGCAAAGAGTTGACTCATTGGAAAACACCCTGATGCTGGGAGGGATTGGGGGCAGGAGGAGAAGGGGACGACAGAGGATGAGATGGATGGATGGCATCACCGACTTGATGGTCATGAGTTTGAGCAGACTCAGGGAGCTGATGATGGACAGGGAGGCCTGGCATGCTGCGATTCATGGGGTCGCAAAGAGTCGGACATGACTGAGTGACTGAACTGAACTGAAATGAATAATTAGTGATGTTGAGCATCTTTTCATGTGTCTATTGGCCATCAGTTATATTCTTTGGAGAATATAGTTAAGTCTTCTGCCCATTTTTTGTTGATTTTTTTTCAATACTAAGTTACATGAGTTATTTGTATGTTTTGAATATTAACCTCTTATTGGTTGCATCATTTGCAAATACTTTCTTCCATTCTGTAGGTTTTTCTTTTGTTAATGTTTTCTTTTTTTCTCTGTGTGTGTGTTGCTTTTATCCTCTTTTTAATTAAATCATACCTCTCTAATTAACTCTATAGCAACTTCCTTGCCAGACTTAGCAATTCTCTTTATCCTCTAACATCCAGCTCCAGATCCTTCACTGGCAGAATTCCCTGAATATCCACCCATGATACAGCACTGTTGCACTTGCCACTGATACAGTCCAGGAGGAAGCATCCTGAACTCCATCAGGCCAGGAATTTTATCTTGTTCACCCTGGTGTATACCCAGACTCTGGAACACTGGTTGGTGCCCGTCTTTATCAGTCAATGTTTCCAAATATTCATCTAAGAAGCAAGGTTCACAATATGAAGATAAATGAGAGCTCAGATTCAGGTAGAATGTTTGTTTCATGCCTCTGCTCTTAAGAGCTAACAAAAGTCCCTAAAAGTAAGAGGGAAAATCGAGGAGCCTTGGTTTAAGCACCAAATTATTATCTTTTTCTTTGTACTTATTTTCTTAGAAATGTCAGAAGGAACCCACGCCTTTGCTTTAAGTTTTCTTTTCATTCCCCTGCATCTGTCTGTCTGCCCCTACCCACAGCAGACTTTTGAGCTCCCTGTAAGATTCAGTCTGGGGTTCTCTGTTCTTCCCGATTCACTCACTTCTTGGCCCTTTCCTTCACCCACAAATCTGCCCCATCACTTTCTAATGGAATACGCCAAAATTTCCATGTCCTACTGTGACTGCTCTTCTGAACCTTGGGCCAGTTTTCTAACTGGAGCCCAATCTGTTCTCCTGAATGTTCTTCTGTCAATACACACATGACATTAAAACAAGATTTATCCTTTTCCCTGAAGCCACCCCTCCCCATGACTCTCGTGGTGTTTAGATGGCACGCCATTCTAAACTGCTCAGCCTTGAAGATGCAGAATCAACTTTGTCATCTTCTCTTTCTACACCTCCCACATTTAATCAGTAACAACAGCCCTTTTAATTAATATAGATGTGGGAAATTAACAAAGTTTTCAGAAATGATGAGTAGTTTGGTTTAGTTGATGTGGAGGAGAGTAAAGCATCAGTGGAGTACCAGACCAAAATGCTAGCACAGCCTGACACTTCAGAGTCTCAGGGTCTAAGCTAAGAAACTGGGGATTCATTTAAAAGTGCACTTGCAAAGTGGTGAATATGTATTATAAGAAATGAGTTTTGATAGACATTAATCTGGTCTTGACATCAGGAAGGATAGAGTGGTGTTGGTGTTGGTAGGGATTGCTATTTAAGTTAAAATACAAAGGACCATTGCTTAGTCTGACGTTTGCTCCTTGGAAGAAAAGGTAGGACCGACCTAGACAGTATATTAAAAAGCAGACCCATCACTTTGTCAACAAAGGTTCCTGTAGTCAAAGCTATGGTTTTTCCAGTAGTCATGTACAGGTGTGAGGGTTGGGCCATAAAGAAGGCTGAGTGCTGAAGAATTGATGCTTTTGAACTGTGGTGCTAGAGAAGACTCTTGATAGTCCCTTGGATTGCAAGGGGATTAAACTAGTCAATCCTAAAGGAAATAACCCTGAGTATTCATTGGAAGGACTGATGATGAAGCTGAAGCTCCAATACTCCAGCCAGCTAATGCAAAAAGATGCCTGACTGGAAAAGACCCTGATGCTGGGAAAGATTGAGGGCAGGAGGAGAAGGGGGCAACAGAGGATGAGATGGTTGGATAGCATCACTGACTCAATGGATGTGAATTTGAGCAAACTCTGGGAGATAGCGAAGGGCAGGGAAGCCCAGCATACTGTAGTCCATGGGGTCACAAAGAGTTGGACACAACTTAGCTATAGAACAACAACAATAGCTCAGTTATAGGCCAGCTGTGTGACTGTTCAGGTACTGAGGTTCTCTGAACTAAGCACCCTCCTTAGAAAAGAAGTTTAATAACATCTTTCCTAGGAGCATCTTGTGGGTTAGAGACCACACAGGCAAAAGCCCAAGTAAGCATGCCAGCACATCTGAGGCACCGATTGACTTGGTTTTCAGAGTGATTCCTACTCAGCAAGGGGCTTCCTGGATTTCTGGGCTGGGGCTCAGCTCAGTCCCAAAGAATGTGGTGATTGTTCCTGGACACCTTCAATCAACCCCCTCCAGGGACCCGTGTCCTAGCATCCTTGAGACCACGCCCGCTCTGAGACCACAGCCAGGGCTAGTTCATCTCTGCATCGACAATGCATAACCAGCACCTACACACAGCGAGAGACCTCGATAGTCTTAGACGGCTGAACCCGTTAATGAATAAACCCAAGCCTATAGTGATTAGCTTGCTTTCAAGTGGAGTGAGGTTCCCAGCTATCTGAACAGCGGAGTCCTTCTGCAGGTCCACGAACACTTCTGATTTACCCTTGGCACCTGTAAGTGATATTATCAGGTACTTGGGTCCCTTTTCTTCTTCCAAGTGTTCTCAAGTACACCTTGAAGCTGTTGAAATTGGCAAAAGGAATTTCCTCTTATACCTTCAAGAAATAAGGTAATAAGAATTCTTCAGTCCTGTTGACATGAATAGTTAATGTTCTTATTTATTTATCTACTTCTATGGCTTTGCTGTGCCTGCTTCAGCTCTTTGGGTTTCTCTCTGGACAGGCTTGCCCTCTCTCAAGCCTGATGTATGTACAGAAAATATGCAATTAGCAATTAGCTGGAAGAACTGCTGGTGGGGAGTCGCTCTTCTTGCTCTGAGGCTGGCAGATGCCCCAGACCTCCAGACAGCATCTGACTTCTCTGACCTCTACCCTGCTCTGTCCAGACCTCCGCCGCCTACTCTCTCTGCACTGGTCTGAGCATCTCCTGCCACAGGCTTGTGACTGGCTGACATGGGCATTGTCATTTGGGGAATAAGGCACAGAGCCAAAGGCTTTTCTTGGAAAGGCTGATCCCAGGAGGTCTGACATCACCACCACTCCCTCTTCCCTCTACATAAGTAAAACCACCCTACAAGCATCATCACTACACATCTTCAAGTCTTTCTCCTTTTCCCATTTCTGGAACGATGGGACTGTGATTCCATTCAGGAGGCGGTTAGGAGATATTCCTGAACTTGGGAGTTGATGGAAAGAAAGATAGAAAGATAGAGTGAGAACTGAAATGAAAGATATTCTGCAAGTAACGTGAGGAAAAAATCCTTTGGACAAGGGACTGTGCTTGACAAGTGAATGAACAACCCCCTTTTATTTAATCATTTCTCTTAATACCTTTAGAGCTGATTTTGTGGCAGTTGCTGCCCAGGGACTTCCATCTATTGGGTTTTGGCTCCATAAGGAAGTGTGGTGTAACCTGGAAGGTAAGGGTTACTTTGTGACTTGTGGTGGAATTTTGTTTTTCGGCAGAGATAAATTTTAATTCCAATTCAATCACTATTTATGTAAGTGACTATGGTTACTGGCAGAGTACCCAAATCATCAGTAGATGCTCCACAAATACTATTATTGTGCCACTGTGATAATTGGCTTCCCAGGTGACTCAGTGGAAAAGAATCCACCTGCCAAAGCAGGAGATAGAAGCGATACCAGTTTGATCCCTGGGTTGGAAAGATCCCCTGGAGAAGGAAATGGTAACCTACTCGAGTATTCTTGCCTGGAAGACTACATGTACAGAGGAGCCTGGTGGCTACAGTCCGTGGGGTCACAAAGAGTCAGACATGATTGAGCGACTGAACACACACACACACACACACACACACACACACACACACACACACGCTGTGATTATTATTATTTTGAAGATTGTAGCACGACCAGGAATGGAACATCTCAAAACTCAACTTGGCCATTCCTCTGTTTCCACTGTTGCCGGGTAGGTGAATGCTCTCTGGGATGGAGGGGCCCCCAGGTGTAAAGGCTGGGATCTTGGGGGTACTTCTAGAGTTAATCCATCCCTAGATTGTTAAGTTGCTAAGGCACAGAGTCTGGGGCTCAGAATATTTCCCAAAGAGCTTCTCTCCCTGAAGGGTCAGACATGTATGAGCAGCAGTGTTGGTCACTGTAGGTCAAACCCAGGTCTCCTGCATTGCAGGCAGGTTCTTTACCATCTGAGTCACTAGGGAAGCCCATGAGCAGCAGGAGGGACTCAACAGATATTTACCGGGCTGAACTGAACTGAGTCAGGCCCGTGGTCTCTCCATCTGTGTCTGCCACTCATTGTAAGGAACTGGTAATAGAAATCTGCTATCATGTGCATGGGGTCGCCAAGAGTCGGACATGACCGAGCCACTGAGCACAGCACACATTATGTGCTTTACTCACACAAGGAATAGAGACGTAGCCTTGGACCACTCGCTTTAGCTCCCTAAACAGAACATACTGCACAGCACTGAAGAACTGGGTTCTAGGATCAGACCTGGGTTCCATGTCCGGATCCACGATCTTGTTAGCTGTGTGATCTTAGGTAACTTATCACATCTCTTTATATTTCTATTTCCTTCTGTTGTGAACCAACACAACTGATGATATTAACAGAAAGCTTAAATAAAAGACATTATCAGAAGGCTTAAATAAACCAATTGTGTGAAAACGTGGGCCACAGTGCCTGGCCGGCAGCACATGTTCAAATCCATTCTGTGTTTGGCTTTTAGACGCCATCAGGGTCCACACGTTCTCTGAGTAAGGAGCGGGCTCAGAGCTGCATTCCACTCAGACACACAATGCCGCCTCTCTGTTTTTCTAATTCTGACCCGTCCAGAGATGAGGGACTGCTATTTTTATTGCCTCTTAACTTCAGAACCAACCCTGTCAGTGCTTCCAGCTTCCTTGATTTTAATTAAGTAAGGCTTTATGGTACTTGCTTCAGTAAAGCCCAAGTAATAGAGAGGAGGTTAGCTGGATGAACCCAGACTCCAGGGTGCTAGTCCTAGCCTTGCCAAAGATGCTAGGCAATCTAGCTTGGCATCTTGTTGTGGAGGAGAACTAATAATTTAAAAAAAAAAGATTATACTGCTTTTTGCAAATACGATTTGTGGCAGAAATAATCAATGATAATAACAGAGGAGCAGAGTCCCTGGGGAGTCCCCTAACCCTTACTCACAGGCATGCTCCTGGAATCCAGCTCCTCCTGAATTCTCCTAAGGGCTGCCCATGTTCCGGAGGTGTCCAGGCCTCCCAAACCAATGTGCATATTACTCCAGGGAGGAGCCTGGATTACTGCAGAATAAGCCCGTCACCCTTGATCCCTCCAGATCTCCATCTTGTCAAGAATTCTACTAAGTCTGGAATCTCCTTTACTTGTTTCCACCACAATTGCTTCAAGCCCTTATCAGTTCTTTCCCTGGAACATTACAGCAGGCTTCCAATGGTCTCCCCGTCTCCTGTCTCATGATACCACAAGATTTCTTTCAGACACCATTGGGGCAGTGATCTCTTATTTTTAAAGTCTTTATTGAATTTGCGACAATATTCCTTCTATTTTGTGCTTTGGTTTCTTGGCTGCAAGGCAAGTGGGATCTTAGTTCCCCTACCAGGGACTGAACCCACACCCTCTGTGTTTGAAGGTGAAGTCTTAACCATTGGACTACCAGGGAGTTCCACGAGTGATCTTTTTATAAGCCAACTGCTAACCCTGTGGTTGCTGATTCAGGAGCTTCCCTGCTGCAAACCTGGATGTGGATGCGCAGGAGGGGAGGGTCCAGGAGAGAAGTCGCACAGAGAACTGCCTCCTGGGTCAGGAATTGAAAAATCCAGTGAGGTAGCAAAACAAGTTGTATTATTGTTCTCTTGTCCTCTTTACAGAAACAGAAGGACCTGGCAGCTTGTCACAGGCCTTAGAGCAATTATTTGAACTCATATTGTCTGACTTCTGAGACTGTTCTCTCTCCACTAGACCGTTAAGGAATACTTGTGGCAGGTGCTGGGTACCAGGTCCAGCCTCAGGGCTGCTTCTGCCCCTCTCGCTGCCCACGATGGAGCTGCGGTAAACCATCCACAGGTGCCCAGGATACAGAGTCAGTCTTCCAGCCTTGGTCCAGGCCGCCTAGTATATCATGCCCCCCACCCTTTGTGCAGGCCTCTTTCTTCGTATAAAGGAGAACTGGGATGCCACCTCATTCAGGGAACCTTCCTTTTGTCTTGGGCACAGATCATCCTTCCCTCCTCTGTGTGCTTGACAGTGGGGACCACCCTTCCCTCATTCTTCTGTATTAACACTGCATCCTTGCCTTTGTTTGCACAGAGTCTGCCCTCATCTATTCAATGCCTGGGACTGTCTGATCCTTACGTGTATCTCTGCTGCTGCGTACAGCACAGGGTACATGGAAGGTGCTCAAATCCACTTCACTGAATGAGAACAAACAAAAAATAAAATATTAATACCAGGAATTATCCTTCTCCTTGTACTGACATTTGTCTATTTCTGTAGTAAACATTAAAAAAAAAATACATTTTTTGTCTTAGGAATTCAAGTTAGGTTAATATTTTAAAAATAAATTTAACAAGGAAAATGCTAGATCATCTTTGTATGAATTGAGCATCCATCTGTGTGTATGACAATCAATTTCTTGACACCCCAGTTTCAAGGGGTAAATTTGTCCCGTTGCTGCTGTTCAGACAGTCATGTTTGACTCTTTGTGACCCCATGGACTGTAGCCCGCCAAGCTCCTCTGTCCATGGCATTTCCCAGGCAAGAATACTGGAGTGGGTTGCCATTCCTTTCTCTAGGGGATCTTCCAGACCCAGCACCTGAACTTGTGTCTCTTGTATTGGCAGACAAATTCTTTACCACTGAGCCGCCTGGGTCCTGGCAGCCAGCTAAAGGATAAACATCAGTATACCTATGACCACACCCTCAAGAATCTGCTCAAAAATACGACAAAGTACCAGCATCCAGGGCGGTGTCATAGCGTTTTCCTAGATCAGCTAGGCTACTCTGCCAAACACACTAAGGAAAGCCTCCTTTCTATACGGATACCTGGTTGAAACTCTCCTGCCAGTTACTTTTAAGTCAAGTTTTCCCCACAGTGATAGACGAAAGTTCTGCCAGTTTGACTTTTCAGCAGCACACCCTCGGGTGGCTCATCTCACTGATGCCATCATGTATAACAAAGGACAGTGCAAGGAAAGGGGTGGAACCCTAGCAAAATGCTGATGTTTGTTCCACGCTAGCTCGAGATAGTCGGCCACAAAGGGCGCTGGTGGAGATGAGCTCACGCAGCTTTGGCAGTTCCTTCTGCTGAAGGCTGCCTCTTGGGGGTGGAGGACAGGGAGCTGGGGTGGCCTCTCGGCTCTGTCATCTGTGTCATTACTCACAGCCAAAGAAACCACATAATTATTCCTGAAGGAGCCTCTGGTCAGACATTGCATTTGAAAACCGTCATTTTACAAATGTTTAATTACTTCTCAAATGCAAAGGATGACTGTGAATGTATGATCTGTCCTGTAAGAAGCTATCAACCTCAACCTCCTTGAGTTGCTGGCTAGAGAAACATTGTACGCAGAAAATTAAAGCGATCTGATCATTTCGTATTTAAAGCAGTCTTTCTACCTTCCCTGTGGCTCTGGGCTCTGACCTCATCTCCACCTCAGGGGGTATTTCCCAGCATCACCTCACCTGGGTAAGGGCTGCCTTCCTTCTTCCTGGTTCTCTCCTGTAAGGGACTCAAGATGGACTTCAGTTCCAGGTGCACAGCTAAGAAATCACCTGAAAATCAGGTTCTGATTTTAATTAAGAGAACTCCATGGTTTTTCTCTGGGCTTCTTAGATGACCTAGCTCGTTTGATTTTCAGTTCAGTTCAATTTAGTCGCTCAGTCATGTCCGACTCTTTGCTGCTGCTAAGTCGCTTCAGTCGTGTCCAACTCTGTGCGACCCCATAGATGGCAGCCCACCAGGCTCCCCCGTCCCTGGGATTCTCCAGGCAAGAACACTGGAGTGGGTTGCCATTTTCTTCTCCAATGGCATGAAAGTGAAAAGTGAAAAGGAAGTCGCTCAGTCATGTCTGACTCTTAGCGACCCCATGGACTGCAGTCCACCAGGCTCCTCCATCCATGGGATTTTCCAGGCAAGAGTACTGGAGTGGGGTGCCATTGCCTTCTCCTGTCCGACTCTTTGTGACCCCATGAATCACAGCACGCCAGACCTCCCTGTCCATCACCAACTTCCGGAGTTCACCCAAACTCATGTCCATCAAGTTGGTGATGCCATCCAGCCATCTCATCCTCTGTTGTCCCCTTCTCCTCCTGCCCTCAATCCCTCCCAGTATCAGGGTCTTTTCCNTCCTTCCAAAGAACACCCAGGACTGATCTCCTTTAGAATGGACTGGTTGGATCTCCTTGCAGTCCAAGGGACTCTCAAGAGCCTTCTCCAACACCACAGTTCAAAAGCATCAATTCTTTGGTGCTCAGCTTTCTTCACAGTCCAACTCTCACATCCATACATGACCACCGGAAAAACCATAGCCTTGACTAGATGGACCTTTGTTGGCAAAGTAATGTCTCTGCTTTTGAATATACGATCTAGGTTGGTCATAACTTTCCTCCCAAGGAGTAAGCGTCTTTTAATGTCATGGCTGCAATCACCATCTGCAGTGATTTTGGAGCCCCCCAAAATAAAGTCTGACACTGTTTCCACTGTTTCCCCATCTATTTCCCAGGAAGTGATGGGACCAGATGCCATGATCTTCGTTTTCTGAATGTTGAGCTTAAGCCAACTTTTTCACTCTCCTCTTTCACTTTCATCAAGAGGCTTTTGATTTTCACACATGTGCAATTTGAAGTTACAATAATTTTTGGCGGTTGCAGTTTCAAAACATGCTGTGCGTACATTTTATTTTTTAAATTTATTTATTTTTGATGTGGTCCATTTCTAAAGTCTTTATTGAATTTGTTACAATATTGTTTCTGTTTTGTGTTTTGGCTTTTTGGCCCCAAGGCACGTGGGGTCGCACAGAGTCGGACACAAGAGACTGGACAACAGCAAAAGGCTTTTGTGCTAAAGCTGGGAAAGTCCCGGACAAACCTTGAGAGTTGGTCACCCAGACTCAAGGGTGAGGCTTACTCCCCACAGTGATGGGAGGAGGAACAGCAGCCTGCACAAAGCCAGAGAAGACAACCCAGGGCTCCTCTGGGGAAGGACCCAGTAGACCAGTGTCACTGGCATGGAATGTATTCAGGGCTGTGGAGTAGAAAGGAGGACTGGGGCTTTGTAGGCAGAGGTGAGGTGAGGACTGGATAGATCGTGGATCAGAAGTGGACAACTCAGAGCAGGAACAGGGAAGCTGATAAACACTCTGTCTGGATTCGTCTGCAGCCTCTTTCTGACCCTTGGCTTCACTGCCATCATAATGCCTGCTCCAGATGCTTCCTCTGAACAGTCACTGAGATTGGCAGTGATTCAATGTCTGCAAGTCATCAAGGGAACTGGCTTCCTTTCCTGTTCACAGAAGTTTTGAGTCCACTAAAGTAATCTGTCATGATGGGCATGTAAGAGACAGTGAGGATGACAGTGGATCTCATACAAAGTAACACTGTTTGGAAACCTAGTGGTCAGAGGTCCAACATAAACAGCCCTTATTCATACTTGGCTGCCCTCCAAAAAGACACCTCTGAACACACCACAGGTGCTTCTATTTAGGAAGCCAGGGTCCCTAATTTCAGGGCCAGCCAGGTTGTCCAGGGGCCTGGACAGGAAACAGAAAGAATTGCTTATGCAGAGTGAAGCATCTCCTTTCATAAAAGTGTTGCTCACCTTGACACTGGGTCATTTATACTGTCAAAAAAAGGTGTATACTTATTTCTTCCAAGTTTCTCTACAGCTATTAAAGGATATGGTAGCCAGCTGTTTATGTGTTTACTGAGGGCAAGAGAAGAATTAATTGGATTGATTTATACTTCATCAAGAAGGCTTCAGGCTGCGGTTCAGAAGAACTTTCTGACATTAAATTTTCTAGAAAATAAAGTATGTCATCCACATTCCCAAATCTTTTTTTTTTTTTTAAGCCTTGCGGTATTAACTTTCTACATAAATTCATCGTGTGCTCACTAATAAACATACACTTATTAAGTACAAGTTTGCAACATAAATAACTGATATTAGCCAGATAAATTAATAGAGCTTTCAGTTTTATGCTCCAAATCAAGTCACAAACTGAGCTAACCCCCCTCATCTTATTTTGCTCAAATGTTGTGTGAATAGCAGATTCTGAGACCCGATTTATCCCGGGAACCTCCTCTATGTGCTAATTCAGTCATGCTGTATGCATCAGAACTAGGGAGGGTTTGGGAGTGGAGGTTATAACAGAGAGGAGAAGCTAGGAGTTGCTAACAGGCAAGGGCAGAAGACAAATGATCAGGAGATACAATGAGGCACAGCGGGGCTGACTGGTTATAGCAAAGGCAGAGACTTCAGAAGCCAAAGCAGGCACTGCCAGAAACCCAGGAGCTTCGGGAAGACTGAGGGCTGCAGGCAGTCCAGATCACAGCAGGAGCGAGCCAGTCCAGATCACAGCAGGAGCGAGCCAGTCCAGATCACAGCAGGAGCGAGCCAGTCCAGATCACAGCAGGAGCGGCCACGTCTGCACACTGCCTGGCACAGTCCTGGTAGTAGGTGGCTGGGTTCTGCTGTCTGGCCACTCGTTCTTTGTTCTTCCTGGTGGAGGAAAGTCCCAGCCCCTGGAGAATCTTAAATGCTCCTGGAGTGACTTCTCACTTCAAGACTTCAAGGTTCCAAGGCTCAGCCTCAGCTCATGCTAGACAGCCCATCAGAAGATGCATGGAGGAGATGTGTGAATAGCAGCACACTGAGGTGCTTGCTCCTGGGCCAGACCCCAAATTCCAAGGCACAGAATAGAAGAAAAGAAACCAAAGAAAAATAGCCCCCTTTCTTGCTGGGAAAAACATCACAGGGTGAGCTTCTGCCTGGGTTCATGTCACTTTGTGCCTGTCCAGGCCTCCAGAAGAGCCATGCAAGTCCTGGCCAATGGCTATCATCCCAGAGAAAAGCAGGAGACATTGTAATCCTGCTCTTGAAAAACACAGCGTATTAGGTAAACCTTTCTCAGTTACTCACAGGATGCAAACCCCCTGACAAAGGGAGGAGCTCATTGTTCAAATCTAAGTCAGAGCATCTTTCTTCCACCTTGGATCAAATCCAGCAGACTCAACGATGGCTACATTTACAGGGTGTAGGAGGTAGTGCATCAACTCAAAATGTACAAGAAACAAGACGCAACTGCTCATTGATTCTGTACACCTGAGCCTTCTCCCATGTGTGAGCTCTCCTGAGAACTTTCTCGGTAGAACTGTTGAAACCATCCCTAAATGCCCAAAAGAAAGTCAAAGAAATAGATATTGGAATCCTGGGTGTTTCTCTTACTTCCTTGTATGGCAAACCTTGGTAATACCTGCAAATGTTGAAAGATAAAGATAAACAGCCTTTCAGGGAACTGGAGAGGAAGCAGAGGATAACATCTTGCTCTGAATTTTGAGAATAAACATAATTTTCACTTCAGAAAGATGGAAGTAGTTACTGGTAACCAGAGTTGAATGGCTGGACAAGGAAAGATTCTGGGATACCAGATGATGTTTTGGGGAAGTTCCTGGTGGTATGTGGTGTATGGGGAGGCTTGCATGGAATATGAGAACCAGGAGTCTCCAGAGATTTCTTCTGCAGATGCACTGATGTCTTTGTTGAGTTCACAGTCACTTATGTTTAGAAGGCAAGCATGTTACCAAATGCATGTTTCCCAGCTGGCATTCAGACCAGCAGTCCACAAAGGGGGCTGAAAAGAATTGAGGTTGTATTCCATTGACTGTGACTAAGTTAGGGCTGTTAAGAAAGCTGTTGAGCTTAGTTGCTCAGTCATGTCCGACTCTTTGAGGCCCCATGGACTGTAGTCCACCAGGCTTCTCTGTCCATGGGGATTCTCCAGGCAAGAATATTGGAGTGGATTGCCAGGCACTTCTCCAGGGAAAGAAGGCTGAGCACTGAAGAACTGGAGATTTTGAATTGAGGTTTGGAAGAAGACTCTTGAGAGTCCCTTGGACTGCAAGATCAAACAAGTCAATCCTAAAGGAAATCAACCTTGAATATTCATTGGAAGGACTGATGTTGAAGCTGAAACGCCAATGCTTTGGCCACCTGATGCAAAGAACTGACTCAATGGAAAAGACCCTGATGCTGGGAAAGACTGAAGGCAGGAGGAAAAGGGGATGACAGAGGATGAGGTGGTTGACTGGCATCACCAGCTCAATGGACATGAGTTTGAGCAAACTCAAATAGTGAAGATAGTGAACGACAGGGAAGCTTAGTGTACTGCAGTCCATGGGGTCGCAAAGAGTCACACATGACTTAGCAACCAAACAACAACAGAATTAAAACAAAAAGTATGGAAGCCTCCAAAATATGACCTCAAGCAATTTCTCCATTCCTCACGCCCCTGCCCTCTGCAGAGACCCTCTGTTCATGTAGCTGAGGTGACCAGCTTGTGCTTCACCATCCCTGCTTTTCTGCCTGCCTGACTTGCACTCTCATTCTCTCCCTGCTGAACACCTACCCTCTCCCCAAGTCCTCCTGTCAGACTTCTCTGCAACACAAACTCTGCTTTCTGGATGAAACTCTTGTCATCATCAAGGGCCTACTGCTTCTGAGTTAAAACAATTCTGAGTCACTTCTAACCATGCCCCTAATCTAGTATCTTTAAAAACGGAGGGACTTCCCTGGTGGTCCAGCAGATAACACTCCACGCTTCCACTGGAGAGGGTGTGGGTTTGATCCCTGGTCAAGGAGCTACTATAAGAAGATCCTACACGCTGCATGGTGCAACCAAAATTAAACAAACAAGCAAACAAAAAAGCTGAAGTCCAGAGAAACTGGAGTTGTTCAGGGTGACCCATGCGGCTAGTAGCAGAGGCAGTTTCCTCCTTGGTCCTCTAGTGATGCATTCTTACTTCATGCCTGTTTGTATTATAATCTTCACAAGCCATGTTTTCTCACCACAAGTTATGTGCTCTTTTGGGACAAGATCTACACCATGAAGTATTGAATTCTTGAGAAACTTAGAGGAAAGTCTTTACACATGTGAATATGAATCTAAATATTTAATTGAGATGAATAGAGAGGGGAAGGGAGAAGGCGATGGCACCCCACTCCAGTACTCTTGCCTGGAAAATCCCATGGGCGGAGGAGCCTGGTGGGCTGCAGTCCATGGGGTTGCTAAGAGTCGGACAGGACTGAGTGACTTCATTTTCACTTTTCACTTTCATGCACTGGAGAAGGAAATGGCAACCCACTCCAGTGTTCTTGCCTGGAGAATCCCAGGGATAGGGGAGCCTGGTGGGCTGCCATCCATGGAGTCGCACAGATTCGGACATGACTGAAGCGACTTAGCAGCAGCAGCAGCAGCAGCAGCAGAGAGGGAAAGCTGATGCAGAGAACAGAGAGCTGCAGTCCATGGAGTCGCAAAGAGTTGGATATGACTTAGTGATTGAACGACAGCAACAACAAAAAGGGAAAAAAAGATCTTTCCCTCAACTTCCACCTAGAAGTAAAGGTGAAAGCTTCACAGTGGCCTGGATGATAAGACAGGCATTTCACCCAACACGATTTGATTCAAGATCTTCAAAGCTAGAGGTGAGGTCTTAGGGAAGTTAGGCATATGGAATCTATTTGTCCGTTTTCACAAGCTGGAAAGTCCAATTACGCATTAAGATTTATATTTTTATCTCGAACTATTTTAAATCTGATGACTTTAACAAGCATATCCTAACTTTTACCACTGTACTGAGTGTTTGACAGCTTTTATTGCCAAGGGGCTGATTAACTGGAGTGTTCAATTCAAATTAAATATGACACATTTATTGCTCATGTGAATAATGTCCATATATTTTATTCAAATAACCGCTAGACTCTGAAAAGAATTAAAAATGGAAAAAAACAGACTTTGAGCTTCAAGGAGCTTACTATTTTTTCTTTCTTTCTTTCTTCCTTTTTTTACTGTGTTTATGGTATGGGACAGAATAGATGAGATAGGTCAAAAATTACATTTTAAAAATAGCTATTTTTGTTGAGGTATAGTTGCTTTACAATATTGTATTAGTTTCTGTTGTACGATGACGTGAATCAGCTATACATATACATATATCCCCTTCCTCTTAGACCTCTCTCCCCCCTCCCCATCCATCCCTCTAGGTCATCATGGAGCACCAAAATGAACTCTCTGTGCTATACAGCACCTTCCCACTAGCTATCTACATTACACGTGGTCATGTATATGTGTCAATTCCAGTCTCTCAATTCATCCTAGCTTCCCATTTTCTGCTGTATCCACACATCTGTTCTCTACATCTTCATCCCTATTCCTGCCCTGCAAATAGGTTCATCTGTGTTATTTTCCTATATTTTCCTATACATGTGTTTGTATAAAAGGACTACTGGCTTCTGCCGAGGTTCTAGGAAGCTGATATCTGTGGGCTCTGAGAATCGCTGCGGTGAAGGGGAAAGGATCACAAGGAATATCTGTGTGTGCACTGGGATTCGTGTAAGTCCTTCCTCTGCCATCTTATTAGTGATGGGATCGTGGGAAACTTGCTTCATCTCTCAGTCCTGGTTTGTTCATCTGTGAAATAGGACTAATGATGGTATTGTCCTTGAGGAATTGACATGAGGATTAGATGAGGTAATGCATGCAAAGGGTTTAGCAAATTCATTGTAAAAACTCAACACACGTATTATTAGTTCTAGGACTTGATCCTACAGAGAAAATGAACTTTAAGCAGAAGCTATGTTACAGGAATGAGAAGAAGATGAACAGCTACGATTTAATAAGAAGTAGATTGGTGAAAGCAAATGCCACAATGGTAAATGCTATAAAAGCACAGAGATGTGAGGATGGAGAGGGACAGAATACAGACTGCACCAAAGGAGCAGGTCTGTCACACCTAGCTGCTTAGAAATAAAGAGATCACTTGGCGACTCTTTTCAGGGACATCAACCAACCCAGAATAATTCCACTTATGCTTCATAAAAATGCTTTGTGTTATTCATCAGGTCTCTAGCTGCATCCCTGGAGACACGACTTGCAACATGTTTTAAGATTAGACGTGAACCTTTCTAACTGAGAAGAATACCAAGAGCTGCAAAAGGAAACTCACCCAATCATTATCCAGTTGACTGGATCCTTACACATACAGATTGGCTAAACGGATGCACAAAGCGATGAGGCAATTCATGGTTTCCACTACCAAAATAGACCTCTTCCTTGACATAAAGTCACAGAACATAACTTTACTCTTCATGGCCAGAATCTTCAGGATGATTCCTACTATATCTACTAAAGGTAGCAATCTGAACACAGAAGGTACAACATCTATGATTGATATGATAAACTAAATAACCATTTGAGTAATCTGTATTCCTACAATATAAAAAAGTGGCTTGTAATCTACCTGCTCGTTGCATTAATATTTCCCTCACATTACAAAAATTTGCATATCCTCATGGGCAAGTGGATAACTATAACAATATACCAATCTCCCTCACTAAATTGTAACTTGGACATTTTTTTAAAATTTCTGTATTCCTAAGCACTTAGTCCATGCCAGGCCAGTGGGAGATATTCTGTAAATGTTTGTTGAGTGACTGAGCATCCTCTACCCTATATCACACTCTGTATTATATAGCTATTCTGCTTCTTAAGAAAAGTGGTCCTGGGATTTCCCTGTCAATCTAGTGGTTAAGACCTCGCCTTCCAATGCAGGGGGTGGGGGTTCAATCCCTGGTCAGGAAGCCAAGATCCTACATGACTTGTGACCAAAAATAGCAAAACATAAGGCAGAAACAATATTGTAGCAAACTCAATAAAGCCTTCAAAAATGGTCCACATCAAAGAAAAATCTTAAAGAAAAGAAAAGCGGTTCTGGTTTACACATAACTATATCACTCCACTTAGTGCCTCTTATAGAAAATGTGGAAATTCATGCTTCAAGACATGCTTCACTTTAGGGTCCCAGATTATCAGCATCCAAGACCTGGGCCCTTCTCCAGCATGATGTCCAATGAGGGGGTGGGAAAAGAGACTTCCCAGTCTCCAAAACCATATTACAGGCTCCGGAAATGGGCTCCCCTGAGCCAGAGTCAACGATGGCCAGATATGTCAGAGCATGCCAGTCAGACCAGACCAACCTACGACCAGATCCTTGGCTCTAGACACAGGCGTCTGATCCATCACCGTGGGTCTAGGTGCAGGCAGTACTTGTCTGTCTTGCATACTGCTGGTGCCTAATATTCACCTGGGACATCATAGGCACTCAATAAATGCTTTTGGATATAGAAGGAAACAAAAGGAAAAATGGCAGGTGGAATTTAAATGCCATAAACAAAGATCTGAGCAAAGACTCAAATCTAAGCTGTAAGTTTAGAAGTAATAACAGGGAAAAATACCACAATTTAGCAGTGGGAAGATTTGGGACTCAGATCTACTTAACAAGGGCAACTGAGGCTACAGGTTCTCTTTGAAACTTAGATTCAAGGGCAGTGTCTGTAGCCACTAGACTGAGGTTCACCAGTTCTGAATACCCTCAGCAAGGCTGGCTTAAGAGAGAGGCTGGCACACAATTCCAGATATTTATTTACTTAAGGTTAAAAATGGGCATAAAATATGGAAGTGAACTGTTCCCCAAAATGAGGTTTAAGAAAGAAGTATGTGCTAGGATTAGTTGGGCCATAAAGAAGGTAGAGAGCTTTTTGATGCTTTTGAACTGTGGTACTGGAAAAGACTCTTGAGAGTCCCTTGGACTGCAAGGAGATCAAACCAGTCAATCCTAAAGGAAGTCAACTCTGAGTATTCATTGGAAGAACTGATGCTAAAGCTGAAGCTCCAATACTTTGGCCGCCTGATGCGAACAACCAACTCATTGGAAAAGACCTTGATGCTGGGAAAGATTGAGGGCAAAAGGAGAAGGGGGCAACAGAGGATGAGATGATTGGATGGCATCATTGACTCAATGGACACAAGTTTGAGCAAACTGGGAGATAGTGAAGGACAGGGAAGCCTGGTGTACTGCAGTCTACGGTGTTGCAGAGTCAGACATGACAGAGAGACTGAAAAACAAGTCTGCTAGGATCAGGAAAAAAGCAGAACTAAGAAGGAAGCAGGTACATCATTAAAAGGGCTATTTTGTACATCTCTTATATGGCAAGGTTACTTAGAGTCACGAGAAGAAATCAGCTTTCAAATCCAGTTTAAAAAATCTGATTCTTTTTCTAGGTTTAACAGCTACAGAGATAAAAAATATATGACTATATAGCATGAGGCTGACTCAGTCATCTATCTGGGTGCTGGAGTGCCTGTTGGTTGGTGGTGTGTGAAGCTAGGGTTCGATATAAGGGATATCCAAACAACCTTGCGAAGAAGGCAGCTAGTAACCCAGCTACATTTTTCTACTAAGGCATTAGAACCTTTGAAAATTGGTTCCTTTCTCTCTCTCCCCCTTTTTTTTTTTAAAAAAAGATTGCAAAATTGGATCTTTTTTTAGTTCCTTTCAGGAGAAGGGAGAAATATTTATGAAGCTTATTAGTGAGCAGACAGCACTTTACCTGATAAATATAAACTATCCCCGAGCCTCCCAGGGACTCCTTTACCATCTCCCAGAGGAACAGAGTGGGGTTTTTACACATGAAAATAAATCTTTAGTGCTTTATCACCACGGATCCTGAAGAGGTTGAACGTGGTGTCAAGAAAATTATTCAGAGATTTTTCTTCTCTACTCGCAGTTCTGTAACCTTAATTCAGTGTATCTTCACACCCACTATTTCTTTCCTGAGAAAAGCTGGAATAAATGCCAGTCGGGAAGCATTATATGGAAAGCTTATTTGCTTGGACATATGATCGCAGTGAGGCCATGGATCCACTTCTCTTCGCCAGAACAGCATCTATAGAGAAGCTCCAACTGCCTGTATTTCTGTGGTGGTGTGGCTGGACTGGTTACGTGAAGCTCATGTTCTGGATGATGGAGGCCCTTCCCTCTACCTAAAAACCAGAATAATGTGGCAAATATATGCAAGATAGTCTGCTTACCTCGAATCACCCAGATAATTGCTTTACTTCTGCATTTCACATCCCTAACACAGATTCTATTCAGGGAAGAGTTTTGGAGAGGCTCGTTTAACTCTGGATTTTAAAGGCAATAGCAATTTTCCTAAGCATCGTTCATCCACAGACAATTTAGAACAATTTTATTAAAAATAATAATAAAAGCACTTACATCGACCCTAAAAATATGAAGATAGCAAACAGGTAACTGGGAGAGCAAACACTCATTTGCATATACTATCAGGCATTGATGGGAGAATGTGCCCAGCGGTGAATATACCCAATTGTGCATGTGAAGGCAGGTTTCATTTGCACTTTATTGCTGCCCACAATGGACACCTGTATCCTGGGGGGTCTGTTTTCAACATGCAGCTTTGTAAATGTGCCATTGCAGCTTTGTAAATGTACCATTTCGGCTTTCTTTTCCTTAAATGTGAATATGGTCTGGAAGCAGCTAGCTACAGTTCTGTTTCTGTTTGGGGAGATCTAAGTGATGACTTGGCATCCTAGTTGTCTGGTAACCTTTTCTTTGGCTTCAAAGGCATATGGGTAGGGGAAGAATGGAAAAGAAAATGTTAGGAATCTCAAGAAAGTACTGCTTGTTGACAGCAAAGATGATCTTACTTGATAAAATCAATGTGGATGACTGCACAATCTGAGACCTTTCTTAATGTTGATTTTATCAAGATAACAGATTAAATGTGTCTGACATCTGGATTTTGGTCAATGTATTGTTTTGGTCTCTGTAGGCAAGACCTTACTTTATGAAGTCTTGCTTCTATTCTTTTAAATAAAACTCCGTTTTAGAAAGAAAAAAGAAATCATGAAAAAATTTACTGAAAGAAAAAGTGACTCACTTTTCTTTCCAAATAAAGTACTTCATATGAACCATCAATCATTTCTGAGCCTCATCAGCATTTGACTGAAGTTTTCATGTTTCCACCCCCCATCCCACCCCCAAGAACAAGGGATGTGAGAGTGGAAATAAATTAAGTGTTCTTAGGACTTTGAAAATCTACAGTACTTTTTACTTTGCAATGACAGAAGCAGTTTTATTACATTTGTAAAATAAGTGAAAGTGAAAGTGAAGTTGCTCAGGCATGTCCGACTTTTTGCGACCCCATGGACTGTAACCTACCAGGCTCATCTGTCCATGGGATTCTCCAGACAAGAATACTGGAGTGGGTTGCCATTTCCTTCTCCAGGGGATCTTCCCAACCCAGGGATTGAACCCAGGTTGCCCACATTGCATCTGAGCCACGAGGGATTTTTTTTTTTTAATAAGTAGATCCCATGATTTTAGATGGAGGATCTGGGTTTCCTGTATTTACAGATGTTTAGAAAAAGGAGGGTTTCTAAACAATTATTGATCAACAACCCTACATCCAAATACTGGTCTGAAAGAGAGCTGCATTACTTGTGGGCAGTGTTTCTTACTCACAGTTAAAAATGATATTGGATAAATACAACTCTATGGAACTTAAAAACCACTGTGATCTTCAGCACAGGTTCATCTTTGAATATGAGCATCTCTGCAGAAGATTTTATATACAAGTAAGAGAATTGGGGGCAGGAGGAGAAGGAGACAACAGAGGATGAGATGGCTGGATGGCATCACTGACTCGATGGACGTGAGTCTGAGTGAACTCTGGGAGTTGGTGATGGACAGGGAGGCCTGGTGTGCTGTGATTCATGGGGTCGCAGAGAGTCGGACACGACTGAACGACTGAACTGAACTGAACAGAACTGAAGAGAGTATTATATTCTTGACTTGCACATAAACCTGAGTTAGAATTTTGTGTTCTGACCCCAAGTGTATGATCTCAGTCCCCACTAAGAAGTTGGCTGATAGTCGAAAAAAATGATTTCATTCTCTGGAAACTGGTTTGCATGTCTTTAGAAATCAGAAACTAGGACTAAGTAATCATCAAGGTCCAGATTCATATTCCATCAGCCTGTTCAAAGTATGATCCCACTCTTGCAGCAAGCAAGTGCACATAGGCCCAAGAATGACAATAATATTTAAGTTTGGATTTTCATTTATTTTAGAAATGTAATAAGAACTCAAAAACGTCTTAAGTCATCAGGAGCTCTGTGTGTCCTTCGTGCAGTGATTTGCAGGTTTACCGACATTCTTTGCCTGTTGTTTACATGTAATTGAGGTTGGCACTATTGCTTACCTACTCAACAGCTGTTCCCACCACTACCACCTTCTTAACAAACGTCTTCCTGTATGACAGAGACCACCTTCCTCTCAAGAGGCTCAAACATCATAAACTCATTCTCTGAGCCTGTTTTGCAGTGAACAGGACATAACAGTTCATCAAATCTTGATTTTAATTAGAATCTGAGGGTGAGTTTAAGGGAGTATACCTGGAGAAACATCCCCTCCTTAATGAAAAGGGACACAAGAGAAAACTCTCCTGCCTTTTTCATTCTCCTAAATATTGCTGTGTCCCTAAGTTTGTCTGAAAATCTTACCCTCGCTTTTTGATTCTGATGGTTTAAACCTGAAGACCAAACCCACATATTGAGAAAAGATAGAAAGAATTTGGATCTAGAGTTGCCATTGTAGTCCTGATTTCCACCCATCCTCTGACTTCTTCCATGAGATGATACACCTCTTTATTGTTTACATCTCTTGAACTGATGTTGGGGAGGAGATGCTTCTTTGAGATTACAGATGTCCCTTTTATCTGCGAGACACCCTTGTCTTTCCTTGGAGCTCCCCAAATCTCTCACCACCATAATCTGATGAGTGACTGGAAAAGATCAGGTAGGACATATCAGTCCTTCCCTTTCTTTTGAGAGTAGCCTTCTGCACAGAGGTCCTGTGCTGTGCAAGGGGAGAGGTCAGGCCTAGCCTGGGGGGCTAGAGTTTCCCAGCATTCCCTGCGAATGGGGATGGGGACCAGTCCAGTATTAACATATTGCTGCTGCTAAGTCACTTCAGTCGTGTCCAACTCTGTGCAACCCCATAGACAGCAGCCCACCAGGCTCTGCCGTCCCTGGGATTCTCCAGGCAAGAACACTGGAGTGGGTTGCCATTTCCTTCTCCAATGCATGAAAGTGAAAAGTGAGAGTGAAGTTGCTCAGTCGTGTCTGACTCATAGCGACCCCATGGACTGCAGCCCACAAGGCTCCTCTATCCATGGGACTGTCCAGGCAAGAGTACTGGAGTGGGGGCCATTGCCTTCTCCAACTAACATATTATCCACAGTCAATTTTTTTTTTTTTAAATCAGAAATGAAGGTGCTATTACTAAACCACCACCACATTTTTTATCTCTGTTTTCTTCTTATCTGACTTTTACATTTTTCTAAACTTGGGCAGGGCAAAGAGATGTTACTAATATCCCTCCTCAAACACCAAGAGTTGGCATTTTGTTATGTACAGCAGAAAGTGATTTACATTGTACAGATTTTCTGATTAGATTAGGACCACCTTCAAAGCTGGGATAATGCCATTTCTTAAGTTTCCCTGTCAATGAGCTCAGGACTCACAGTAATTCTGGTTGCTGATGAACTGACTTAATTGCATTCCCGCGATCTTAGACTCCTTTCAGTATTATGAGAACATCATTCGTTAGGCATCTGATAGATGTGTAGAAGAAGGCTGAACAGTTATGCTTCTCTATATCTTCTGGTGGTGACGCCCCTCCCGGCCCATCGGAACAGCTGGAAGGCGTCCAGGGTTGAAGAACATCTTGGCTGAAGGAAAGACTTACACAGGCGAATGGGGATGGGGGATTTGCATAGTTTGGCTAAGTGACAGCTGAGAGGCGGTTATGACACTAGATATATGTTTCCCATACTAAGAAGAATGATTACCCAGGCCTGCTGAAGGGAGGCAAACAGAAAAAGACAGACAGAAAAAAAGATACATTCAGGCTGAATATCATGGAATCTTTCAGAAAGAGACTTCTCTGAGGCTTCACTGTCTTGTCCTGGAGACAGAATGACACACTGAAAACAATATAGCCATGGAGGGAGACAGACCTCTGTTTAAGTACCAGCTTTATTACTTAAAAGATGTCTGACCTTACAAAGATGACTTTGCCTTTCTGAATATCAATGTTCTCATCTTTAACATGGACATGGTTTTATCTGATCTCCTTAGGTTGCAGGGTTGTGAAGGTCTAATGAGTTAATGAATGCAAAGGAAAGTTTTAAATCATAAAGAAGTATATAAAATGTCATGGACTGCTTTGATGGCAGTTGTACAAATTTACGACCTCAGCTCAAGGCCTTCCTCACTCTCTTCCCAATCCCCCCAGCAAAGCAGCTGGAGTGGGACTCAGGAGTTCCCATCAGGGGCCTATGAGATACTGCCCCATTGCTCCATAGCCCAATCATGCCAGGATTCTCCTCTATTGTCACAGCTGAACCAGATTCTCTGTCCTGAGGATGTTTACAGGAAGGACTCATTCTGCATGGATATCATTCTAACAGCCTGGCCCAGATGAACATGACTATCCCATGTTCATTTCCAGAGACAAGCTCTGTCACTGTAAACCTAAACTCTGTAAAACTGTAAACCTAAAAAACATATTATGCGCTCCTATATACATATCTATAGCATCTAAGAGATGTCCCAAGTGTTAACAGAAAACCAACAACAATAGTATTGATTTGACCTGTGCTCTTAACAAATATTCTATGATAGATTTCCCCATGTTATAATGTAGACACTATGTTTTATGCTTTTAAATATATTTCTTTCCCTTCTTAGTCCACTGACATTTTAATACTTTTGCCATAGGGTAATTTTTTTTAACAAAGTCAAAGATGAATTTTTTTTTTCTTTTTCAAGATAGC